>CM068841.1:64294940-64894940 GCA_028554795.2 Sinohyriopsis cumingii
CAGTTATTTCAGTACTTTCATTATTTAACGCAGCTATCACACTTGGTAATCTTGCATACCATTCACGAGATCTCATATCTTTCTGAATCAATTTCGTTGCTTATTGATATCCAAATAAACGCTCAGCAAGTGTTCGATTAAATCTTTCAACAATTGCCTGATGACGATGAATTGCGGTATCTCCTCGTCTAATTTTGACTTTATGTTTCATGATTAGAGATGATACTGCACCAAGAAATTCTTTATCAGGATCAACCTGTAGCAGATGTGGCCATCGCAAGGGTCCTCGCTGTTAAATTCGTTCAAAAGCAGAAGAAACTTCAGTTACTGTTTTAGTTGATTACGTCTCTGCTTCCTTATATCTACTTCCAACGTTAACGACAGTAAATGCGTATTTATATGTATGTGATTGTCGTCTACCAATTTTAATAGTATCGTGTGGTAAAATATCTGCTTGATGAACTTTATTAGGAATGCTGACATCAAAGTGTACATGCTGAATTATTTTAGGTGGTGGTATATACATTTGCCATATTGCCTGTCGTGCTAACCAATTTTGAAGCAACAGAACGTGTAATATTTACTGCGTCAGCGATTTTACTAATCGCTGCTCTACCCCTCCAATATCCTCTTGGGCTATAATAAATCGATTCCATTTTTTAATAATCGGTTGATTAATTACCGGCTCCTAATACTAGTTTACCTTTCATCGCGTATCTTATCAACCAATTAGCTAATGATTCTCTAAAAGATTTAATTTTTATGGAATTATTACGAGTGAATCAACTTCACATCTGCAATATGTCGTTGTTGTAAATCTTTACTATAATAAGCTACATTATGAACGTGACATCCTTGATCAACAGCATTTTATTGGATGCTCGCCATGTCTTGGCTGATCTCGCTCGTCAAGTTGGATATCAAGTCGGGTTCCAGGACCACAAGAATTATATCCAGGAAGATGTTTTTCTCCTGGATATGTAGCCCATGGAGTTCCTAGTAATTTTCCTAATGAAGTAGCGATATCAACACCAATTTTATTATTAGAAATAAATAAATAAATAAATAAATAAATAAATATATATATATATATATATATATATATATATATATATATATATATATATATATATATATATATATATATATATATATATATATATATATATATATAATGTACCACATTTTACACACTCGCCTGCAAGTGCAGATCTTTTATTTTTTATTTCTGTTGTTAATCAGATTGTGGGGGTGGATGCTCTACAATATAGATCCATATTATTTATTATATTTGTACAACATGGTTGTCATTGTTTTCTCAGCGACACGAAAACAAAAGCCAGTCAAACATATTTCAGCATTACCGAATTCCATCAGATAGATAATAATAGGTCCATCTGGGTCTGGTAAAATGCAATTATTACTTAATCTGATAATGAGATGGCCCAAATGGTATAAGTTGTATTTAGTAGCACCGTCAGAGATGTTACGATGTACTTAAAGATTTTAATGAAAACGCAAAATTGTTGGGCGAGGACGGCAATGATATTATTAATTTTATAACCGATATTGATGACGACCCATCTATAGATGACCTCGATGGATTTAAGAATAATTTACGTTGATGTGATGCTGAACAAGCAATCAAATCCAGCTAGAATATTTTTCGAGGCAGACATAAAATACTGATGTGATTTATGTTACTCAACGACATACACAAATTCCTAAAGTGATCAGAGATAAATGCAATATTTTAGTTGTGTTTAATGGAGTTGATACACATACTCTGCGAAATATTCATCATAATTGGTGTAGTGGGGATGGATATGAGTAGGTTCAAAAACTTCATTTCAAAAGCACAATCTACTCCACATGGATTTATAACAATAAATTTACATGATCCTCGATCACGATATCGTATAGGTCTTGATAAAACGTTTGGATAAATAAATAAAAAACAGCAGCAGAGAGGTTGGGACCACAAATAAGTGTCCCGAGAGGTAAACACAAACGACAATAAAACCTAACCCAATTAGAGGAACTATCAGTAAGTTAGAAGCTTTGGTGTGGCGTTATTGGCCTTTTCGCCCTCTATGCATGTCAGGCACAGGCAGACATCAAGAGCAAACCAAATAGCATGGCTCCATGTCTGCGGCATGATGCCCCAGTGCAAGACATCACTATAAACTGCCTCACTCCTGAATAATAGCGATATGACTGAAAATTGTTTAAAGCTACGTTAAAAGTTTAACAAACACATCACATCTTAACCTGTCTCCACACACGTAAGATACCATGTATACCAACAGGTGTTAGGTTGAATGAGTTTATGCCATCAATATATTTACCAAATCCACACAGTCATTCATTTATTCATCAATCCATCCTACCTTCCGGGGACGAAAATAAAGTACATGCGTGACAAAATAGCCGTTATTTAATGTAATTTCTAATCCTTATTACTACAAGACATTTGTAAAACACGGTAAATGTAAAAAAATAAATATAAATAGTGTTGTATTAGATTCTAGCCCCACTATTATTTTGCTTTAGAAAGGAAAATAATAGAAAGGAGTGAATAATTATAGGTTACTGCATTTTTATGGGAAAATATGAATGAGTTTTTCGAATGGAAATACTGCAGGACCTTGGGAGTGCAGTATATCCATCCGACAAAACAAGTTCATATTTGCCCATACAAATGCAGTAACCTTTTTATTATATGCTATTTTTTTAATATTCTACCTAATGCTTAGTTATATTAACAAAATACAGAACAAGAAACAAAGTAACTGAATGTATGCCGTATTCCAAACCAAATACACAAGCGCAGATTCATCATTACATAACAACATTATTACTTCGCACTGAACTCAGCCCAGATAAATTTGAATTTAATTGCGCGCTCGACATAACTTTCGAAAGAAAATGGCGTGTCTAGTTAAAATTGAAATTTGGAGTCATATTGTGAATGAATGCTCATTCAAACAACTTTTCCATTCGATCTGGAATGACTAAATTTTGGTCTTTTTTCAATTCTACGAAATTTCGTGATTATGGACTGGATTTATATGTGACAATTCCACATGAAATACATGGGACTGAAGAAGCGAGGGAGAAGCGTGTTGACATCTGCAAATGTGTTTCTATTTCTGTCATTGAATGTTTAAAATCATAATGTGGGAAAAATATGAAGTCTTTCAATTGCAATTATCAGAAAGAAGATATGAAATTTAATGCTTATTTCATTTTGAGTGCAGTAAGGAGGATGTAATTGCACTTATATTCGAAATTACAGTACAATTTCGAAATGTGTAATCAAGATTGAGAACCTATGTACATTTTGAGGAAATTCAGGATGTAAAACTGTAAGTATATTGTTTTGCCATTCTTATCACCAGCTATAGAAGACAGTATATGACTTGTCACTTATGTTTTTTGTAAGGACCCTTTCTTGCGTCTGATGTATAGCTAGCCTAAATTTGAAACACTGTATCAACAAAGTTAACGCGGAATGTGCCAAAACAGCTGGTATGTGGCAGTCCACAAAACATCTGCTTTAATTCATTCAGAAACAAATTTAAACAACCACAACATAAAGCGCCAACTACGCGAGTGTACATGATTTGTTTACAAATCAAAAGTGCTGGTGTCTGCGTCCATTCTTTGTTGACGATAGAAAGTAGTTATTTTATGCACGTGAATGTAATGTGTATTTGCGTGCGAGTTTAGTATCGGGTAATATTGCACGATTCTGACAATGTAAAGTTAACGGAGAAAATAATGAGCATATAATAATAAGAGAACTAAGAATTAAATCTCATTAAAATCACATCTTTGCTGTCATACGTGTATAGCAGCGGAGATCTGATTTTAATCAGATCGACTAAGAATTCTGGGGCAGGCAACTACAGAGAATATGATATTCACCGATATCAACTATTAGCATACTTTGCCGGAGTTTAGCGTGCAAGATGAAGAAAACTGTGACGGCCTATTTGGTAACAATTAGAAACATTTTATCGGAGTCACATAGTGGCTTTTTGGTAACAATTAGTAACATTTTATCGGAGTCACGTAGTGGCTTTTTGGTAACAATTAGTAGTATTTAATCGGAGTCACGTAGTGGCTTTTTGGTAACAATTAGTAGTATTTAATCGGAGTCACGTAGTGGCTTTTTGGTAACAATTAGTAATATTTTAACGGAGTCACGTAGTGGCTTTTTGGTAACAATTAGTAATGTTTTATCGGAGTAACGTAGTGGCTTTTTGGTAACAATTAGTAGTATTTAATCGGAGTCACGTAGTGGCTTTTTGGTAACAATTAGTAGTATTTAATCGGAGTCACGTAGTGGCTTTTTGGTAACAATTAGTAGTATTTTATCTGAGTCACGTGGTGGGTTTTTGGTAACAATTAGTAATGTTTTATCGGAGTCACTTTTTCCAAGTACCACCAATGCTTTGTAATTGCTACGTACTGTATTCGCGATCTGTATATAAAGCATATTGTGTAGTACAGAGTATGTACACTAACTATAATATTACATATGTAGTACTGAGCCTATAATGAAAGTTGACCAAGGGAAGGCACTCGGAACAGTATAATTGTACCGCCAATATGGGTCAACACACTAAGAGATTCTTTCATTTTTTTTTAAATCTCCCTTGATTATATCACGTGCTGTTTGGTGTCAATATTTTTTATGTGAAAAGTTAAATTTTTATTATTTCCTTATGTTTTGCTTATTGTCTTCGCAGTCGGACTTGTCTTGTATATTTTTTTAAAAATAATACACTTGAACCTGCCTGGTCTGATACTTTTTAGAGCAGTGTACATTGAGAGAGTACTGGGATTAAAATGTGACGATGCATTATTTATTTATTGCGCCTCGGCTGGAAAATATAAACAAATGTGCTGGCGTATTAAAATTTTACCACCATTTAAAATACGTATATGTATACTACTTCCATGTGCCATGTTTCTGGATATTGGAGAGAGAGAGAGAGAGAGAGAGAGAGAGAGAGTATTCGTTCAAGGATTAGGACTGCCCTCAGCACGTGTGGCCCTGTTCATGTTTACCAAGATACATACTGTTTGAGGCTTTTGCGACTATGAGACATTACCAAAGAAAAACAAAATAAAGAAAAAGAAGTTTACATTTTGCTCTTGAACGACAGCATTTTAAGTAACGATATTTGTTTATTAAATCAGGCGACTGGATTTTAACTAATTTGACCTATAAAAGCCTATTTCATTTAACTAAGGTGACAATGTATATAAAATTTGTACGCAAATGATGCATATAAAAAAACAGTATGTTGTTCTCATGTGCAGAAGTTTAGCTATGAGAAGCAATTTTATCGCCGATATAAAACGTCTTATTCTCATGAAAGCATGCATCGTAAGAAAAGATTAACATGTCATGATATTACTCAGATACATCTTTTCTTTTCAAGTTGTTTTACTTCAGCTCAAACAAAATAACAAAAGTAACATATGTTTCAATAAGTGATTCACACAGGCGACAAAAGGATATCGAATATAACCAGTTCGATCAAGTTGAGCTTAAGATCTTGCCGGCTCATTACTCTGGAAACCACGCTTATGTCGTCTTCACATATATATTAAATTGTAAGCCCATATTTGTACACGTCTTTTCATCGTATCAAATGTTTGGATTTTCTTTCTTTCTTCTCAACTAGTATAAATTACCACGTGGCAGTGTAAAATTAATAAATAATACATACATGCATGCAGACATACACACACACACACATACATACATACATACATACATGCACTCACATTTGAAAGGAGACAAATCGGAAGTCGTGCTAGAAGAGTACCTTTCTGGTACAGGCTTCACAACCATTGACAAATAATTAAAAACGAAGGCTGGCTTTTAGTGTTGGATAAACTAAATGGAGTATATAAGCCCATATATTAACCTATTTCCCCCTCCCCAAAGAACAAAATCTAACGACCCTACCCAGCCTGCCACAACAATATACTAAAGATATAGCCTTCCCAGGATAAACTCAAATAGAGATAAATTTTGTTCGTCTGTGAGTGTCCGTCCTTACATCCGTGCACAATAAAATTATTCCCAGTGTTAAAATTATAATCATTAAGGTCATTCTGAGCGTTTTTATTTGTTGACTTCCCTTTTATGTCCATCTTTTGTACCTAAATAAAATGGTGGCAGTCAAAAAGGGGATCCCTTTTATTGGCAGTGGCGCACAGTCCAATTCTCTAGTCTCTCTAAAAAACCTTTTCCGCTGTAAGTAGGTCTGATTGTCATAAATTTGAGTATTGCAGCTTCCATCGGGACCGGCTCGGATAGCTATGGTGGAAGAGTACCTATCTTTTGCTAGAGACTTCCGGGTTCGGGCCCCGATCTGGCTTTGTACATATTTTCATACATGTTTAGTTTGGTTGTCTTAAGGTGTTGAAATCCATGTGGGGTCTTTGTTTATTCTAAATCTGGTTCATGTCAACTAAAGTCCCTTCTATAATATCTTTGAATACCTTCCTGGAGCGTTCTAGTAATAGTTCGTGACTACGTTTTTGCTGTTCCTGCATTTGTCTGAATCTGTCTTCGTACGTCTCGGTTTGCTCGTCTACCTCTTTTTTATACGCCTCCCTCAGCCGCCTGTACGATCTGGACAGATCCCAGTTGTCGCTCATGCCCTCAGCAAAACCTAGACTTGTTTTGGCCCTTCGTCTTCGGTAGCTGTTTCGCAACCGAAAACTGGAGAGGACAGAGTTCTTTTGCGTGACCGTTTTGTTTTCCTCATCGTCACTAGTATCGTCTCTTTGGTCAACAGACGGATCGTAAACACGTTTTGATTGCCTAAATCCCCCGTTAAAATGTTTGAACGATGTCAGTGCATCGCCAGATAGTGCCTTGGAATCCACTTTTTCGGTTGAAGCGCCCGTTTGCAACTTTTTCTCTTGTTCCCCGACCCCTTTTTCCTTTTCCGCCTTCAGGAGTCCAGGATTAGCTGAATGCGCTCTTTCCTTTTGAAAGCTGTCATCATTAAAAGGTAGAGTTTTGATTTGTATTCTTTTCTGAAAGTCCTGTACGAGCTTCATTTCATGGCTGAACCTTGAATCAAATCTGGTTTTGACACGTTCAGCACGAGCAATTTTCTTGTCTTTGATACGTGTACTCATTGCGTTAGCAGCACGGACAGGTGTGCTGTACTCGCGTGGAATCTGAGGGATGAAATTTTTGTTCCTGATAGACGAGGCCGAGCGCGTGCCATAATTTGCCCGTCGTTCAAGCTCACCCATTTTCTGCAAGGACGAGAGCTGATTTCAGAGTACGGTTGGTCTTCTGAAAATATAAAGGATGCTATTACAAGGTTATGAAGAAGCAGTTAACCCCTCCCCTCTGTGTTGTCGTATTGCGAAGTCTGATGAATATTTTACAAATTAACATACATATGTTTTCGTCAGAATAATATTCCTCAACAAAGTGTTTTTTTCGTACTGGATGGTGCGACCAACATCGAACAAACTTCCCGTTCCTAAAACATTTCTTTGGCCAGTAGCCATGAACATTGGCATTCGAAGTCAATAAAATATCTTCAGAATATTTTCTTCTTGGAGGTATTACTATTTTAAAAAAGGTATGTGCACTAAAATGATTTATGTTGATGATGTTTGAAATCGTAAAAATCATCTAATCGTAACCATATGGCTCGAATCTTTTCAAGTTGTTTGAAATAAGACAGTCATTAAATCTTTTTTTTTAAAAAAAAAAACAAGCAAGTCATCCTGCACATTTCTAAAAGTAGTTCGAAGTTTGTTTTGATAAAAGAGTCCCGACTTCCAATAAACCAACTAGAAATAGGCGAAATTTGATCCTAGTCCGTGTGGTGTGTATTTTTTTTTTTTTAATGAAATCCGGTGAAAAATCAGCGCTCACATTGTGGCAACAGCTTTGAGGGGAGAAACACGACAAAACAAATATGTAACATGACGACAAGCCTTTTTGGGCGAAGTAATTTGATCGGTGAAGGATTACAATAGGGTTACAATGAAAGACTGTAATCATAATCAAATGAAACTTTATATTTTCAAAATGTACATTTCTTAATGAAATCTCGCAAAGGGATCTGAACTGACGTACAAATACAAAGAAAGTTACTCTTATGGACCGACAAATGTGCATTCCAGACTGCGCCAAAGCTTATGTACAATGATGATATATATATATATATATATATATATATATATATATATATATATATATATATATATATATATATATTCACCATCATGTATGAAACTCCCGTTGCTACTTAATGTATGTGTGTTCAGTTATTAAAACCTTTCCATTGCTGTCACAGGGTAAGGTTTTCAAGCAGTAAAAGTTGGAGCGTGTTCTGCAGCATGAATGCTTTGTGTATTTATTTGGTGTCTGTTGATGATCTCTGCTACAGAATTTGCCAAAGGAATAAAAATGTGAATCTTGAACCTGGTGTCTGTCTGAGTGTGTTCTTTTATTTTACAACGGGTATGAAAATTTAGCAATAAATCAAACTTAAGTCTGGTATCTCCTTTTTTGTCTTTTAGTATGTTTGTATATCATGGTTCTGATGTGGCAATAACCTTAATTTTGAGCGTATCTCAGTTCCGCGTATATTGTATTTGTTTTCGATTCATAAAGACGGTGTCCATAAATAGATTTTTTTTATAGCAATGATGGGTAATGTAACCATAACAATAAGGTGTGCCTGTTGATAGTTGGATAATGTAGCCATTGTTTACAATGTACATTTCGTTTGGTTCTGTTTCATTCTGGTATATAGTAAATGTATTTCTAGTTCCAACGTTTGCTGAAGATCTGCCGCGTGTTCAGAGTTTAGATTAACTAGTGCTAGTTTTGTTTCACTAGAAAGTTATTACTTTTATTTTGGTTCCGTTCAGTTCTGCAAAGTACTATTAACCGTTTTATTTCAAAGACGAGATACAAAAATTACAAATTAGCATGATCAGTGGTATGATGACACGGAATTACACTGAGGACATACGTTGAAGATGGCATGTTGTTATTATGTGTTTTACTTATTTTACTCGTACTTTTAACATCCAGTAAATACAACTATGTATTTAGCTCAAGAGTATATTTGTCTGCTGTAATACCTGCCTTACATTTAATAAAAAAGAAAATGAACATGAAACAATAATTTTAAAACAATCCCAAATCACAAGTCCAGGTCAAAGTGTGATAAGCGCAACTTAAATGCTATTCGAGGTATATTAAATCCAGAGGCCACAGAAACACAAAATAGCTTTTCACCCAACACTCCAGGCATTTTTATAAATTAAACAAGTCTACCTCAACAATCCAGGCTGTATACCATTTAAACAAGGCTACTTCATCAAACTTTTCACACAACAATCCAAGATGTATACCAATTAAACAAGGCTAAATCATCAAGCTTTTCACAACAATCCAGGCTGTATACCAATCAAACAAGGCTACCACAACAATCCAGGCTGTATAGCAATTAAACAAGGCTACTTCATTAAGCTTTTCACACAACAATCCAGGTTGTATACCAATTAAACAAGGCTACTTCATTAAGCTTTTCACACAACAATCCAGGCTGTATACCAATTAAACAAGGCTACTTCATCAAGCTTTTCACACAACAATCCAGGCTGTATACCAATTAAACAAGGCTACTTCATTAAGCTTTTCACACAACAATCCAGGCTGTATACCAATTAAACAAGGTTACTTCATCAAACTTTTCACACAACAATCCAAGATGTATACCAATTAAACAAGGCTAAATCATCAAGCTTTTCGCAACAATCCAGGCTGTATTCCAGTCAAACAAGGCTACCACAACAATCCAGGCTGTATAGCAATTAAACAAGGCTACTTCATTAAGCTTTTCACACAACAATCCAGGCTGTATAGCAATTAAACAAGGCTACTTCATTAAGCTTTTCACACAACAATCCAGGCTGTATACCAATTAAACAAGGCTACTTCATCAAGCTTTTCACACAACAATCCAGGCTGTATACCAATTAAACAAGGCTACCACAACAATCCAGGCTGTATACCATTTAAGCAAGGCTACTTCATCAAACTTTTCACACAACAATCCAAGATGTATACCAATTAAACAAGGCTAAATCATCAAGCTTTTCACAACAATCCAGGCTGTATACCAATCAAACAAGGCTACCACAACAATCCAGGCTGTATAGCAATTAAACAAGGCTACTTCATTAAGCTTTTCACACAACAATCCAGGCTGTATACCAATTAAACAAGGCTACTTCATTAAGCTTTTCACACAACAATCCAGGCTGTATACCAATTAAACAAGGCTACTTCATCAAGCTTTTCACACAACAATCCAGGCTGTATACCAATTAAACAAAGCTACTTCATTAAGCTTTTCACACAACAATCCAGGCTGTATACCAATTAAACAAGGCTACTTCATTAAGCTTTTCACACAACAATCCAGGCTGTATACCAATTAAACAAGGCTACTTCATCAAACTTTTCACACAACAATCCAAGATGTATACCAATTAAACAAGGCTAAATCATCAAGCTTTTCACAACAATCCAGGCTGTATTCCAATCAAACAAGGCTACCACAACAATCCAGGCTGTATACCAATTAAACAAAGCTACTTCATTAAGCTTTTCACACAACAATCCAGGCTGTATACCAATTAAACAAGGCTACTTCATTAAGCTTTTCACACAACAATCCAGGCTGTATACCAATTAAACAAGGCTACTTCATCAAACTTTTCACACAACAATCCAAGATGTATACCAATTAAACAAGGCTAAATCATCAAGCTTTTCACAACAATCCAGGCTGTATTCCAATCAAACAAGGCTACCACAACAATCCAGGCTGTATAGCAATTAAACAAGGCTACTTCATTAAGCTTTTCACTCAACAATCCAGGCTGTATAGCAATTAAACAAGGCTACTTCATTAAGCTTTTCACACAACAATCCAGGCTGTATCCCAATTAGACAAGGCCTCTTCATCAAGCTAGTTGAGAACCTAAGGAACAGCGTGTCCTAATCAATAATTCAGGATTCCTCTTTAAAGGAGGAAAGTTAGGAAAAATGCAATTAATATTTATGCAGGAAATGTTACTTAAATGTTGATATACCCATTCGCCCCGAAATCTCAGAAGTACTTATCGTCGCATGGAGACCGTACGAACGAAGAGGTGACATCATGTGTCTAGTTTGATTTTATGGGTTTAAAGCGAAATTTCAACACATGATAGAATATATTGGGCGGCTAGTATAGCATATAGAGGATGAACCAGGGAAAACCTTAGGAGGAATCACCCACCCGCGGGAACCTACTGGCGAACTTTGTCACATATCCACATTGATCAACTTGAATCTCGAACCTGCTTGGACAGAGGCGAGATGTCAATGTCAATGACCTATAAAGGCGTGCGCCACACAGTGCTCGGCAACACTTGACCCCGTATGTGTCCAGTAATGATGTATCAATGTCTGTGTAGACTTAAATGAACAGACGAAAAGCTGTCAATAGTCAGAAAACATAACTGTATCTGACATACTTCGGGCGAATACTTTTAATCCAAATTAAAAGATCTAATTAATTATTTATTATCATTGAATAGGTATATGTTATTAAAGGATAAAAATGTTATTTAAAGATCTTATTTTGGGACAAAAGATATATAAGTTTAGTCAGAAACTTGTAACGTTCTAAATTCAAATGGAACTTTTGATGTCTCAGATGCAATGTTGATGCAATTTCGACAAAACATAGTATTTCTAGACCAATAACCCACTCACCTTCGTGTCTATGTCGCTCCAGGCATGTCTTCTGTTGATGGGAGGCGAAGATAACACATTCTAAGGGAAAAGTAAAATTTCTTCTAAACTTGTGAAAATATTGTCTTATTTTCCCCGCATAATTTTTGCTTTTTCTTTGACGGAGGTATTTAAACTTTGTGGTTCAAATGCGTTTTTACCAGTTAGTCAGTTCGGTTCAGTTGTTTGATTGTCATGTAACCTTGAGGAAATAATGCTCTTAATGAAGCGAAAGAGAAGGCATTTGTCTTTATGGAAATTGATCCTCATTGTGTTTTCTACAATGCTGTCATTATACTTTTAAAAGGTCTATAATTTTGAAGTCCCACAATGTATATTAAGTCTATTTTTGTACCGGTAGGCTATTGTTTGCGTGATAAATTATTGCGTGATAATATCTGCAAAAGCATGGGTGGTTACAGTACTCATTATTGAACAATTTGTACAAAGGTTAAAATTCAAAGATTATTTAATCAAGACAAATATGTTAATAAAATTGAAGAAACGTTAGTACTGTCTTTAATTAGTCTGATTTGATGTAGGACAAAACTGGCTTAAAAGCACTGCTTTTTTTATACAAGATGCTGTGAATCAAACGGGCATTGTTTATGTTTTATTTCTTTTTATGTTATATGCCATTTGATTGTCTGTTTTTTACAATATCTAAGAAGGTATAAAAAGAACGCATTGTAGGTCGTGTTTATTTGTACACACACATACACACATATGCATTTGATGCAATATTCCGAATGTAGAAAATATTTGTGTCATTATACAATATTTTGTTTAATACTTTAAAGGTACATGCATTATTTTGTTTTCAAAACGTTCGTAAGATATTTTATTTAATTAGCAAAATTTACGTAAGTAGTTGGGTTGGGGTCACCACAGTTTTGATTACCTTTTTCTAAGCTTACCATTAAAGTTGTTAATAGATAAAACAGGACTGAATTTTGGATATTGTTAATTTATTTTCCTGTGAAAAGTTCTCTGCATCATAGCGTACCTAATTTAATAATATCGTACAAAGTGGACACATAGATTGATGTACATTTGTGTTGCTATAAAATTTTTTAAAAAAAAATGCTGGACTGTGTGCGAGTTGTTTCAACTTGAAAACAAGACTCCCTTACAAGAATACTTAAATATATAAATACAGAAATGACCGGGATGCAAACGAATATGAAGATGAGCATACGTATAAACAATAGGACCTGTGAATAATTACACGAGAGACAGAAGATGATTAGACATTAAAAGTAAAGAATTTATATGCATAAAACCAAAGAACATGAATTTTTGTATTGCCAAACTTATTATCTCCTTGAAGTCATTAATTTGCTATCTCCTTGAAGGCATGCGTTAGTTTCGTTCCTTACATTTCGTACAGTCAAAATGTTTGGGTGTTTTTATATATTTTAAATTGATTAATTTCAATAAATAATAACTCTATCAGTAGGAAATATGTTGCACAATAAATAGAAAAAAATGTTAAATATTTTCACTGGAGTCTCCACATATATTGGTTACTGTATCACACAAACCGAGACGAAACCATTTCTGGTACTTTTCTTGTACCGACAGTGAAATGCAAACTTGAATAGCTTTGCAGATAAATGCACTTCGTAATAATAAAGTAAAATGTTCTCTTGGCCGTTTTAAATTTTCAGCAATAATCTCAAAATAAAGAAATTATTGATCTGCTTTTTTTCCCTTAAAAGGTGTACTAACATGATATATCTGGTAACATCAAAACCTGAACTTGTTTATCGGGGGGGGGGGGGGCTGGTACTTTCCGCTTGCCAATTCTAATTCTTTTAATTTGAATCGTCTTTCTCTATCCTCTCCGCATCTGTAGTTCCCTCTTTTTATTTTCTCTTTGCATTTGCATTTGCCTCCCTTCTTTCTGATTTTGGAAGTACGTCTCTCCCCCACTCTTTCCTTTCTGCAATTGGATCATTTTGTTCTGAAGACGAAGCTTTCTTAACTCTAATTCAGTCTGAGTGTTTTTTGAAAGCTTCATTTCTTTTAATTTCCTATCCGAACCAGTTATAAAATTACTAATCAAACCCTAGGCACTTCTTTTCCCCCATTTTCCCCCCAACAAATATTGAACCAAAATATTTTTATTTCTTGGTTCGTTAAAGAAGCATTCACCTCAGAAAAATCACATTGTCTGGCAAGCTGAAGCAATTCGTCCATTTTCATGACCCTTCATGGGTAGAATTTAAATAAAGTTCTCCACTTTAAACTACATTGTGAAAGACTGTTGGTTTCACTATAGATGTCTCAAATACGTGAAATTAAAAAACCAGGGACTTAAAAAAAGTCCGAAACAAAGCGAAGTTAAATGCAAAAAATAAATTGAAGTTTTCTGAAATATTTTAGATAAATTTCTATCCCGGATGACTGCTCCAATGTTCTCTCACGACTCTATAGTGTTGAAAGAAGTAACAGAAAAGAGCAAAAACAAATGTGTTTTGTAAATTCAACCAGTAATTTATTTCCCTAGAATACAAAGTGAAAATTAAGTCACAAATAGTCATAACAGTTATATAACAAGCCAAGTCCAGTAAGTATAGGGTATTCCAAATGAATTATAGCAAAATTTCAAATAAATTTTAATTTTTGATATGCTGAATTGCCATTAGTCTCGAATGTGCTAAATCTTTTTATTTTTATAAAAAAAATATAAATTTGTTTACTTGAAAATTTACTCGTTTTTGCCTTAACATCTTGAAGCAGAATCAGTTTTATTGTTATGTTCAGTGTGTCATTTTGGTGGAATTATTTATTCAGATATTATTCACTGTAAATACAAAGTGCTCATCAATATCATTGACAGACAGAAACATTAATTTGTAACTTTAATGAATTCAGACAAAGACTTTTTGGGATTATATTGTTGTGGTACATCAAAAGACTTTTAGCACAGCACCAAAATCAAGGCCATTTGCACCTTACCGCGTTTGAGACTATAGGCACATCAACACATCCAATACTGGAACTTATTTGGATTCGTAACACACGTTATCAACACAATTTTGGACAAGTGTCTGAGATGGCATCATAGTAACAACAGACACAATCAAAAGTTTAAAAGAACCTAATTCTTTCATTTGTAAAAGGCAACATGAATTAAAATACACAACAGACCGTCTGCAATACGTTAAACATTACATTTATTGTGGAAAAGGTTACAGAAGCAAAGAGGCACTGATGTTTAAGTGAACTATTTTGGGGGTAACAGCCAGTTCACTTTGAAACAGTCTATTGTGGTATTGGATATAGCGATGGGTTCGAGAATTTTATTTGGTGTATTTCTTCGATAGTCATTTAGACATTTGCCCCAACTTGCAACGGACTAGCTTTTGCTGTACGAAACTGTGAAAACGGTTTTTAACAATGCGATGTAAATTTTATTTGCTATGACTGTATTTGGTCTCTGACATTGAGGAAAGACGCTTGCACGTGCCACCCCCACCCACCCCGATTTCACCCCTGAACATTTTTTGTGTGCCTAAATGTGTAAAACTTCATAGCTAATCACTACATGTTTGCTGCCTCCCCCCCCCCCCAAAAAAAAGAATTATGCGTGCGGCCATTTTATGTATATAATTTCTGAACCTACATGTATATATGTGATATAGTGCAAACACCGGCTGATACTGTACTCTGGCCGCCGTAAGGTAAATACTGCCCTATGAACTCCAGTCATTTTGCTAAATACGAACGGTGAAGACTGGTGTCAACACAGTCACCCCCAGTTTCTTGTAAGAGATACAGGGTTGAAATCACATCTAGTTGCAAGGTAGATTACTACACAAGTTAAGATGGTAAAACAGCAAGTAATCTGATGTCAGCTTGTATAAAACAACACGAACGGGAGTACTGTGGACACCGAATAAGACTGCGTTTGAACTCCGTGTGTATGTGATCCAGTTATTTTATTGAGACACGCAGAGTCGGAACGAAAAACAATGCATATGATGTGTAATCTGCTATATTAAGTGCAATAAAATGTACTTGGTTTGTCGGTAGACCGCGAATTTAGAATATATCTGTGTATATAGCTTATGCTATTCCGTTTTTCATGAAGTGTTGAACAGCGTTATCGTGAATTCGATTTGAACAGTCTTCCGTCTCCCTTTGTTATCAGCTTGCTTGTCAGCAGGTTTCAACGATCGAATTTTAGTTCCTGCTCTTCAAATAGACCTATCTGATAAATACTGAGAAAATGAGTTTCCTTGTAGTATTAGCAAGCCTTCTCGTTTGTTCGTACGCTCTGCAGATTTAAAAAAAAACAACAACAAGCAAACAATATAAACATGCACAAAAGAGTTAGTCATTTCATGCATCAATTTATAATTTTTAACTTGATTGTCTACACAGGTCCGACAAGAACTAGAAGAGACCCGGGTGTTTCTTACCCCCAGGTCCCGTGATCGCTCTCTCCGGCCCTAGGGCTACACTGTGAAATTGTTTTATTTCACTAATTTTTTTTTTAGAAATATTAAAGCTAGACATTACAACTATTGGAAGTAGACGACACCGTGTTTTTATATACTGAAATTGATCTAGAAACCAGAAAAGAGCAGAGAGTAGTCTACTTGGTTACACCGAGCGCTTTCCTTAGGTTTGAAATGCCAAAAAGTTGACAGTGATATGCATTTCCTGTTGACAATCACGTTAGAAGTTCTAAATTGATAAATGAAATAATTATTTTTGTGCACTTTTATATCATTGAGGCTATTCAGGTTTAAATTCGGTGTGCGTATGTGTGTCGTACTAACAAAAGTGATGGCGTTTCTTATCTGGATACGCCTACTAGCAGACGGTATGGACTAGTACTATTCTTTCTCGAGGAGAGTTCTATGAGTATCGACTTGAAGAACAAAACAGGAAGTAGGTGGCGAAACGTTATGACGTTATCGAAGCTTGTTAGCTCACCCTAGTTAACATGTAAAATATTCGATAATTTTGCCATCAGCAACCAAAAATGTCTGATTTAGATGCTTCAGGTGAGATTATTTTAAATAGGATTTACTCTTTGGCCCTTGCATTAAATTCACATTATCCATTTACATTTCACTGGACGAACGAGAATTGTGAATGTATTATATTCCCGGGTTGTTGCTGTCAGTGTCACCGCAGGACCCTGAAGTTTAGTTACTAAAAACACGCGCACGTTTTGAAAATAAATTTACATCATACACTTGTTGTGTGGATAAGATTGTTTATGCATGGTTTTCAATGTTTGCATGTGTTTTGGGGGTTTAAAACTAAGCTACAATGTCATATGACCAAAGAGGGAGTCCTTTGGATCTCTCTTGATAAGACTCTGTACATTGCCGTACAGAGCAATGTGTGACTCTTCATCGCTTTAATGATAGCTGACTGTAAAGACTTGTTGCCTAGACGGGTTATCTTTCACTCTGGCCTTGTGTCAGATTGCACCATTTTCATATAGTACCAACGATACTTCATGTAGGACCAACAATACATCATAAGATGCCTTCTGGTGAAAACCACATGTTTATATGTTTATATTAATATGATTTTCAAGATGGCTGCCATGGTGGCCATACTGGATGTGTGTAGCAGGGTTTGCAATTTCTTCTTTTGTGTCTGTATTTTTTATATCAGTGACTCGGTAATAAATAACTGGTATCGAGCTTACAGTACAGTGTAATTTCTGCACTTTATTATATTTATGTTATACTGGAAAATACTCGTACCTACATGAACTCGAGGAGTCATTCATTTTATATGGTGTGTGTATTAGTCTGTACCTTAATTTTGAACTTATTTTATTTTATTAAGATTGTAGCCTTACCTGTTCAGATGTAGACCAGTTTAATGTGGTAATGACTTATGTTCATAAGAACATACACTGACTGGTACCTCGCTTTAAATATCCTTACTGTGTTGCTGTTCCTCTTATAATGAAGTTTTGGTTTTGTTTGCTTTTTTAAAGCTAATTTCAGCATATGATAGGCTATACATGTGGGCCAGTATATTGAGTGGAGGACAGATTTGAGAGTGACCACCAACTCAGGGAAGCTACTGGAAAGCTTTCTCACATATCTGGGGCCCCGAGTGGCTGAGTGGTCTAAAGCGCTCACCGTTACGGATCACTGCCATCTCACCTCTGTCTGCGTGAGTTCGAGTCTCAGTCTCGGCTAACGTTGGTACGTGAGAACGCCTGCCAGTAGCTTTTCGTGGGTCGGTGGTTCTTCCCGGGGTTTTCCAGGGTTCTTCCTCCACCAATTGTACTGGCCGCCATGTATAGCCTATCTTGTGCTGAAAAATGGCGTTAAACCCTACAACAACAACAATTCTCACATGTCCAAGTTGGTTGAGCTGATACTTAAACTCAAATGGATGGAGGTGAGCAGTGTGAGTGATATGTAAATGCTATTGCCTTTGACCACTTGGTCAGCCAGGGTCCCCTTATAATGCAGGTGTGATCATGGTTCCCATTAAACTGTTTGAATTTCATGTCTTGTAAATTGAATGAGCAAACCTTGAACTAGTTTTTGTAACAGATGCAACCTACAGCATTGGAGAAAATTTCTGTAGAAAGTGTCCTACTCATGGTTTACCTTTGACCCATACTCTTAGTTTGTACACTTGAATTTTATATTTGACATGTAACTGATGAATTTTGCTCTTTACATTAGTTTGATTTTGGGAAATTTTGCTTTAAATGTTTAGCACGGTTCTAAGACCATATCTATGCATCTGCATGACCTGCTAATCAATCAGCAGTATTCTCATGAGAATGTTAAGTTGTGTTGGATTGTCTGATAACTGACATCAGTGTTGACTTTGATATTTTGTTTGAGAAGATAAACATATTTAAGTGGCACAAATTGAGATAATTACAATGCAGCTTATTTTTAAAAAGTAATATGATGAATCAGTGATTATAAATTAAAAAAATGGCAGATGGAAATAGGAGAATTGATTGGGGGTATGTACCTTGTGTTTGTTTTGATGATGCTATACTCAGATTAAAATAAGAAATTATACTGTACCTGTCTGTTGATACTATCTTATTGAGACCTTTTCATCAGTTGGAAATAGTTGGGTGTATGGTATATAAGCACAGTAAAGGAGATACTGTGATTAACATGAATAAGATATGAGAAATATTTATTTCAGAAACAATCACAAGCCTGAAGGAGAGGATTACTGCCCAGGAAGCAAAAACAAAAGAATTGTTGCAAGAGAAAGAAAAAAATGAAGCAGAATTTGGACAGAAACGAGCAAAGTTTAAAGAGCTGTTTCTTCAAAAAGAGTGTACAGTAACATTTTATTTTTTTACAAAGAATTATATTAGTAGGACAGATTAGGTCAAGAATAATTCATTGAATTGCTATGTACTTATATGGATGGCTAGATAAATATACATGATCTCTTCTGTGACACATGATAGTGGACTTGTACTGATTTCTAAAACTTTCTGCAGAAAAATAACAATGCCTGACTTTTGCATCTTGTGTTTAAGGCCTGCCATTTTTTCTTCATTAAATTCCTCATATTTATAGAACTGCCACCCTGTTTTCAAAAAGGAAGGGGATCTTTTTTTTCTACTTCTCTTGAATGGAAAGTCAGTTTGACATGAGATTTTCATCAGAAGATTGCTTATTATATTTAGTTGGACTTAATGGAATGGTGCTGCTTAGATATCTTGAAGATGTAGTTATTGCTACTCCATCTGAATCGATTGGTCATATCATATAAAAGACCTTTTATGATGCCTAGTTGGTCCTAAATGAAAATGGTGCCAATATGACATCCAGTATGGCCACCATAGCAGCCATCTTGAAAATCATATTAATATAAACATATAAACATGTGGTTTTCACCAGAAGGTATCTTAAGATGTATTGTTGGTCCTACTTGAAGTATCGTTGGTCCAACATGAAAATGCTGCAATCTGATACAAGCTAATTTGAAAATCTTGTTATTGTTAAGAATATCAGTTATGGTCCAACACATGACACAACTTGGCTATCAGATCCAAACTTGTCCAAAGGGAAGTAATATGATATGGCACAGGTTGGCATACTTTTGTTGTTGTTGTAGGGTTTAACGCCATTTTTCAGCACACGAAAGGCTATACATGGTGACCAGTATTAATGGTGGAGGAAGAACCCCATACTTTTGTATTATTATGTTAGTGCATTCATGTAAAGATATGTCAGTGTAAATAGTGCCAAGAAGCACTTTGTATTAGTCATGCTTTGTCAAGACTACCCTTCTCACTCTAAAACTGAATTTTGAAATGATGACATCCGAGATTCATTTCGTTTACACCACACTTGTGAAAGTGGATACTGTCCCTCTTCTGAGTAGCTTAATTTTTGAAGACAAAGAATGAATATTGCAATTTGCAACACTTGTTCATCAAATCTTCTTTCAATGTTTTCAGCAATTTGGGTAATTTATTATGACATGAATTTTTCTTTGCTTGTGATAGACCCCAAGATCTGTGTGGACTGTCAGTCAAAGCTGCTGATTCCTCATACTTCTGTCTCAGAATGGCAATCATTTGCATCTTCATCACACACGTTTATCCTCATGAACACATCAGGTACAAACTTCTGGTTTTCTTCATTTGGTCTCCCATACATATATCACTTTACCATCACTACAGGTCTCTCATGTACCACTTTACCATGACTCACATGGTCAATTGGTCTTTCATTTACCACCTTATCATGATTTACAGATACACTACTTGCCTGTCCTATACCACTTTACTATCATTCTCAGTGGTCTTTAATATTCCTCTTGATCATTACTCTCACAGATAAACTACCAATGACTGCTCTCATTACCACATTACCAGGGGCCCCGAGTGGTCTAAAGCGCTCTCCGTTATGGATCACTGCCATCTCACCTCTGTCTGCGCCGGTTCGAGTCTCGGATTCAGCCTATGTGGGTATGTGAGAAAGTTAGCCAGTAGCTTCTCGTGGGTCGGTGGTTCTTTCCGGTGTTTTCCTGGGTTCTTCCTCAACCATTAATACTGGCCACCATGTATAGCATATCGTGTGCTGAAAAATGGCGTTAAATCCCACAACAACAACAACAACCACATTACCATCACTCTTACAGATAGACTAATGGTCTTTCTAATACCACTTTACATCACTTGCATCTCTTGTATAACCTTTTTACCATTGCTCACAGATATACTGCTGGTCTCCTATATCACTTTATCACGACTCCCACAGATAATCTGTTGGTCTCTTCTCTGACACTTTACCATTGCTTTCACAGATAAACTCATAAACTCAGTTTCATAACAAATTTTCTTTCATTCTCTCAAACTTTCAAGACTTTAATGTTAAATTTACAATGGATTTGATGATGTTATAGTCAAGTAACTCAGTTTGCTCACTGTTGTTATAAATGCATGATGTCCATCAGTTAATGGCAGTATATTTGAATTGCTTTACTTTAGCAAGCAAACCCTTTGCATTTGTGTGAGACAGCTTCATGATCTTGGGCAGTCAATATTGAAACCTTTGCAGTCGTGTGAGAGCACATATTCATGATCTTGGGCAGTCTAAATTGAAACCATTGCAGTTGTGTGAGAGACAGATTCATGTTGTGTGAGAGTACAGATTCATGCTCTAGGGCAGTCTAAATCAAACCCTTTACAGTAGTGTGAGAGACAGACTCATGCTCTGGGACAGCCAATATCAGGGTTTGACTTATTTATGAGATTTTCATCGGTACTGTTTTCTGAGCCTATCCATCATCCATCATACACAGTGTGCCTGAGCATGCATTAACAAGGAGGAAAATTCAAAAGTGCCTGTAATTTGCTAAGTCTGTTGCTCTTTAAAGCCACTGAAGTAGGAGAATACATTCGATACGTTTCTACAGTTTAGATCAACATCTATGACCTCCTTGACTGTTTTCAATTCAGCCATTGCACATGAACTTGAAACACATTATAGTTAGACAGTGTTGGCATTGAATTCCTGCATACATGCCATAACACACATTCTTGCGACTAGTCATTATGCTGGAGCCATCAATGCCCACTGCAGTTAACTTGTTAAGATCTATCCTGTGGGACTTGAGTTCATCTCGTACACATATAAATTTGGTCATGGCATCAATTGATTCACTTGTTACTTGGCAATCATATCTGAGAGAAAGTCTGTCTTAACTTGAAGCAGATGTATTTTATTCTCAAGATTGGTGCTTTCAGCTAAAGTTTGCTGTGTTTACAGTTAAAATGCATGTTCTCTCTGCCATGTCTATTTCCAAAACGATTTCATATGAATTTTTTTAGCTTTATTTTTTTGTGTGAAGACTAAACAAGAATTAAATTGTCTAAAACAACAAAAACATTAGGATTCCTAAATGGCCAAAATGAATGGTATTAAAGGTTTTCTATTTATTTTTCAATGATGATTAAAGGCATTAAAACCAAAAATTTCAAGTTACGCAACTACACTTAGGAAAGCAATGATTGTGTTGGGGGAGGGGGTAGCTGTAACTGTTTATTCTATGGACTAGGTTTAAAAATTAACCTACTGAAAGAGTAGATGGCCAGGTTATGTTGGTCAAGCTTATACGAATTTCAAAGTTTTAGCTTAATCATGATTTTGAAATTTTAGGTTGAATATCTTGTAATCTTATGAATTTTCATCTGAATAAATAGCTTTTACATTATATTAACACGTCACTTCCACTAGCCGTATCCTAATCTCGAGAATCACACCATTTAAATACAGTTTACACTGAGTATTAGTCCAATTTGGGTTAGTTCATTCTCTTGTAGTTTAGCTTTCAAGGGTCTTAAGGTAGTTTAATCATATCTGGACCATTCAATGTGGCTTCTTATTATGTCTGTTTCTTTTCATTTATCTTGCGAATATTGATTGAATTTCATCAGTAGATATTAGGAACACCTGTTCATAAAAGGTACTTTAAAATATCTGCTTTACAATTTTATTGTGTATGAAAAATTACAGTGGGATCATGGGTTGATATAGCTTGACTTGCTGTTTCCTTTTGTTATAGCTGATCTTGAAAAGGAGCGAGAATGTAGAAAGCTTGCAGAGGACAAGGCTACCTCACTTGAAGCAGAACTGAAAGGTGTCCGTGCTGAGTTTGACGATATCAAGGCAGCGATAGCTGTGTCCGAGGCAAACAAAGAAGAGGAGATTGAGAAGATACGCCAGCAGTTTCAGCAGGAAGTGGCCAGCATGCAGAGTCTCATGAAGGGTATGATTTTCTTCCTAAGTGATGTTGCCAGGTGTCAGGTGTACAGAGCTACCTAGTCTTGCTGGTTCTCATGTGATTTTTATAACTATGCCTTTTAAAAAGTATTATGAATATCATGATGCCTTCTTTTTGTCATCCAGCCATTTCCATTACTCCTATTCACAAAAAACTCCAGTGACTTTTTCAATGAAGATTTGGGATACACATGCTGGTTCAGGACCATGTGATGCAAGCAGCAACTGCAAACAGAGACCAAAAAGTATATTGCAGTAGATCATATTGCAGATATCAGCATTGCAAGCAAAGTCAGTTTCAAAAGGATTTTTTTCTTCCATTGAATTGATAAGGTAATTAAATATGTAAGAGTAGTAGCTACACAGTTTACATGCATACTTTTGACTAAACTTTCTTGAAAGAATGTGGAACTGCAGGTTTTACCCCCACAATGCCATTTATTTCCTTGTTCCAGGACAAGAATTTGAACATTGCAAACTGTGTACATCATGGCCTCTAAAACAAACCTTCTGATATTTAAATTGCTTGATGATCCCTGAAATATCTGATAACCCCTGAAATATCTGATAACCCCTTCAGCAACTGATGACCCCAAAAGTAGTGAATGAAAATTAAAGATGTCAGCAGTTGGCCAGCAAGGTAAAGTAATTGAAGGGTAATTGGACATTTAATTGCTACAGTAATGTGTTAATGTAAGAAATTATTGTATGCTCAGATTTTGTTCTGTACACTTGGCATAGGAGGTGACCAAACAACATTGTATGTATGTGCTCTATTCAAGCAGTCTATGCTGATAAGGATGCATTTACTGACATTTGGACATTTTATAGTATATTTTTCATCATGTCATCTTTCAACACACCTAATATATTAATTTATACATGCCAACCATTATGCTATTGGCATGATCATTATGATGTTTTTTTCTAACCTAATTAAATCTTTACAGTTGCCTGTATGAATTATGCTGTTTTGGTACAATACAAATACAGATAAAACAATAACAAATTGTGTTTTTCATTTCTGTTATAATCACTTTAATCCCACTCATATAAATTTTGAAAATATTCTCAAACAGGAGACTGCTACATAATAATAGTTCATGAGTAAATTTGTCCATCCTAGACCTACATATGCTTCCTAATTTTCTATTTATAGCAACTGTATATGACATAGTATCAAGAAAACAGACTGGTTTCTTCAGTTTTGAAAATTCACCTCATAAAGTCAAGGAAGTAAAAATGCATTTACAGACCGGTTTATTCTTTTATTGAAAATGGCACCAGATCTTAAGCAAAGTAGGCTTAATTGATGTGGCTCATACATGTTATGTGACTGAAAAATGTTAGTGCAGATGTTACTTTGTTAAACTTCAGAACAGGTCAGGTCAGAAAAAGGACAAATCAATAATGCTTTACAAATTTGAAAAGAATACGAGAGTGATTTAATACATCATTCTGAATGAGCACATTGTTGTGCTCATTGCAGAATTTGTGGACTTGACTTTATGATAATCTAGTGAAAGTTAGAAATGTGCACTAGTTAAAGTTAGTGTTGTATATAAATAATTTGCCAGTATGTTTTGTGTTTGTATTATATATATGGAACTAATCCACATGGATTTCGCCCATTTATGAAAGAAATTTAACCAGCAGCAGATCCAGGTTAGTAGCATAGAAATAATTCCTACAGTGACCTGCTCAGATTACATATTTCATTCCGTGTCCTGGTTAGGTTAGATATTTTTCGTCCAATGTCCTGCTTAGATTTTGCTTTTTAGTCACTTAAAATGGCAGTAATTAGGCTTTTACTTGTTTTTTGGTTGGCATGTATGTTAATGCAAGTCAGGATGAAAACTATAAATGAATTGATAAAGAATGAAATTAGGGTTGTTATCACCGGGGGCAGATGTGGGAGATAAGCACCAACTTCCCTTGGGAAACCCCCCAGTGGCTTGCATCTGATAGAGCCTCTGACAACCAAATCCAACTCCAGGCATTCACGAGTGGCTTAACTAAGCTCGGTGGAACCTGTTTAAAGTGACTGGAGAAGCGATGGCAGGCGCGTTTCTGGCACCTCAAATCAAGACGCTTTGGGCAGATGGGGCTCGTTAACCTTGGGTGGTCACCCATTTAGGAGAAGGTAAATTCTAACTTCAAACCTTTGCTGCCTTGCGACTATACCCTCTCATGGGAAAGGCTAAGGGAGTAAACCCTAACAGAAAATCCAGAGACGGAGTCCCTAAGGTGACTTGGCATTATTTTCAGTGTCATCTTGGCATCTCCTGCGACCTCGCTGGTGCCATGATGTATCGGCTTGTCCTTTCCCTTGGATCCATCATCTGCGTGGAGAGGGGGATTCAGCTGCATGGGCAACAACTGATTCTTCATATCATCCTCCCCAGGCTTGTGCCCTGGAGAGGACACTCGAGCTTCGCTTCTCAGCGTCGACACAACACATGAAGCAGCAGTTTACCAGTTATAAGTCATCACTCGATTGGTGTAGAGTCAGATGCCAGGGGTTGCTTCTGATGGTGGGAGAGACCAACAGGTCTCACTGGACAGCTACTGCCCACCCAAAGCTGGGTAGCCACCAGACAATAGGATGCTGTTCTGCCACAGTTTTTCTGCCTTACTGGGTGTGTAGGGCTTACGGTACATAAGTACCTGACAAAGTGGACTGCAACTACTGCAACAAGAAATAAAAAAAGAAAACCAACAAGGAAACCTCCAATCCTCAAGCTGGGTACCTGGAATGTCAAGAATATGCTGACTGGACTCTCAGATGATCATCAGGCAATCAGTGATGTTCGAAAGACTTCAGTCAACAACAATGAACTTGCAAGACTCCAGGATCACATCGCTGCACTACAGGAGACATGGCTACCAGATTCCGGGTCCCTCAGAGACAAGAACTACACGTTCTACTGGCAAGGAAAGAGCGCTGACGAAGCCAGAGAGTTTGGTGTTGGATTCGCCATCAGGAACTCCCTGCTGGGGATGATAGAACCCTGCCAACAAGGAAATGGAAGACTGCTATCCCTCTGCCTTCACACCACAACTGGGCCTGTCTCCCTGATAAGCATTTACGCTCACACACTAAGCGCCACTACAGATACCAAGGATGAGTTCTACGACCAGTTAAACTCGCACATCGACAAAATTCCCAAGGAGGAGAACTTGATATTACTGGGTGACTTCAACACTAGGGTGGGTGCTGACCATGACACTTGGTCTTCCTGTCTTGGCAAGTTTGGCATAGGGAAGGTGAATGAGAATGAGCAGCAACTCCTAGAAATGTGCTTGTACCATGACTTCAGCATCACCAATTCATTCTTTCAGACAAAGCCACAGCATAAAGTGTCTTGGAGGCATTCCCGGTCCAAACTCTGGTACCAACTAGACTTGATTATTACGAGATGGTCAGCCATGAAGGGTGTGCTTCTTACCCATACCTTCCACAGCACTGACTGTGACACTGACCACTCACTGGTGTGCTGCAAAATGAAGCTTCAGCCAAAGAAGATACACCGCCTTAGTCAAGAGTGTAAACCACAAATTGATGTGAGCAAGACGTCATATCCAGACAAGGTTGAGGAATTAACTTATGCCCTCTCCAATGTGTTTGATTCAGAACCTCTCGATGGCAGTGCCAAAGAGAGATGAGATCATATCAGAAAAACTGTACAGCACAGCCATATGGATCTTTTGTTGTTGTTGTTGTTGTAGGGTTTAACGCCATTTTTCAGCACACGAGAGGCTATACATGGCGGCCAGTATTAATGGTGGAGGAAGAACCCGGAAAACCCCCGGAAAGAACCACCGACCCACGAGAAGCTACTGGAAAGCCTTCTCACATAACCACATTAGCCAAATCCGAGACTTGAACCAACACAGACAGAGGTGAGATGGCAGTGATCCGTAACGATGAGCGCTTTAGACCACTCGGCCACTCGGGGCCCCGGATCTTTGGTAAGAAGCAGTCAAAGAACAATGACTGGTTTGAGGCTAACTCGTCCACACTCATGCCAGCCATAGAAGAGCGTTGCAGTCCTCACCTGGAACACAAGCGATCTCCCTGCCAGAGGACTCTACAGGTATACAGGTCTACCAGAAGCAAAGTGCAGAGGGTAGCATGGCAGTGCAACAATGAATACTGGCTTCAGCTCTGTCAGAGCATCCAGTCAGCAGCAGATATTGGAAACATCAAAGGCATGTACAAGGCATAAAGAAAGCAATGGGTCCCATGAAGAAAGTGACAGCACCACTGAAGTCTGCCACAGGTGATACCATCCACAACAAGGGCAAGCAGATGGAGCGATGGGTGGAGTACTACTCTGAACTGTACTCCAGAGAGAACCATGTGACAAACTATGCCCTCACCCTCATTGCCATTGAAAACCTCCCTCTCATGGCCGAACTGGACAAGAAACCTACTGTGGTAGAACTAAAGAAGGCCTTAGAGAAACTGTCCTTAGGTAAAACCCCAGGGAAGGATGGCATCCAAGCAGAAATCATCAAGTGCGACTGCAGCGTGCTGATCAAACACCTGCACGACCCCCTCTGCCAGTGCTGGGATGAGGGTGCAGTGTCTCAGGACATGAGAGATGCCAACATCGTAACCCTGTGCAAGAACAAAGGCAACAGAAGTGACTGCAACAACTACAGGGGCATATCCCTTCTCAGCATCATGGGTAAAGTCTTTGCATGTGTCATCCTGAACAGACTGCAGATGCTTGCTGACAGAGTGTTTCCAGAGTCACAGTGCAGGTTCCGCGCAGAGAGGTCCACAATCGACATGATCTTCTCTGTCAGGCAACTGCAGGAGAAATGCAGAGAACAACACAGTCCCCTCTTCCTGGCTTTTATAGACCTCACCAAGGTGTTCAATCTGGTCAGCAGAGATGGACTCTTCACAATCCGAGTGAAGATTGGATGCCCTCCAAAGCTGCTAAGCATGATCCAATCCTTCCACGATGACATGAAAGGCACAGTGCAGTATGATGGCTCAATGTCCAACCCCTTCAACATCCACAGCAGAGTGAAACAGGGTTATGTCCTAGCCCCCACGCTCTTCTGCATCGTCTTCGCTGTTCTGCTCAAGCATGTCTTTGGGACGTCCACAGAAGGGATCTACCTGCACAGGTGATCAGACGGCAGACTGTTCAACCTGGCATGACTAAAAGCAAAGAGCAAAGTGCGTGAAGCAACCATCAGGCACATGCTCTTCGCAGACGATACTGCCCTAGCCACTCACACAGAAGATGAGCTACAGCACCTGATGGACCACTTTGCTAATGCATGCGATGAGTTTGGGTTGACCATCAGCCTAAAGAAAACAAACGTGATGGCTCAGAACGCGACCTCCCAAGCATCATCATCAACAACTACAAACTTGAGGTAGTCTGTCAGTTCACGTACCTTGGCTTTACCATCTGAGCTCAACAAGCGGAATGGAAAGGCATCAACAACTTTCTCCAGGTTGTCGTAGAGAGTGTCGAACAACAGCATGCTGTCCCTGAACACTAAGATCTCTATGTATTATGCCTGCGTGTTAAGCACTCTCCTGTATGCCTCACAAGAGAAAAGACTGAGCGCCTTTCACATGTGATGTCTCCGACGTATACTTGGGATCACCTGGAGCGATCGAGTAACAAACGAGGTGCTTGAATGTGCCAAGATTCCCAGCATGGCCACACTCATCCGCCAACATCGCATCGGATGGGTGACGGATGGATCCCCAAAGACCTTCTTTATTCGGAACTTGCCTCTGGCAAGAAGGTCGATCGGACGGCCACATCTCTATTTCAGCATGAAAGCCCTCAACATCGATGTCAACACCTGGGAAGAGCTCGCTGGTGACATGCTCTGATCACTGGTTTGAAAGCTGGCGAGGACAAGCTACGCTTGCTAGCTGACGAAAAGTGATCTCAGAGGAAGAATCAGCTCCTACACACACCAGATCCTTCAAGAGCAGCAAGGACTGCCACTCCCATGTTGGGCTACATAGCCATAATAGATGCTGCACAACCACCAACTGGGACATCTCTCATGGGTGCACTTCCATCATCTCTTGAGACTAGTAGATGCCAACATAATAAACATCTTGTTGTGTACTATCTGGGTGGACTCAATGATTTGATATAACTAGCTGGCAAACTCATCAGGTACTGACCGCTCCGGTGGCCTAGTGAATAGAGCATCCGCCTCTGAAGCAGGAGGTTGTGGGTTCGATTCCCAGACAAGTCATACCAAAGACTTACAAATGGTACTAACAGCTGCCTTGCTTGGTGCTCAGCATTAAGAGGTTAGTGTTAGGACTGGTTGGCCTGGTGTCAGGATAATTTGACTGGGTTGGGCATCATGCTACATATCTGAGGCATGATGCCCCAGTGCTTAGACATCACTATAAACTGCCACACTGCAGACGTAGTAGCGATATGACTGAAAATTTTTAAAGTTACCTTAAAAATTCTAATCACACACACACACTTATCAAGTACTGTCAGTTGAAAAAACCTGTAATACCTGATGGAAGATAGAATTGATACTATATATAGCTAATCAGTGTGTAGTTCATCATGTTTATAAAGAACACCAAGAACTGATACAAGTTTATAGTTGATCATTGAAATAAAATGTCTAAAATGGATGCTGATAATTGATTAAAGGAAGCTTAATATATAGCTAATAAGTGTGCAATACAACCTGTTTCTAAAGGACATTGAGAATTAATAGACATTGTTTGTTTGGTTTTGTGGGGTTTAACACCATTTTTCAGCACATGATAGGCTGGCTATACATGGCAGTCAGTATATATGGTGGAGGAAGAACTAGGTGAGACCCTGGGAAGCTACTGGTAATCTTTCCCACATACCTCATACTGACAGAGGTGAGATGTGTGAGTGATCTGTAGGCTCAGATTAATTAAAGGAAGCACCCTATGTAGCTGATTAGTGTTAAATAAAACCTATCTATAATGGACACTCAGAGACCATGAAATTGTTTCTCACATTCCTATCCTACAGGAGTGCACTCATTGACTGTAGATGATGTCGTCATGTTTTTGATGCTATGAATGTCGATTATATTTATTGTGGTTTTAATTCTGAAAAGGCTAATTTTGCTGACCTATAAACTGATTTTTGTTTACAACAAATTAAATTCTTTCTTATAAAGTAAAATTTTGTATGCTGTTTCTAATGACATAAAAATTAGCTGAAAATACACAGTTGTTATAAAACTATATCAATGTAGATTATGTGCTATCTTGTTTTTCCGTAACCATTTCCTTGTGAGAAATTAGAGAAAATTACTCTTTCATATATGTTTGTGCCCACAAAATCTGATCCTTGGGTGTTATCCCAAAGAGGGCTTATGATGAATTGTATTAGTCACTTGTACTCAGGCAACCTTTACTTAGAAGTTAAGTATGTAAGACACAAAGGGGGCTGATATAAAGGTCATATATAAACAGGTGTCCTGAACATAAACAATATGTTAGACACAATTGAGGTTGATAAATAATGTCCTATATAAACAGGTGACCTTAACAAACAATTACATATGTACTATATAAAAAGGGATCATAAATAGTGTCCTAATTAAACGGAAGATGTGTATGTAAGAAACCAAAAGGGTTGATAATAGTGTCCTATATAAACAGGTGTCCATAACATAAAAGACAAGTATATAAGACAAAAGGGGTTCATAATCAATGTCCTTTATAAACAGGTGTTATTTACATAGAAGTTAAATATGTAAGAAATAAAGAGTGTTGATATTGTCCTTTATAAACTGGTGTCCTTTAAATAGAAGTGTTTAGCAAGACAGGCTTAGGTGCATTGAGATTTTCTTTAATTGCTTCAACATAGATTTGCAGAAGAGATAATAAGAAATAAACATGACAGACCTTTGAAGTCTGTTGTCCATCATAATAAATGTGTATATAGTAAATGGTCATTCAGAATTTCTTTAAAATCAATGTACTGATGGCACTCAAAAGAGAATAACCTATCCAATAAGATGAGTGTGCCCAAAGTCAGCTGCAAAATATGTTTTTGTGTTAAATTTGTGTGTTAGGTAAGTATCAGAGGTCGTAAATTTACGTAGTAGGTACTCTTGAAATTGGTACATAGGTCTTGGAAAAGTTTTGGCAAAGTCATGGGATTACATTTTCTAAAGATTGCAGGAACTCTGTTATAATTCAACAAAATGTTTTGATAGTCAGCTCAAAATTGGTTTTTGAACTTTATGTCTAGCTTGTGTGTAGAATCAACACTAAGTCTTCCCTTAAAAACATGGAGCTCAAATTGATTACACTTATTCTAAATACAAAGAAGTTCTCAAGGGAGAATAAAAATCACAAGGGTTAACTGATATTTTTTCTCTCACTGTTTCATGGTATTTAAGTTAAAATGCTATAATCCACTGCTGGTCAGTATTGATGGAACTAAGAAGCAGACAAATTTGAATAATTTAAACAAAACGTTGCTTTGTGTATATAGCACATTCAGTTTTGGTTCCAGAGGTAGCAGAAGAAGCATCCAGGTCAACTGCAGTGCAGTACCAGAATGAGAGAGCTAAGCTCCAGGAATTGAATCAAAAATATGAAGAGGAAATCCAAGCCCTAAGGAGTAAACTTTCTGAAGAGAGGTAACAACATACATAGGACAATTTATTTTTTTGTATATTTAGCTGTGACAGGATTGTTTTACATGAGTACAGCCCTAATAAAGATTGCCCTTAATTTTTAAAAATATTTGCTGTTTTATAATATTCACAAGTCTAATTAGTCGTGGATGTGTATTTTGTGCGTATTTCTTTTTTATTTGAAATATAGCAACTTGAAGGATGTTAAATTTGCATGTCAGAATCTTACTAAAGTTTAGCAGACTTGATTTGTATAGGGTTTAATGGCATATCAGCACAGTCCTGGCTATATAATGCAGACAGACCACTCTGGTGACTGGGTGGGACATGATGCTACATGTCTGCAGCATGATGCCCCAGTGCTAGACATCGCTATGAACTGTCACACTGCAGATATTGTAATGAGGTGACTGAACAGTTTTTAAAGCTATGTTAAAAATCTAATGCACACACATATAATGCAGACAAGTAATAACTTTGCAAATGGCAAATTAATTAACATCTGTTTTCATGGAAAGTTTTCAGTCTCAAATGGTTGTAATTAAGTAATCAGTATGTAATTTGCAGGGAGAGTTTTCTAAGCTCTGTGGCCAAGTCTTTTCGGATTGTTGGAGGAGGTTCCCCTACCCCCAACTCAAAAGAGGAGCAAGAGACCCTAGAAGACAGCATGAGAAAGGTGCAATAAATTTTATACAGAATGTTAAGATTTATAATTAGTATGTATATCACACTGGTGCACAACACAATTTATTAACAGGGTTCATTCAGGATGTGCCATTGACTCATATTTTTTATCTATGATGCCCATAGGGTGCATAAAATAGACCCCAGAAAAATTGTTATAGTTGATTTTAGGCTGATTGAGCTGGCCTACTGATCAGAGTGCAATTATTGCCAAAGAAGCATAAGATTATAAATATCATAGGTGAAAGAAGTGTCTTGATCACAAGGTTCCCACGCTACCAGGAAATTGGGGGGAAAAGTCGGGAGTAATGATAATTTTGTTCCAGACTGTGAAAAGTCATTTGAATTTTGCAAATATTGTTGAAGGCTGGGAACAAACCTGGAATTATCCACCACCACTTGATGCCCGAAACAATTGCGATATTGAATTATAATTGAACTGATTGCAAGTTAAGTTTATCAATTTCTGATCAGAATATTCAGAGGTTGCAGTATGGATCATTAAGGTGCTTGCCATAAACATATTTTTGAGTCGATCCAAATTCCCATTGGATTAGATTCATCTAGTAGATGTTTTTCTTTTTCGCAGACAGCTCGATATCAGCATCTTTTCTTGCATGGAAGGTATGAAAACCAGTCCAGCATCACAAGAGGTCAACATGGTGGTGGAAAAATGTAGCCACTTACCAGATAGCCTAGCAAACTTGAATGTTGTTAAATCGAGTCATACCTGCATGAAATTGATATGAAAAATAATTATTTTCTCATAAATTGTGAGTATTAAAATCTTCATGTCTTCAATCTGCTGAAAGACAAGATAAAACTACAGTGTTGATGAAATTTGACGTGGTACTCAAAATTTGCATTGCTAGTCGCACAAGTACACAAATCTTACAGCCCACATGTTCATGACATCATAGTTACATGATATTAATATTAGCCCATTACAATCGTTGTAGAAAAAGATGTAAAAATATTAAATGAAAGTCATATACTGGTTGTAATAAAAATACAAAAATGAAAGAACACAGATGTATCTATATTTATTCCGAGACCAACTACCTGGATTTTGTTGTGTCACATGACTACCAGGTTGACATGTGCTCTCTGCTTGATGAATCTGACTGGCCAGCTTGCTGCCACAGTGACAGATTTCTCGTCATCATTCTTGAAATAAATATGTTGAGAATTATGTTCATTCTGTTTTTTTACAAAAGGTATCTGACTTTCATTTAATATAATTGAATCTTTGGACAACAACATTAAAGAGGAGTTTGTTGTTGATATCATGTGACTACTGGACTGTTGATGTCATTTTTTGAGATTTGCAAAGTCATGTGACTAGTAATGCAAATGGCAAGTACCGGGTCAGATGTCATCTATGCTGTAGTTTTGTCTAGTTTGTCAGTTGATTAAAGACATAATGATTATAATACTTGCTGTTTATGAGCAAATAGTCCTTTTCCTATCGATTTCATGCAAGTATGAGTCAAATTTCAAAGTTTTGATATGCAGTTTCTCTGACCCCAGGTTAGAAAATGGACTGCTATTCATTTTAAGCCACGTATGTTGTCCAAAATTTAGAATCTGTGAGCTGAACTTTGGTGCGAAACTAATATACAATATGATGACATGGAGCTTGAAGCATTGGTTGGTTTCAGATGTTAAATAGGACACTGTTAAATTGGGAAATTAGCATCCCTTGTATTATATATTTAAAAAAACGAAATATTTCCTTTATATAACATGCATATATATTGCTTTAGAATTCTTTAGAATTCAGAGTTTGAAAGGAAACAAAGCAAATTTATGTTCATTATGTTGTTTCCATGTAGCTGCATAATGCAGGTCAGGAAGGCCAATTTTTATTCTGTAAATAGAAACTATTTTACTTGTCAATTTATAGGAATGTAGTCAGACTTGTTTTGTTTGATACATTTTTGGTTTTGTACATGATCAACTTTTCTGATGTTTTGGAGAGTCTTGAAATAGAAATATATTTGGATTTAGAAAATGCATGATTTTTAATCTAAAATATTCTTTAATTCCATTCAGTAATAGGCATATGTGAACCTTGAAAAATTTAATTTCGAGGGAAAAACCCTGGAAATTTATCTTTAGGAAAGTGGGGGAACCATTTGATTATTTTGATTAGTTTTGGCAACAGTTGATAATGCATGGTCAGTGATCATTTATAGAAAATGTAAACTAAATAAGATGAAATCATCTGCAGAAAGTCTGTTGCATAATTTCCAAACTAGCATGAAAACAGGAAAGGTATAGACTCAAATGTCCTAAATAAATTCCAGACGGAAATTGTTAATCAAGTATGAGAAAGTAAAATTCCATTATGAAAAATGGCAGGAGAGGCTGATAATGATACTTTGATTTCTCATCAATAAACAAGAAACCTGTAATAATATGTGCAGGCCATATTTCTAAGTTTCCCCATTTTTAGGACTTAGTAGGGATCTTTTGGGCTCTACAGTTTCTATTCCTGGACTGAACATTGAATCGGTGAAAAGCTCTAAATTTGGCAACAATGGTATAAACAGAATAGGGAACTCCTCAAACATGGAGTTTACAAGACTCATTGAATAATATAAGTTTGGGGCTTTTGATGGCATGACAATAAACTTGCTCAGATGTTTATTAGATTTTCAGTTCTCTCATATACCTAAGTGTGTGTGGCAAGGTTTCTTGTGAGAAAGTCATATGGAATACACTATAATTTGTACAAATGCACTCAATAACATTTTGACATTGTCATTCACATATTGATATGCAAGTCAGCTGTGTTTTTATAGTTTTAATTTACAAAATTTGAAGTCATCATCATTACTTACTGTACTTAGTTTTTCTATACAAAATTTGAAGTGATCATTTTTTCCTGTACTTACTTGCAACTGTAAGTATGAGAAATATACCAAACATATCAATATGTATTCATTTCCATATGCCAAACCAAGTGTATGATTTGTTTTATCAGTCACATGCTTTTCCAGGCTCAACATGATTCTGAGATCCTTAGAGCAGTTGTGCTTCCGCTAGAGGAGGAAATTACAGCGTTGAAGGAAAAACTCCGATATGCATTGGAAAAGAATGCAAGCTCAGAGGAGAAACCTATACAGGTGATGTATGATGCATATATTATGATGAAGGATGTGACATGAGGCTAAAAATATCTTTTCAGTGTGTAGTCAAAGGATAATTTAAAGTTGTGCAGTTTTTACTGTTGATGGCTCTTTGACTTGAAACGCAGACATCTCCATTGAAATGACCTTGCAAGCAATACCTGAAGACTCTGAGAACAATGCCAAAAGGTTTTGAGAAAGACAATTTTGATTCTGAAAAGGTATTAACTCTATTTTATGTAGAAAAGCACTATACACAGACTTGATTTTTCTCCATTTTAAAGCGGAATTCTGCTTTTCTGACTTGGATCAGATTTTTCTTGACATAGTCCGTTTTTTATATCATCTTCGATCTGGGTTTTTTAAAACAGTCTGTCTGGTCCCGTTCCACAACGACCCTTGTAAATTATTCATTCCATTTATTAGTTAGCACATGACTCTCGTAAAGAGTATTCTGATTGGTCAAAGGTTTAAATTTTACCAATGAATATTTGTGTAATGAAAACAGATGGCAATGGAAAGAAGAATCATGCTTGCAAAACATGGCACCCTGAGTTGTTGAGAGAGAGCATTACATGAAAAGTGTAGATAAAGGTTTAAAAATTTTATGGAAATGGGAAAGGCAGGAGCGAAAAGTTGACAGAAATTTAGTTGGTCAGTTATAAGAAAATTGAACGCTAGAGGACTGGCATTCTGTGACCTCTGCAAAAAAGAATTGAATTATGGTAATTGCAGTTGGAAGAGTTTGGAACAGCACTTACAAATGAAGCTCCACACTGAAAAATTAAAGCTCAGAAGGCATCTGGAAAAAGTGCAGTTAATTACTATAAGAAGTAAAAATTTTTGCACGAGATAACAGATGTATCCCTTTGTCAGAATATGCGCACTGCATGTCGCCAATACAAGCACCAGCTTGAAAGGAAAAAGGCTCTTAATGAGAAGGAAAAGAAACAATTGTGCCTTGAGCCAAAAAAGTCAGTGATGACAAAAAGAAAGGCTAAAGAAATCTTTGCCAAAGCTGCAAAAAGAGCTTGCTGGCATATCAACAGGTTGTTTCCACTGGAGAAAAAGACGAATGTATGGGAATATTTGTATAAAGATGATGTACTTAGGTGTTTTTTTTTTTACAGATTTGTTATGAAAAGAGAGAAATATAATATATTTGCTGAAAAAATTGAGAAATTATTGTGATTTAATTATGATGTGAACACTGACATGCACATGAAATAACTTAAGCATCAATAGTATTGGAGAACAAATTCATGTGACTATATATATTGTGAAATTATTGAAGTCAAGTTGAACATTTTTGGTAAGTTTATTAGTTTTTCAAATGATTATTTTATTTTATTTGATCATCATAAGTTGCACCTGGAGCAGTTTTTTTATGAGTGCAAAATGCGTTTTTTGGGTCAGGGGCTTTCATTGGGGGTGCTGCCTCTCAAGACCCCATTGGGTGATGACCCCCAATCCCCCGTTAAATTTTTTGTTGTTGTGGAAGACTAAAATCAAAAATCATGTCATACAGTGTCTCAGAGCCTTTAAAGGGAAACAACTCATAGAGCCAGAGAACCTTTGAACTGTAGCTACTACTAATATTACCATCACTGCCACTGCTATTACACCTTTGCAAGTACCATGGTTCCCTCTTAATAGAGAAATCTAAAGAAAGGTCATCACCTTATGAGAAGTTAGCTTATCTTCCACCAGGTAGGGCAGCATCAGCATTTTGTTCCTCTCCCCTGAAATATCTCCCCACTTGCCCAAGCTAATGACCAATGAGGTCACCTTTTTATGATGAGAGGGGTGACAACTGTATCATAAATTGCTATGTACTTGCAAGATAAATACCCCTAACTACTTTGTTATATGGAAGTATAACAGCAAAAGTTACAAAAAGCCTTACTGTGTAAATAATTGCTTATAAGTTGAGTCCAACTGCCTACTGCATAGAGCCAGGTCTGCAGTTTCATAATGCACTAGCAGATCTGGAAAAAGACAGTTTATTAGGAGTAATCAGTTGAACAAACAATAGAGACCCAGATCTGGTGTTGTATTATGTGAAAGCTGATTAGGGTTGATGTTTTTTTGCAGTTGGACTTGACTTGTAAATGAATATAAATAGCATGGTATGATTAGGACCTTTAATTTATCATCAGTGGTAACAATTTTGAAAATAGATTTAAGGTTTATTTTTACATTTGTGATTTTAAACATTAAAAGGATGAAAATCTTTGAAAATTGATGAAAGCAAAATTGTAAGTTTTTGATATTTAAGTCTTGAAAAAATGAACAATATACATTCAGACAAGATTCCCACTGTCCCTATCTATCTAGTGAAACCACAGCCAAAGGAACTGGCTTGGCACAAATGGCAGGGAAATTAATTAATTAAAAGCAAAAATAATAAAATAGAAAGTTCCACACATTATTAATGTATTCTCAGTTTAATCCATCATGTACATTGAATTATCACCGCTCTGCAGGCCTAGTGGTTAGAGCATCAGTCTTGGATGTGAGAGGTCATGGGTTTGATCCCTGGCCGAGTCACTTACAAAAATGGTACTGACAGCTGCCTCGCTTGGCGCTCAGCATTAAGAGGTTAGTGTTAGGACTGGTCGGCCTGATGTCAGGATAATGTGACTGGGTGGGACGTCGTGCTACATGTCTGCAGCATGATGCCCCAGTGCTAGACATCACTATAAATGGTCACACTGCAGACAATGTAGCGATATGACTGAAAAATTGTTAAAGCTACGTTAAAAAATCCGAATCACATTAAATCATCACTGACTCTCTTATCATTGTCATGTGTCTGAGTTTTGATAGGCTTTTATCATTTTTTTAAAATACGCATCCAATCATTATCTGTGATTGTGAAATGCAGGACTGACTGTTTTATAGGTCAGCTGGTATAATTAGGGATGAAAACAAATATTCACACTTCATACAGTTGATGCAATAAGCAGTTTCTCAAACTCACTGAGATCAAAACACAGCCAGGTTTTGTCTGAGACTCTTGATCACTAGGGAATGAAAAGAATCCTCCTGCGACTATTGTTAGTAGCATATAAACCATAAGGGATATTACAAGTGCAATGTGCCTCTAATTGGAGATTTTCTTCATCAGAGATAGCTTTAATTAAAAATTGTAAAATAACAATTAAAAGATTTATCCTATTAATATTGGAAAAAGAACATTTTAAATAATTTTATACAAAATGGAGTATTATACAATAAAAGCTGAAGATAATGAAAACATACATGTGATACTGGCACAAAGGCAGTGATAATTCCTTCCTTGGATCTTTTCCCCTTAGAGCAGTCTTCACCCGTGGCAATGTATGTGGGCTTAGATGTGTAATGGAAGAAAACATCAAATCACATGATAGGCCTTTATCTAAACAGTGCCTTGCTCCTCTAGCAAACGAAGTGCTTAATTGGCATATCCGGAGTGGTTACATTCTAATTTCTAAACAGTTTTGTCATTAATATGCTATTAAAGATATGCACAGGGTTAATGTTACTAAAATAGTGTGATTCACATTAATCATGAATGATTTGCTTGAACAAGCTAAATTATTGCTTTAAAAAAAAATAAAAAAAATAAATGGACTCCTGCATTTCCTGTAAATCACATAATTACCTGTTATTTTCAAGGTACTTTTATGTTAGCTTATTGTCATAGAAAACAGTGTGTTGTGATGATAGACTAGACAAAACACTGTGTACTACCTTACTGATGTTTAATTTGGTTTTATATTTAAGATGCCAGCTATTGAGGCAACTAGTCAACCATCAGCTGAAAATTCTCCATCAAAGACCGTGTCTTTACCAGCCCTTGATGATGTCAAGGATCCTGAGGAAAAGGTTATTAGATTACTTTCATCGCCTTTTTATTGATATGACATTTTGAAGTCCTCATTTTAGACTGTTAAGCAGGTTATGAAAATGGGGTGGGAATGGACTACATTTCATCATTGTGTATTCAATAGTCTTGGAATAACATCTCATGCCATTGCATATTTGGACCATTCCGGTGGCCTAGTGGTTAGAGTGTCCTGGTGGAGTCATTCCAAAGACTTATAAAAATGGTACTTGCAGCTGCCTCACTCAGCATTAAGAGGTTAGTCTTAGGACTGGTAAGCCTGCTGTCAGGATAATGTGACTGAATGGGACATCATGTTATGTGTCTTTGGCATGATGCCCCAATGCTAGACATCATTATAAATTGTGACACTGCAGACATCATTGTGATCGAACAGAATTTTGTTTAAAGCTACGTTAAATTAAAAAACACACACACACATGCTACTGCATATTCAAACAGTCATGCAATAACATTTCCTACTGTTGCATATTCTAACAGACATACAGTAACATCTCATGCCATTGCTTATTTAGACATGCAATTACATGTCTTACTGGTGCATATTCTAACAGTCATGCAATAACATCTCATGCCATTGCTTATTCAAACAGGCAGTCTCAATTGTTACTGTTGCATATTCTAACAGTCATGCATTAACATCTACACAGTTTAAATGCTGTAAATGAAAGTATAACATTGTACCAGTTTTATCTGCAGTTCCTTGCAGAAAATTACTCCTAGTGACTGCTACAAATTGTACATTTCACTGAAATTGAAATTCATTTACTAGCTTAAAAACCACCCAGAGTTCTTGTGTTGTCAATGTTTGTGGTTATCATTGTTATTATTTCATTATCTCTTTTTCAGAAAACTTCAAAAGGTATCCTTATTTGACCATGTTGAAATAGGTTTTAACATGGATCAATTTGGTCTCCCTCTATAAGACAAGGAGCTAAATAGGTATTCATCTTGCAGAATAATACCTCTTTTCGGATCTACACATTTTACTAACAGTAATGCTTTGAATGACATAACTTTCCGTCGTCTTCACAAGAGAAAACAGATAATGTGTGAGCTAGATGCTTGCATGTAGTACTATGGTGAATAGTAAATTGATGTAAACAAGCTGAATTTTGTTGAATTGTCACGTTATAATAAAAATAATAGCATTTGTTGGTGCATTTGGGAATTATTTAGCATTGCATCATTGAAAACATATTTATCTATTGAAGCCATTATTTTTTTAAGTAGATAATAATAATAATGAGGACTTTGTATACTGCCTAATCTTTAGAAGCTCTAAGTGCTTTACAACATTAGACAACACCTATAAGATAAAAAATATATAATGATATGATTACTAAAACAAACACCATGAAGTTAGAAAACATTAAAAAACATGCTGAGAATTTTTAAGGTAGGAAACATTATTAGGTCTTTAAGTTTGTTCTTGCAGTCGAAATAAGTGAGTTTTGAGAGCCCTCTTGAATGTGATCACTGTGTCTTTGTGTCTAAGTTCAGTGGGCAATTCATTCCACATTGCTGGGCCCTGGTATGCAAAAGAACGCTGTCCATATAACTTTGTTTTCATAATGGGAATAATGCGTATACGATTGTCAGAAGAGGAGCGTAAGTATCTTGCTGGTTTATACATATGGGTGAGGTCTGATAGGTATGTTGGACTAGAGTCCGACAGTGAAACGTAGCACAGAGAACAAATTTTGTGTTTGATTCTGGATCAAATGGATAGCCAGTGTAGGGTACAGAGCAGCAGGGAGGTGTGTTCTGATCGTGGTACTTTAAGTATGATCCGAGCAGCTGTGTTTTGAACTTTTTGAAGTTTCTGGAGCAGATATTGAGATGAACCAGACAGAATTGAGTTACAATAGTCCAGTCTTGAAAGTACTAATGAACACACAAGTGTTTTAGTGGCATAAGCTGAAAGATATTTGCGAATTGAGCTGATGCGTCTCAGCTTAAGATATGCAGCCTTGCATATGTTCATGACATGTTGGTGCAGTGTGAGAGTACTGTCCAGAGTATCACCTAGGTTTCATACTGATTGTGTGAATTTAATGTCGGCGTTGCTGATATTTATTGTTTGAGGTAAAGGATGTGAATGAGAAAATCTTTGTGTTGTGATCAGAATGGCCTTTTTATCATCATTCATCTGCAGCTTTTTACAAGTCATCCATGATTTCACATCAGAAATGCACCTCTATACACCTTGGATGGTAGCATCAACTTCATTTGGGTGGCTAGATTTGTATATTTGGGTGTCATCAGCGTACAATTGGTGAGACACTGGATGATGATCTATGACACTTGAGAGCGACTGAGTGTACAGAATGAAGAGAACAGGTCCAAGAACAGACCCCTGCGGAACACCACAACATAGATCAACTGGGCTGGAATTTATTCCATTTGCAGATACAATTTGTGTCCTGTTGACCAAGTAGGACTTGAACCACAGTAAGGCTGTATCATGAATGCCAAATACATGCTGGAGACGGTGAAGTAATATATCATGGTCTATTGTGTCAAATGCTGCAGACAAATCAAGGAGGGTGAGGACTGTAATCTTTCCATTATCCAACGCAGAGAGAATGTCATTAACTACTTTTAGAAGAGTAGTTTCAGTACTGTGGCAATGGCGATATGCAGATTGTACATTGCTATAAAGACTATTTGAATTTAGATGAGATAGAAGCTGGGATAGAACAACCCTTTCTAAGATTCAAACATGTCCGAATCAGGATTTAATGTTCATTCAGCTTCTTATTTGAAGTGAACATTGTAGCTGGACAGTAAGTACTTTTCTTTGTTGGGAATATCTGCTATACTGACCATAGGCTCATGTGGCTTTGTGATATCTGTGCCATATAAATTTCTGCTATAAAACACAGTGATGCCAACTATTGCGATTTTGGTGGAATTATTTATAATTTTAACTGCAAGTACAGTTTCAATCATTTCTGTTGCATTCTGGTCAGATAAACTTTTATTTAGGTAAACCACAAGTTCAATACTGTGTGTTTAGAAAACTGAAGCATTCATAATGTCTCATGATAGTTCTATAGTGAAAGCTTACTTAAGCCCTTATATCACAAAATATTGATTATTGACCTGTCAGAAATCATATCAACTTATTGCTTGGATTCACTAGAGAAGGTTCAAAGCAGATTTTACTCTGAAAATAATGCCACAAAATTTTAAACAGGATATGCATGTCATCAGCATTGTATAAATACCATACCATTGAAGTTTTTTTTTCTTCTCGACAGCCTTCAGTACGTCACATGGCATGAAAAATTAATGTAGGAAGTTCATTCAGCCACAAAAGTACTTTGAATCTGAGAGGTTTAATTCTAAAAACAAATTGTTGGATGAAAATTTGACGTATTGCAATTTTCTTGTTCAGATTTGGATTTTTAACTGTACTGATTATTGACCAGTAGAGCTTATGGGATGGCCTGTTTTCTGTCAGTCGTTGTCTAGTGTCAGTTAGTGCAAGTTTGTTATTGCTACACCTCCTAAACTAATTGGCGGATTGCCATGAAATTTTACACTGGTCTAATTGGACCGATATGAAAATGGTTCTGCCCAGACATCCAATATAGTCACCATGGCGGATTGCCATGAAATTTTACACTCACATGCTAATTGGACCGATATGAAAATGGTTCTGCCCAGACATCCAATATAGTCACCATGGCGGATTGCCATGAAATTTTACACTCACATGCTAATTGGACCGATATGAAAATGGTTCTGCCCAGACATCCAGTATAGTCACCATGGTGGCCATCTTGAAAATCTTGTTATCACTATTCCTGAATGGATGTTGATATCAACATTGGGTTTTCACTTAGACTTCTTCGGATGTCTGGTTGATCCTAAGTGAAAATGTTGCTGAAGTGAAGTTCAGTATGGCCATCATGGCAGCCATTTAGAAAATATTGTTATTGCTTCTGGTCCAGAATGCTTGGTAGTATCAACCTGTTTTCCATAAAGACTTCTTGTGATATCTAGTTGGTTCTAAATAAAATTGGTGCTGATCTGAGGTTTGATATGGTGGCCATTTGCCATCTTGAAAATCTTCTTGCTAATCCACCAAAATGAAAAGTCATATCAAAATGGGGTTTTCACCAGAAAACCTATGTTTTCTTTGTCCTAAATTAAAATGGTTCTGCTCATGCATCAGTATATCCACCATAGAAGTCATCTTCAAGATCTTGTTATCACTATTCCTTCAGAATGGATGCTCATATCAGTGTGGGATTTTGACTAAAAGTCTTTTCATGGTATCAAGTTGGTTCCAAATGAAAATGGTGATGATCATACATCCAATATGGCTGCCATTGCGAGCATCTTGAAAATCTTTTTTTAATTGCTTCTTCTGAACAGTAAGTCATATTGGCATGGTGTTTTCACTAGAAGATTTCACATAATGTCTAGTTGGTCCTTGATACAAATGGTTCCATACGCTTTCTTGAAATCTTAACATTACTTCACCAGTATGGATGGTCATATTAACATGGCGTTTTCACTAATATACTTCTTATAATGTCTGTTTGGTTCCAAATGACACTAGTGCCAATCTTACATTTAGTATAACCACAATGGCAGTCATCTTGAAAATCTTGTTTTTTTCTACTCCTTCTAGATAGAAAGCCATATCAACATTGGGTTTACACCAAGGACTAGCAAATGGTGTGATCTGATATCCAGAATGGCCACCATGGCAACTAGTTTGAAAATTGTGTTATTGCTACAACTTCTAACTGGAAAGTCATGTTGACAAGAGGTTTTCACTGATGACTAACTATATTATCTAGTTGGTCCTGAATGAATGTGGTGCCAGTATGAAGTAACAAATGGCTGTCAAAATGACCATTATGAAAATCTTATAGCAACATTGGTTTTTCGTAAAAAATGGTGTCTAGTTTATCTTAAAAATAAATTGTGCCAATCTTACAGTTAATATGGTTGCCTCAGTGGCTAATTTGAAAATTTTATTGCTTAAGAATATCAGAGATGGTTTCAGCAGTTAAAATGAAGAAATGATATCTCGAATCCTGGAAATTCATTTCAGATAATAGAGCAACATTTCCTACTAGGGCCTCTTGTTTTAAGCTTATAGTCCTATTTCACTTGTTAATGTTATCTCTGAAAATGCTTCATTGATTACTGTAACTGAAAACTTTGTAGTATTGAAACAGTTACTACAACAAAATTTTCACTGTCTAAAAACTTGTCCTCTTTGCAGTCATTCATGCCAAAGCAATTTCTTTTTATACCAGACCCTTGTTTAGCTGAAATCCACCAAGCCATGCAAGATGTCTGGTTGATTGAGGCTTTAATAAAGCAGACATGTCATTTCAAAGTCTTTTCCAATAATTGTACGATCTGGTTAATCTGGTCTTTTTGCAGAGGAATATTTTGTGTTCACTGAGTAAAATTGGACTGTATTTGGTGATTTCTTTGGTTACTTCAGTTGCACCTGCTAATAAGATACCTGAAGAATGAGAAATCGGCTCGGAAAGACTTGGAGATGTATGTAGCAGTCCTAAACACACAAAAACTTGTCCTGGAGGAAGAGACTGACAAAGTCAAGACTGAATTAAAGGAAGGTAATGCTACACAAACCACAGCTGTCAGATGACATCTTTATCATACTGTAAATCCTGTTTTGATAGACCACTGACAAAATATTACTGTATATAGTTCCGTACAAGTCTATTCCAACCGCAAACACAGTAGGCACCTGCAGATCATTGTCTGTATTCTACTTATTACTCCTAATAAACTACATATATCCAGATCTGCTTGTGCATTATGGGAAGTTAGATGTGGGAGTGCACAGTGTGTATTTGGACTTGGCTTATACATAATTATATACAGTATCTCTCTGTGCAGGTGGGCTCTCTCAATCTTAGTGATTATATTAAAAATTGATCTGTTCATTAGGAAGATGGTCTTAAATGACATTCATCTCCCAAAACTGTTTTTCAAGTAAGGGTTTATATTGTACTTCCATATAATTTTTTTCTACAAAAAATGGGGCAGAATAATTGATAAATTAGCAGCCATTTTCTAGAGCTTGCTGCCCACATTATTAATGCTAAAACAAATTATATACTGGGATGGCTATGCTTTAATGTGGTGTTTTATTTCTATAACTATATTATAAATTGGAAGTGGTGCATGTAACACTGTTACAGTTGGTTATGCTATAAGAAAGGCTTTTTTTATTATGGGGTATATTATTTCTAGAGCCATTTTATAAATAGGATAACAAAGATGTGATACATGTAAAGTTGTTAATGCTGGGTATGCTGTAAGCAAGGCTAAGTTATAATGGGGTGTATTAAGTTTTAAACCATGTTACAAATAGGCCATGATACATTTGTTATTGCAGGGCATTCTGTAAGCAATGGTAACGGAGTGTATTATTTTTAAAACCATGCTATTAATATTATGTGATACATGTAAGCAGTATTACAGTGAAGTTAAGGAAATACTCTTCTTCCCCTTGAATCCAGTCCTTCCTTAAAGATAAAAATTGCATCTTTAGGTCTATTTCAGCGTACAGACAAGGGATGAAACTCTTATCCATTACCTCCCTTTACCACCACTGGGTGGTTACCAATCATCTGGTTGTTTACCAGCATAAGCATAATTTGTCGTACAGTAAATGCCATTTATTGCAAATATTTTGGGGGTTTCTCCAATTGCACCTCCCCCTCCTAAGAGTCTTTGGATAATGACTTAAACTATTGTCACTCCAGACAGATAGTGACAGAGTTTGTCTGTGTCATGGCTGCACTGCTAGAGTCATACGTAAGGAGGTATGTGAAGTAGATGACAGTGGGATTTGCTAGCATAGTGGGAGTTTTACCCCTCTATTTCTTGTGCCCTTCAAATATTAGATTGGATTTGTTGGGAGATTGTTCTCCCAATTGCTCTTCCAAAAATTGGCACTCTGTGGGTGTAAGTCCCCCACAGACCTCAGCATAGACTTATGACTTGTATATCTGGGCATGTGGGGTATAATACTAACCTGGCTGATATTTGTTACCCGCTTTCAATCCCTCATGCCATCATTCTGAGTGCTGATCTTTCAGACCTGCTTTCAGGGTGCTGCCCTTATAATCTACCCTCCATGCAGTCCTTGCAATCTCAGCAGCAGTTGGAGATTAATTCTATCGATGACTTATACTGCATACCATCATTCTAGTTTTATATGGAACCTTATGTGGATTGGTATAACTGGTGAAATGTGGGAAACTGGTAAAACAGTGAATATGGGGGAAAACCATGATCTTTCGATTAAGGCCAGAAAAGAGGATATAAGCCCTCAAGACCTAGTGTTGTGGCTGCAGTGGGTAAGATGCTCTGCATATTCTGAAATATCAAAAAGATTAGGTACATCGCAGTGAGATTCAGCAAGCCATGAGTTTGAATGCGGAGTAGAAACCATTGGCTGGCATGCATATTCAACCCATCTCTCATTGATCTAGCATGATAGAGATGAGAATTGAATGTGGTGAGTCCAGTGACTGTGATCCAGACAACCATTTTATAAGATATGATGCATGTAAAATTACTACAGGTTTGGCGTAAGCAAGGCTATATTTTAAAGGAATGTGTTATTTCAATAGCCATGCTATAAAAGGAAGGTCATATATGTAAAACTGCATTGTGCTGTTATTTTGTTGGCCACACACTACAGTTGTTATAAAATAGAGAAAAGCCTAGTTTGATGGTATCTGTATCTGGCAATATGGGAATTGCAGTATATAAGGTACATTGTAGAGAGAATCTTTGTATGAGACGTACATGCAGGTAGGGAAATGGTTGGGAACTAATTAATGAGGGATTTGTTGAGTTGAGGATTTTGTAATGATTTTACTATTGAAAATCAACACATTGCCAGGGAAACATATATGAAACAGTAAATCCCACTAACATCATATACAAGATTATTGCCTTCTTTCTTACACGTTGGAGAAAACTTTTTTTTTTTAAATGGTGGAAGATATTTTTTTGGTGTCTCAGTGTGAAAATGTACATTATTATGTTGTTGTTGTGTTGTGGGTTTTAATGCCATTTTTCAGCACGATAGGCTATACATGGTGGCCAGTATTAATGGTGGAGGAAGAACCTGGAAAACCCCGGAAAGGACCACCGACCCACGAGAAGCTACTGGCAAGCTTTCTGACATGCCCACATTGGCTGAATCTTAGACTCGAACCGCCGCAGACAGAGGTGAGATGGCAGTGATCCATAACGAAGAGCGCTTTAGACCATTCGGCCACTCGGGGCCCCACATTATTATGTGATGGTGGTATTAAGAACTTAAGAGCTTGTCTTGTATATTATATTTATCTTGAGTTATACTGCTGCAGATTTTGATATTTTGAAATTTGAAAGCACCTTACATGAGTTAGATTGATCTATTGACAGTGTGGTGATAATTATAACTTGGAAATGTTTCAGTTTGTGACATTTTAGAGGAGGAGAAGAAGAACTACGAGGCTCTGAAACAGACATGGGAGATGGCTAATGACCAGTTCCTTCAGTCACAGCGGCTTATGATGATGGACTTGAGACGCATGGAAAATGTGCTTACTGCGGAGCAGCAGCGGCAGATAGCTGGTAATATCACAAAGTCTTACTAAGCAGTTTTGGTCTGTTTTGCATAATTTAGCAGATAATTTAATGTCATTAGTGATGACTTAATCTTTAATGACAATCTTTAGACTTTGTGTCAGAAAGGCATATAGCATATATCATCACAGATCAGTGTTCCACAAACTTTAATATACATCTTTGCAGATCAAAGAGTGTTCCACACTTATATAACGTAATCATCACAGATCAGAGTGTTCCAAACTTATATAATTTACTTCATCGTAGATCAGAGATTGCTCTGAAAATTCATTTAACATATAGCATCACATGCCAGAGTATGTTCCACAAACATTTTTAATAACAGAGAGAGAGAGAGCCTACCATCACTTCAAAATAACTGAATATTTTTATTAATTTGCCAAAATAAAAAATTGTCAGCTTCAACAATGCTGCTTGTTTTAGTTTGATCTTTTGTGTAATTAAGTTTTTGGCAAAATTATTTGCTGGTTAAAAAGGGTTTAAAAGCATGTGATTCTTAGAAGCATCTGAATTATTCAGTTTGCAAAATTTAATGTGAAATGGTATCTGAGATCATTAGTAGTGTATATTTTCATATTTAAATAGAATCCACTGAAGACCATTAACCTGGCAGAAAGTTTCAGAAGATGGTGATAAAAAGTAAATAGCTCATAAAGTTTGTTCCACCTGAATGTTTGTCTCACAATAGCAAGCGCATAAGCAACAAAGTTTGTTCCTGCCCAAGATACAGTCAGCAAATATACATTGTATGGACAAAATCAACAGCTCTGCTGTTTTCTGCATTAATTTATGTCCACTCATATTTATGTCTGATTTCTCCTAAATGGCTAGCATGGTCTTTTTTATTCGTTAGCAAAATATTGCTCTGATACTGCATATCTGAGTTGTCCTGTAATATCTCTGTTGTAATTTATACTTTGCTGTTTGATGAATGATTTAACTTTACATAGCAATTGTTATTTTTGTTCTTTCTAAGATAGGTATCAGTATTGTTTTTTTCATTGTAATTGTTTGTCGGGTGTTAGTGTTAAGTGTTTGTATTTTGCCAGTTTTTAGCTCACAGACCAGAAGAGTTTATGGGATGATCTTTTGTCAGTTTATTCCTTCATTAAAACCAGTTTGTTGTTGCAGTTTCTCCTTAAATACTTGGAGGATTGCCATATGACTTGACTCATCCCATAATCTAGTTGGTCCTAAATGAAACTGATACTGCTTGGACATCCAGTATGACCATCACAATGGCCATCTCGAAAATCTTTTTACCACTACTCCTCCTGAATGGATAATTATATCAACATGGGGTTTTCACTGAATGACTTGTTATGATGTCAGTTGATTCTGAATGAATAGCAGCTATCTTGAAAATCATCCACTTGCCACTTTCCCCACATGGATGTTGATATCAGCATGGCATTTTCACTAAAAGACTTCTTAATATTTATGTATCTACTGGAGACTATAAGCCTAATCAAAGTGAACTATTTAATAATTACTTACCCACAGGATTTTGTTCTTGTGACTATGTTAGGTTTGGTATTATGCAGCATCTAAGCAGAATTCTTGTTAATGTTGGTATGCAGTATTAGTTACAATCAAATGCCCATTCTCCAGTTTCCCTTGAGACACTGTTGGTATAAATTATTTTCCACTTTAAAGATAATTTTGTAAAGAATAATTTATATGTCTGGCAAGTAGTATCTTTATTACAGATGTAGAGAGAGTCACATTTTTGCTATACAAGTTTATAGAAAGCTTATGACTGTGCAGATGTACATGATTATTAGAATTTCAAAGTATTTTTCGCTGTCAGAGCTGCAGAAGAAGGACCATGAGCGTGAGGCGCAGGAGAAGAAGGTCCAAAAATTGGAGGAGGTGAGACGACAGCAGGAAAAGGAACAGGAGGGCCTCAAGATGGAAGGTAAATTTTGTCTGATATGCTAAGTTTAGGTATCACTTTTCCAATGGTCTCATTATTGGCATTGTTGTGGGTGGGTGGCAGCATTAAGTTCTTGGATTTGACGGCTTCATATCTCTGAAATGTTCTTGATAGAATCATTTTGAGCATTTATCAGCAATAGCAAAAGTAGGTAACATTGACATACTCTTCAGATTCCATTAATTGTTTTAGTTTACATTTCTCTGAGCCCAAGCGAGCCTTGTAATCATTATTTGATAGCGCTTGTCAATCATCTGTGAGTCAACAGTTTCTTGTTATCACTCTGGAGGTCATATTTTCAATCTCATTTTGGAATATCCGTTTGTATCATCAGAATTTTGGTCAAGTTTCATAATGATTATGATCAACAGATTTTAATGAGATGCTGCTGCATCTGATTGGCTGAGCTAGTTTGGATCCACCCTAAGGCCATATTTCTCATAAAGTTTTAATCGTATTTGGAATATGGGCTTGTATCATGATAATCTTGGACAAGTTTGATAATGATTATGATCTCGTATATTAATGAGATGATGCTGCATCTGCTTGGTTATTCCTACCCTAAAGGCCACATTTCTAATCCAGCTTAATCAAACTTCAAATACACGATTATATCATCAAAGTCTCAGACAAGTTTGATAAGAGCAAGTTTTATGCATATTAATGAGTGATCTTCCATGTGATTGGTTGAGTTTGTTACCAGGCCAAATTTCTGATCTCACTGTGATGAAATTTGAAATATAGACTTCTATTAACAAGATCTTGGATGTGTTGGAAAATGGGCAAGATCCATGAGAAGAAAAAAAGGTTTTGCATTTGATTTTCTGAGCTTGTTGCTACTGTGATAGCCATATTTCTGATCAAACTTGGAATAGAGGCTTATGCCAGGTGAAGTTTTCACTAGATTGATAATGAACAAGATCCTTGCTTGTTAATAATAGCAGCCTTCATACATATCAGTGTAAGATAAGAAAATTCCACCCGAGAGTTAGAATTTTTTGTTATACATGAAGCTTTTCTTGAGTGTCTGGTTTATAACACTGATCCCTAGAGTGGAATTTTCCAGTTATACACTGAAGCACAATGAAGGATTCTTTTTTCTTCACATTTCTGAATTTAAAAGATGACAGTTAAGTAAAAATGGCATATCGTGGATATTGATGCAAATTCAAAACAGCAAAAATTTTAAAACTTCCTTTTCTGCAGATAAAGTGTAAGAAGTTAGGAGAATTCAATGTCAGCTTTAAATGACATTTTAACACATTAAATGACATTTTAACACGTGTTAGATTTCAAAGAACAGCAATTAAAATGGCTATTATGGCAATACCCAATATGACAGTTGTTTATTGCAGGTAGTGTTTTTAAGAATACAAATGTGAACAGTTGAAAAAATGATGTCCACTACGTCGGTTAGATCATTTGAGAGAGACAGAAAATAATTAAATAATCCTTATTTCATCTTAAATATAGAATTAATTTACCATTCATACGTAATAATGAGAATATTATTTTTTAAATATTAATACTTATAACAGTGGCTTTTTCTAATCGAAATTGCACTGAACAATTCTGTACATATATTTAGGTAAATCAGTGTTTGTAGGACACTTAACTTCAACCACAGCTCACTTTAGTACGAAGATGTTTATCTTGATTATTGTGAAAGAATGTAAGTGATGATGGGAATCGGCAAGTGGGAAACGACTTGTTCATGGGACACTTAACTTCAACCACTGCCTGCGTATCCCCCAGGGGTATAAAACTGATGGTAAAAAATAAACCTTGGTGTCAGAACTGGGGGTCAAATAAAACATGTACTGACACATTTTCATCTGACTCATACTTTTTCAGCTTGAAATAGGATATTGCAACTTGCACAACATACTCTTTCTCTTTCTCTCTCGCTCTCTAAACATACAGATAAACCAACATACACAATTAACAAACATGCATTGTCCATTCAAAGAATAATTTTATTAGTTCATTTTGCTTTTAAAGTTGTACTTTTAACAGTCTCCTTATAATCTTTTTAAAGCAATATTATTGACCAACACATTACATACAAGCCAATACAAAAAGCCTAATAAATCGTTTTAAACAAATGGCAGTTCATTTACTGCCCGTCAAAAAATGTGTTCTATCATCGGTTTCATTGTGCTTTGTCTTAGAACAAATTTGTCCAAAAATCAAGGAGGTTAATGATTCATCTTGTTTCTAATAAGTTACACTTGAACTTTAAGATATTTCTTTTATTGCAGCAAAGTTAAAAACCAACAAAATCTGCAATGACCCCCAGACTTTGTAATCCAAATAACACATTTGTCTTGGCAAGTTTACTGATTTCTTTGTTGTGAAAGAATTTCTTGGGTTATAGTGTGTTCTCCAGATATCTTGTGGCGAACGAGGGCAGATTTGTAAAAATTCTTAAACCCTGTCATGAAAGGATATTTCACTTTTGCAGTCTTCGCAATCACTTGATCAGAACTTGCACCGGTAATCCTAATGGATGTGCCGTATTCCAGTTAAGGGAATTATTTTCTCCATTTTTCATTAAAGTTAGATGCACAGTTACTCTTTTGTGTTCTGCTTCTTTCACTTTCTTCGCTAATGATTTTTAGTGCACGACGTTTTAATCTGGAGATCACTTTCTAGTGCAACAAGCATTGAGGTTAAACATCTAGATAACATCTTGATGAGCTCGATGGAAATCGTGTGAGAGATCGCAAGATATGGGGAAGCTACTCCACCATAACATTGTCCATGCTAGTCTGGTTCCTTATTTTGTATGTTCCCTGTGTTGCACTCTCCTATATGAATAGAGGAGCACAACACTGGGAGCAAACAAAGCGGGAAACCAGGCAATGCTTGAGGTATACACAGTGCCATCCCTCGTCCAATGCACTGGATATTAAATAAATCCTGATCGCATTAAAATAAAATGCATGGCAACAAAATGTGTGCACCAATTTTCTAAAGCGTGCTTCTGTGACACACAAATGTGCATAAAGGGAAACGTATCTTGATTATTGTTCGAGTGATGTTAGAAATCAGGAAATGATTGTTACTTTTTGTGCACTGTGCTTGCAGTAGGTGGTCAAAATAGTCCATGGGTCGGGATAAAGTTCACATCAGAACACTGGAAAACACGGTCAGACACATATAGGAATGTGAGAGTAAGATGATCTTGCAACTGATTGTCAGCACTCTAGCAAATTTGCTTTATGATCTGATTTTAATCACATTTTTTAAATTACTTTTTATTATCAAAAGCCCCCTTAAAGAATGTACAATAGGCCTTATGTATATAGAAAATGCCTTGTGTATGTAGAATAGGCCTTATGTATATAATGGGCCATGTGTAGGTAGAATAGGCCTATGTATATAGATTGGGCTTTTTGTTTATAGAATAGGCCTTGTGTATGTAGAATAGGTCTTATGTATATAATAAGGCCATATGTAGGTAGAATAGGCCTTGTGTATATAATAGGCCTTGTTTATGTAGAATAGGCCTATGTATATGGAATAGGCTTTATCTATATAGAATAGTCCTTATGTATGTAATAGGCCTTGTGTAGGTAGAATAGGCCTTATGTATATAATAGGCCTTGTGTAGATAGAATAGGCCTATGTATGTAGAATAGGCTTTATATATGTAGAATAGGCCGTGTGTAGGTAGAATAGGCCTTATGTATATAATAGGCCCTGTGTAGATAGAATAGGCCTTATGTATATAATAGGCCTTGTGTATGTAGAATAGACCTATATATATAGCATAGGTTTTATGTATATAGAATAGACTCTTCATTATGTCATAAAAGATGACTAATGGAGGCAGCAAAATGTATCCTGTGATGATTTTCCAGCTGAGAGGATCTTGGATTTTGTTAAAGAGTGCAGTTTTTAAAAACATTTGACTTTGTATTTGAAGGATTTAGCTCTTATTTGTCTTTGTTTTGTTTGCTATCTAGTGATACTTATACTCACTTGGTACTGTGTAACTAAGATTGTGTTTATGTGCTATTTAACCCTATACATTCATAAATATCATCAGGATATGGAATGATTATAATTATGGGGTGAGATCTATGCATATTTAATGAGGTGATTTTTATCTGATTGGCTTAGCTTTTTAACACTTAAGAAATGGTATTTCTGACCCATTTTTTTAACAGTGTCAGTACACATGGTAGTATCATCAGGGTGTTGGATAAGTTTTATTATGATCAAGGCTTAAGCAAATTAATAAAGTGATTTTACATCAGATTGTCTGAATTGTTAGCAACTTTCAAAAACCCCATTTTGATAGGATTCTGGTCAGGCTTGATATATAGCATGGATTTATCATGAAGATGTTGGACTATGAGCAAGATCTATGCATATTTTTGAATTATTCTTGGATATGATTGGTTGGGCTCATTACCACTCTGGAGATCTAAATCATCAGATTTTTTTTTACAGCTTGGTAAATAAGTTTATATCATCATGGTCTTTGATAGATTCCATAATAAGCAAGGTCTGCACATACTGATGAGGTGATTTGCATCTGATTTTCTCAGCTATTAACCTTTCTAGAGACCTCAAATATATTCCAATTAAAAAGACACTAAATAGGATGGATAAGTTCACGTGTCTTTGAGGTCTTTGCAGAGTAATTATGACTTTATTCTTGATTTTTATTTATTATCAGACTATGGTACAGTATGTACAGTTGATATGATACAAAATTTGGGAGATAGGGTTGTGTTCATACAAAAATACTACATAACCATACTCAGTGAAATAGTCAGTTATTAAGTTATGTTAGCCAAGTGAGTGATACTAGGCCTACTTGGACCCCTTGTTGTTAATTTTTTTGCAGGAAAGCTCCATCTCTGAATCTGTTGCATGTAAAGTCATCAAACTATGTTAAATGCATTTATTTCCCTAAATAATATTCACACTTTTAAAAATTATTCCACAATGACCTACTATTTTGATTTCATAAACATTTTGGGTTTGAGAATCATGCAACAGCTAACCATGTTTGATATAGCATTTCCATTGAATTATCTCAGAGGAGGATGCACTGTAAGTTCTCTGCTAACTCATTTTCAGTATTGGAGATTCATTTGTTTAGTGCATTCATAAAAGATTTATGTGAGAAACAAAAATTGATACTGAAAAACTCTTGGGTCTGGTTACATTTGGGCTGAAAATTGTTTTTGACTTTATCAGTGTAAGTTCATCATTTATCGTATTTGTAGAAACTAAGTTTTAGAACATTCTTGTAATTTTTTGTCATTAATAGCGCTTGTATTATGTTTCTTCATGTTAATACTTTTTCTTTTCTAATGAAGTCAGCACTATCTTTCTACTTGGGTCAAATTATGACGTTCTTATCTTTAAATTGAAATGTATAATCACTAGTTGTATTTTTTTAAAAAAAGCACCATTAGTTTAATTAATGATGTACAAAAATTGACGTAAGTGATAATGTGAATAGCTTATGATATGATGTCATAAAGTTAAAATTCCTTGTGCTGAAAACATTAATGATCCATATGAATCAACAGTTGGCGTCTCATTCCTTGTTGATATACATAATATTCACTTAATTACATATTTTTTCAAATACTGAACAAAGACTTGTGACCTTGAATGACCTTGTATGATGTTAGTATGTATGTCTTTTCAGAAGCCTTAAGGAAAGTTGAAGAATCATCAACGGTAAGTTATTTTTTCTGCCCTGTTTTCATTCCTCTTTGTCCTCTTCTGGTACTGCTTCTTTACTTACTCTATTTGCTACATGTGGACAGGTTAGGTTATCATAATCTTTCCCTGGAAGAGTTCTTGGGGCTTCCTTCCTCCTCTTAAGTCCATTTCTACACCACAGTTGAGTAGGTGTATCCTTCCAATTTCTGGAAAATACATCACCATATAAAACTATAAACTCCAGTGTTATTTTGATCACATAAATTAATTTTAATTTCAGTTAAAAGTGTGAGTTGAAAGAGATGATGATCAGTTCAGCAGAAATTCCAGTACAAATTGGTACCTTTTTTACAAGTCATTTTTGGTAATTTATGAAAGGGTTAAAAATAGTGCAGTTATAACAATGTCTTGTTTTACCACAATGCCTTTCAAAAATTATTGATATTGACTTGAAAAAAATGGTCTTTGTGTACATGAATTTCTGTGTTTGCCATTATATGGTAGAAATCCTGCTTATAAATAAAATTGGAATTCATGTACCTGCTCAAAATAATTTGTCAGGACATGTAGTTATCAATTTTAATTTGGAAAAGATATAGTTTGGAAAACTGGAATAGAATACCAACTTGACATTTAGAAAAGACAGCTTAGATCTTCTGTCTTGATATTACTGTTGTTTAAGATTGATACACCCTGAATTTTTTATTCCCATGACAGAACTTAAATTTTCTGTGCTATCTCAGCTTTGGTCACTTTAGCCAACGTAGTTGAAGGCCAAGTGAGCTTATTGTATGGCCATGTGTCCTTTGTGCAGGAGGTCTGTGATGTTTCATGTTGTCCAGTCATAAATATTGACTATTATCTCAAAAACTTCACAGACAAATCGAACCAAACTTGAGAAGAACAATCTGGGATCAAGTCATTTGGTATGCATCAGTAATGACCACTGTTACATAAAATAATATTTAGGAATAAATTTGACATTCAGTTCTAACTCGATTCATTCAGTTTACACAAGCTACTGCATTCGTCACCTCTTGAGGACATAAGACATAAAACATAAGAAATCGAATTTTATTTCAGACAATTCATATAATGATAAATTCAGTCCTTGTAAGGGTTTTAAATAAAGAAATTATTCCTGCAGATTGGTTGCTTCATTGATTAAGGGAAGTTCCTATTGTTGAACTTACAGCCTTGTTTTAAAAAGAAGACAGTTCTTGGTATTTTTGTTGAGATCAGTGCTTGGAAATAGTTTGTAACCCAAACTGTTTTTCTTGACATAAATAAGGTGAAGGCAAAGCAGACCAGTGTAAGTGAATTGGATCACATGTTCAGTATGTGATGTCTTGAATTCTAAATAAACCATAGTTTCATTTCCAATATTATTTTTAAAAAGGATTTCAAACAAAAAACTTTTTTCCACTTTTCAGAAATTTAAGAAAAAAGAAGCCAAATTGCAAGCCAAGTTATTCAAAGGAAAAAGTGAATCTAAAAATTCTCTCAATTCAGTTGCATCTGAAGACTTGGGGAATTTTGATGACAGTACAGTTGACATTAGTTTGAAAAAATCTGCATCCAGTTCTGAGATATCTCGGTTAGATGATGAGGATTTTGCAGATAGTTCTGTTCATGAGACTCGCTCATTAAATGAGGTGGACAGTTCGTTTAGTTCTATACGGATTAGTCCTGAAAAAGTGATCAACTTGCCATTGTTGTCAGAGGCTCAATTAAAAGCTATCATGGGTAAGTTAAACTGAGGTATTTTTAATGCTTTAATTATTTGGGTTTGTGTTCTCTAGCACAACAACACAAATAGTTTATTTAGCACTGAGACAGTTGGAGCAAGCCTGGGTTGACCCGTTGGTGGAATTTGAGTCAGCATGACTATTAAACATTTAAGTTTTAAATATTTATTTTGTACCTACCCCAAGATTGTAGTATCTAGTATGTATATTTTTGGACCACTTTGTTTTAAGTTGTTTTCAGCACTTTTTACTTCTCTTTATATTTAGATATAATATCATCACATATTCTTTAGCACCGCTCCTGTCTCTGGGTAGGACCATTGGGTCAGGAATTATAATATTCAAGTTATTTCATCAAATACATTTGTTTTATCCCTAAACTAGTTAATTTTAGGTTTGGAATATAACAGTATGACATAACCTATTCTCTCATAACCGTTCCTGTCCCTGGGTTCTGCCCCTTGCTGTGGACTTGGGCATTACAATTTTTAATGGGGAGTCATTTTGGTAAATATTGTTTTCTAAAATTTAAATATTTAAAAAAAAAAAACTAATTACTACATTTGCTTCACAGTTGAAATATTGCATGATCCCATATTTCTCTTTCTCCCTGTACCTCTGTTACCCTGGGATCATATCCCAGGGTGGGGCTGTGGGATCAGGAGTTAGAATACTGAAGAATACTGTTTGATTTTTTTAAAAATTATTATTATTATTATTATTATTATTATTATTTAGTAAAACCTTATTGAATTCAGTGCAGTTTTTAAATATTACATAACCACAGTCCCACCTATTTCTTTTACCACTCCGGCTTTTGGATTATGTCCTTGAACTAGGCATTAGGTCAGTCATTGTGATGCTTTAGTTTGATAACAGTTTTTTTTTGCATCCAATTTACACCCTGTTTTGGAGTTTATAACTTCTTATACATCCCTTTCTTGCTGTAGTGTTACTGCCTTTTGGGACATTCCTTTGGTTGTGGCCAAGGGGAATTAATTGGAAATTATACCCTTTGACATGTTGACAGATTTTCTTTAGGGCATATCTTGTGTTTTATGAAAGATGGTTTTGATTCATTCTTATTTGCTGGATATAGTTGCATGCTGGGTGATACTTCATTATCCATTTAAAAGGAAAAATAAGAGATAAATCATCTCTACATGCATATTTCCATATCCACTTCAGTATTGATAAGCAAAGTCTGTACATCAGTAAGAGTTGAAAATAACTGAACAAAATATTTCACAAATGCACATTTGATACAATGTTTATAAAATAAGTTTAATAACTTTAATCTGTTACTAGCCTTTGTAAAAAAAAGAATGAAGTACCCCATTCATTTTAAAATTTCTTCAAAAACATCACTGAATCATGATACCTTAGGGAATACAACTGCCACCTCACAATTCCCATTGTCCCATCATTGAAGTTTTAGCTGTAAAAGCCCATATATTTTGCAGAGTGATATCCCCTTGATATAGGGATTGGCAACCAATCCCATCTATGTGTCATTTACTACTTCTCCTCATGCTAGGTAACACACATATGAGAAACCTCATAAACCAATGTCAAGAGTTTCTTGTAAAGCAAGATGGAAGAATTTCTTGTCTTGGGGAAGTATAGTCCATCTGTATTTCCAACGATTTCTTGCTCTTTTCTATTTGAGACAAAATTGTATGTCTATTGCAGAACTGCAACTTTGTTATAAATATGCATATTAGGTACCCATTTATTGTTACTTGCATTTGTTGCTGGTATGTGCATTCAACGCAACTTTCAGTAACAATAAATTAAAACATACTGTTCTGGATTATTCAGTGAGTGCCTAAAGTGAACTTTCCAATTGTCCAATACCAGTCTCATGACATATTGAAATCAGCATTTGGGCCTATTACTCCAGGTTTGTTCAACAGGTCTCAAATTTGCTTTTGACAATGATCGTTGAAATTTACTTGATGCATGATTGTACTGCATCAAACACAATATACAGTTCAGTTAACTATTACAAGAAATGGCATCTGACATTTTATTTGATACGTCTGACAAAAAAGCACTTGTTAACTATTACTATAGTGACCAAAAAAATGTCATGGCTTCAGTACATTAGTAATGGCTTTAGTTTTAGTGATCTGTCTGCGAAAGAACTGACATTGGATTAGAGAATTTAGTATTTTTTCAAGCCTTGATGTGTATGTGTATATTGTTTTTATTAAGAATGTAAAGGTAGCACAATTTAATATACACTTCTGTATCATAGTCCAGACAGATTAATGTTGTAAATAGTAAAAATATGAATGAACAATGATATCTTAGTGGAATTATAACCTCATGATGTGATGTTACACACATTTGATACAAAAATTTGAAATGGATTAATAATCTATCAAATCACTAAAATGTGATAAAAATATATTCCACTGTTCGATAATTTTACGACAGATCCTACTCCAGAGGTTGAGGCTCGGAGACATCTGCTGGACAATGTAAAGAAGCCTCGGCCTGATCGGATGACCCTGGATGGCAAACGACTGGTTAGTGACAAGGAATGGGAACTTTTACAAGACGAGGTAGGACACAGATTTGGATGCAGATGCCAGAGCATGTAAATTGACATTGGTATGATATCAGTAATGAGTCATTCTTACATTATCTGGCTATTTGCAGCTGATTTTAGGCATCTGATTTGGTACTGTGAGTTGCTGTCAAATATCTGAATTTCATATGCCACTTGATCAGTTACTTGTTTAACATGCTTTTTCTTAGACCATTGGCAGTACAACCACTGTTGAGATTTTCTTCATACCACCTGCCCCCTGTGTGATCCTTATACACAGATTTTGAGTTTTAATGTTGATTAAAGATCCACAAAACCAGAGATGCCAGCATCTCTGATTTCAGCAGACTTTATTCATTTTTGTTTACTGGACTCCAAATTTTGATCTCATTCCTCCCAACTTTTGCTATGCCACCTGATGCCACCTGGTGGCAAAGTAGTTTTAAGCTGTAAATATTTCCAAGGTAATGATGTATACTATCAATGGTCCATTTCTGGTAACTGGTACATGTTCTGCACTTTGTGTGTCCATTTCTACCATGTTAGACAGAAGTACATTTTATGTAATCTGCTTGAAGAAACTGAATGAGGATGTTTAACGCCATTTCTCAGCACATGATAGGCAATAAATGGCAGCAAATATTAATGGTGGAGGAAGAACCCGGGAAAACCCTGGAAAGAACCACCGACCCATGAGAAGCTACTGTCAAGCTTTCTCACATACCCACATTAGCCGAATGAGGATGTATTGCCAGAGAAAACCTTTTTAAGGGAATGTATTTTGAAAGCTTATATTCCTGATGTTAATTTGATTGGGTAAGCATTTTATGGAGAAACATAATATTTTTACATTTGCTTTCTTATTTGTGCATTTTATTTTTTACATTTTTTGAACTTAACCTTTTGTTGGTATGACATAGCCACTTTTGTGCTGAAGTGGCATGAAACCTTACTACATAGCTACATAATGTCCTTTTTGCTGCAGAAATAGTTGAGAAAAATTGGGTTCCAGTACATAAAATTAAAGTCACATGGGAAATGGCAGTTGGTGAAACACTACAGAGAGAGAGAGAGAGAGAGAGAGAGAGAGAGAGAGAGGGAGGGAGGGAGAGAGAGAGAGAGAGAAGTGGATTTCTAATCATAATGAATAAAAGTTTGAAGAAAATTCCATTGTGTCCTATGTGCTGTTTTGCTTGGAGAACATTTTGTAATGTCTGTGACATGGAGGAAATCTATATAGATATCATGTCCCATTGATATCAACCCAATAGTTTGATATTATTTTCACTTTCTGGTCTTTAGTTTAGAAATAATTTTTTTCTCTAATTTAAATTCTTGTAAAAACGGTTCCTGTGCTTTTCAGTACCTTAAGTCAAATAGTTCAGAGATGTTACAACTGTGTCCACCATCCTATAAATTTTAAAGGGGCATAGGGGAATAATATATAGTATTTTACGCTCGAGTTGTGCTAAATTTTATCATGTGCTCAAGTAAATATCCTGTTAACCTGAAATGAGCTGACCATGAATTTTCCATTCTAGATCATGCTGTCATTAACTTTACTGTTTACTCTCCATTTGTTATAATAAATTACCATTTTTTTCTGAATTACCTTTCTTTTCAAATTAATAATCATTGATTAAATGAAAAATTGCATGCGTTGATAAATTTAATTGCTTTTGTTATTAATTCAATGTCAGAATACTGTAGTATCAGAAATTCTTGTTGGGGGACCAGTTTTGGTACTTTTTGTTGCTGCCTAAAACCATGAATATAAAAGCTTAATGAAAAATTATCCATGTATGATGATGCCCCCTCCCCTTTTCTTTTTTTTTCATTCCTAGAGATTAACAAAGCTACATGTTTTTGATAAATCAACATCAATACTGTAATGTGGTAATAAAATATTAGCTTTTGCACATGTTCGTTTTTATTTAACACATTAAAAAGAATTAAAAAGCATTTTATGTTTGTTTCAATGCACAAGTACCAATAAGGTATCCAGTAGCTGTAATTTCCACTCACTGCCTTAAATTGATATGGGAAATAAAGTAAGTATAGAGAAAAACAGGAAAAGCATGAGGTATTTTAACACTAGTAATAGTGAAATTGATAGAATAATAAAAATACTTGTTTTTGAAAATTAAATTTAACACTGATTCATACTTCATTCAAGTACAGCTGTAGTTGAAAAATTGAATCGTCCTGAAATTACTTAATTTTATCCACGCATTTTTTATATATATATATAGATGCTTGTCGGATCTAGTGGTTGATGTTTGGTCTGTACATGAGGCAGGCACAAAGGAGCAATCCCACTGTTTTTCAATTTAGCTAGCACCTTTGCACTTTGGTGCATTGCCTTCCATTGATGTTAAGCACTCAGACAATAACACTGTGTTAGTGATTGATATTGACTGGTGTTTTATTTTTGTTGACAGAGGTGGTAGTGTTGTTTTTGCTGTTGTTAGCTGTGTTGGCTTTCGTTAATGTTATTCTCTTAAACAAAAACATGGTACGGTGTTTTCAACTTTCAGGTCTTTGATTTGCTCATACATGTGGTAGTTACTGTTACTGTTTTAAACATTCAGATACATTCAAATATTTCATTCTTTTGTATTCTTTATTTTGGACATTTGCAGAGGTTAAACCATGAAATTAAATACCAACTAATATGCAAAATTTGACAGGTTCAGCTTTGAATTTAAGTACCCACAAAAATGTCTTTACAAAACCACTAAAAATAAACAGAGTTAAATCTTCTTTACTTAGGTGTGACTTTAACTTCAAAAATACATCACATTTGCTGCTGTCAGACACTTTACATTGCAACTCAGCTGACTACCACAAACTATGTATGTTATAATCACCAGATATAGTGTCTTAAATGGATAATAACTGCCATCTTAAAGTTTTGAATGCCTTTAGCAACTTTGGTCATTGCTAGCACCAACATAGATATGCATGGATGTCTACTAAAGAAGAGTTGTAGGCTTATTTTTTTAATTTTCCTGATGAAAAGCATGCCTTATGTGTGTACAGGGGTAAATATTTGGGGGACTTAGAATTTTTATTTGCAGGAAACTCATGATCTCACGCTCGAGCTGCCACACTACATTTATGTTACTCTTGGTATGGAAATATAGCAAGATTAATGTTGGTTGGGGGGGCCCCGAGTGGCCAAAAGGTCTAAAGCGTTCTCCGTTACGGATCACTGCCATCTCACCTCTGTTTACATGGATTCGAGTCTCGGATTTGGCCAATGTGGGTATGTGAGAGAGCTTGCCAGTAGCTTCTCATGGGTCGGTGGTTCTTTCTGGGGTTTTCCCAGATTCTTCTTCCACCATTAATACTGGCTACCATGTATAGCCTATCATATGCTGAAAAATGGCATTAAACCCCACAAAAACAACAATTAATGTTGGTTGGAGAGTAATGAGATTCTTTCTGCTTGGCCATAATAAATATATTTGTGGTAAGTGGTTTGTCATCAAACAGTTCTTTAAATGTCTTAAAATTTAGTTGCCATAAGATGACCTACTTCAGAACTGTTGTGACTATTTTAAATTTTAGATTGCCAAACCCTAATAATTTGGATGCCATAAAATGTGAGATTAAACAAATCAGTATTGAGTGGGGAATTAACTGCAAAAAATGACACAATTGAAGTTCTTAGTTAAGACAGATTTAGGAGTTGTTATTAAAAAGAACAAGATTGTGTTTCATAATAAATTGATTTACATGACAAAATTGTCACTAGTAATCATCTGTGTTAGATTCAAGCCAGCCATTAAAATTTGCTAATTATGGTTTAATCTGAACCATCTCTTTTCTCATTGCCTGGTCTCAGATTTACTGATAAATGGCCATTGCCTTCATTTTCTTGTGACATTAATTTATATTAATAAAGTCTAAACCATGTCTGCATTTCAGCTGACATTAATTTTATTACCAACTGTAAATGACCATATTTGTTTATATGTTCTCATATAGCTGGATCTGTACCATCAGCACAAGTCATGTATTAAACTGGTTATCAGTCTTGTACAACAAACATTGTTTTTATATGATGTGGGATTTTTCACACAATGTGGAATCTGTCAAAATCAATACAAATTATACTAAATTGTACTTGCTGTTATTGTGTGCAAGACATGGTTTATACATAGTATTGGAAAGTATTGATGCCAGTTTTTAATGTGTGTGTGTGATTTGGATTTTTAACATACTTTTAACAGTTTTTCAGTCAGATTGCTTTGATATCTGCAGTGTGTCATTTTATAGTGATGTAGGCATCATGCTGCAGACATGCAGTATCACCACCCACCCAGTCACATTATCCTGACACCAGGCTGACTAGTCCTAACACAAACCTCTTAATGCAGAGCATCAAGCAAGGCAGCTGCTAATACCATTTTTATAAGTCTTTTGTGTGACTTGGCCGGAGTTCAAACCTGTGACCTCCTGCTTCCAAAGCAGATGCTCTAACCACTTAGGCCACCAGAGCGGTCCAGTTTCTAGCTGCCATGTTTTGACTTGTAAGGTTACCAGATTTCAACCATTTGAGTTTTCACACACAAATACTGATTTTTAGTTGTAAATGTAACCATTGTACACACAACTTGGGAGTGCGAAAAAAAATTGTAACTTGGTTCTAAACTGACTCCAGAGTACATGTAAAAGTCTCAGTGTCAATCTCCTTTATTTTTGAAAAGCCCATATTTGAGTAATTCATTCAGGTTTTCTGTTACTTTTGCAGCTGAAGTCCGCTCATGAGAAGCTTGGTAGGCCTTGTGACATGTGCAATAACTATGAGACTCAACTTCAGTCAGTGCAGATGACACTGGTGGAGGAGCAGACAAAAAAGAGGTCACTGGAGAGGCAGCTTTTATCCGAAAAACAGATCACAGAAAGCCAGAGAAAATACATAGAGGAGCTGGAAAACAACCTGAAAAATACAGCTGAAGATGCACACAAAGAGGTGGGAGGATACCTGTATTTGTCTTCATTATTTCTTCCTAATATTTGATGTTTGTGTCCATGTTTGTCAGTGACAATGAGCTGTGGCATAGTTACAATTGAGATAAAGAGGTCATGAAAAAAGAAAGATATATTTTAATTGACTTTATAGTTTAGTAACTGTTCTGCTTTAATTTGAACATGTTTACACTGAAAATAGAAACTTGCTTCTGTTGTCCAAAGAGTAAATTGCCTGACTGCCAGCATGATCAAAGAAGGGATATATTGATATGGAATGTTTGGAACATGTGTTCTTCCATATAATCTGACAGTAGTATTACTGTATTGTTAAACGTGTTTACCTGTTGACTAACATTGCACCTACAATACGGTCAATAGAAAACACCTTGTTAATGAAATTTTTATTAATCTGCTTTGTATGATGCTCTAATACCAATAAATTTATTGAGTGTAACTTAGGATAATGCTATAAGACCAGCAGCCTTATTGAGTGTAACTTAGGATAATGCTGTAAGACCAGCATCCTTATTGAGTGTAACTTGGTGTAATGATATAGTACCAACAGCCATATTGAGTATAAGTTAGTGCACTGCTATAAGACAAACAGCTTTATTGAGTGTAACTTAGGATAATGCTATTATACAGACAGCGTTATTGAATGTAATTTAGTGTAATGCTATAATACAGACAGCCTTATTGAATGTAATTTAGTGTAATGCTGTAATACCAACAACCTTATTGAGTGTAACTTAGGATAATGCTATAAGACCAGCAGCCTTATTGAATGTAATTTAGTGTAATGCTATAAAACCAACAGCCTTATTCAATGTAACTTTAACTATCTCTTACAAAATGATATAAATTGAGTAATACATTGAAACAGCCAATATCATGTCATAGCAAGGCAGATTTTATACAGGGCTTTGATAGGGTTTCATAAAAAGATCTATAAAGAGCTTAAAATGGGATTTTGTACAGGTTTTTTACAGGGCTGTACACAAGGCTTTATATGTTACTTTCTGTACAGTGCTTATATGGGATTTTATATACAGGAGTTTCTACTGAGCTTATATGAGACTTATAAAAGGCATTGTACAGAACTTTATATGGGGCTTTCTACAGGGTGATTTGTACCAGACTTGATATAGGGCTTTGATACAAGACTATATGGGGCTTTGATACAAGACTATATGGGGCTTTATAGTGTATTTTTTACAGGGCTTAATACTGGGTCTTTTATGGGACTTTTTACAGGGCTTTATGCATTGCTTTATATTGGGTTTTATATGGTGTTTTCTACAGAGCCTTGTATGGGACTTTATATAGGGCTTTCAACATTGCTTTATATGAGGCTGTATAATGGTATTGGTGCAGGGTTTTACATAGGTGTATTTACAGGGCCTTAAACATGGTGTTATGCACAACATTATGTGGGGTTTTATACAGTGCTTTATGCAGGGCTTTGTATAGGACTTTGTATTGGACTTTATAAATGGCTTTAAATGAGGATTTATATTTGGTTTTATCTAAGGATATCTGCATGGCTATATACATCGTTTTATATGGGACTTTTGTAAAGGGGCTTTATACAAAGATTTGTATTGAGTTTCATATAGGGATATCTACAGGGCTTTATATAGTGCCTGGCTTTATATGGGGCTTTATGTAGGGCATTGTAATGGGCTTTTGTGCCTTTAAACATGGTTTTACATGGGGCTTTATCCATGAAATTATATAGGACTTGATTTGGTAATTTATGCTGGGCTTTATATGGGGCTTATTTATAGCTTTTTACCTGGATTCATATGGGGTTTTTATATTAGGTCTAAACATCTGTATCTGCTTCATTTATAAGACGGCCATATAGGCCCAGTATAAGGACCTGTATACAGATTTACATACAATATGTATATCAGGCTAAACGCTATTTAAAGGTGTGCTGTATGAATGACATGTAATTCAGGCTGACCCTATTTAAGGATGTGCTGAATGAATAACATTTAATTCAGACAGTCCCTATTTAAGGATGTGCTGAATGAATAACATTTAATTCAGACAGTCCCTATTTAAGGATGTGCTGTATGAATGACATGCAATTCAGACATTCCCTATTTAAGGGTGTGCTGAATGAATGACATTTAATTCAGACAGTCCCTATTTAAGGATGTGCTGAATGAATAACATTTAATTCAGACAGTACCTATTTAAGGATGTGCTGTATGAATGACATGCAATTCAGACATTCCCTATTTAAGGGTGTGCTGAATGAATGACATTTAATTCAGACAGTCCCTATTTAAGGATGTGCTGAATGAATAACATTTAATTCAGACAGTCCCTATTTAAGGATGTGCTGTATGAATGACATGCAATTCAGACATTCCCTATTTAAGGGTGTGCTGAATGAATGACATTTAATTCAGACAGTCCCTATTTAAGGATGTGCTGACTGAATAACATTTAATTCAGACAGTCCCTATTTAAGGATGTGCTGTATGAATGACATGCAATTCAGACATTCCCTATTTAAGGGTGTGCTGAATGAATGACATTTAATTCAGACAATCCCTATTTAAGGATGTGCTGTATGAATGACATGTAATTCAGACAGTCCCAAATTTAGGATGTGTTCAGGGATCATGCAGGGCCTTGCCAGTGCCGCAAATTGTGATTTCTTTTCCTTATTGGTGATAAAATGTACTATCTGGTGAAATTTTGGCAACAACATTTTTGGCTGTTAAAAATTGTAGATATAGTCTTGCGTTTGAGGTGGAGAAATTCAAAGGCACCATGACAGTAAGCTGCAGACTTGGATATAAAATGCACTGGAATCTATTGTTACATGAACAAATCCTTTGTTCATATTGACAAACATCCTTACAGTTTATTGTTATAGCATAATCCACTTAGGCTGATGTCTGGCCTGAGTACTGTATGCTTTAAGATAACCCAGATAGTCATTCTGCCTTACTAGTTACAATTGACCACCTCTGACGGTGGGAATGGGATCGACTATAATCAACCAGACAAGAGCAGTTTTTTTGTTTTAAAAAATGTACCAGAAAAAATAGTTTTCCTGAAACTTCAGAGAAAACTGATTACCTTTGAAACACCAATCAAACAAATTCTGACTCAATGTTATGCAATTATTTGATGTTGCCGCAGCAATAACAAACAGCCATTTGTTTAGTCCTTCAGAGAGGTCCTTTAGTGGCATCTTCAGTAACACTCAACCTTTCTTCCTTCACAAAGTTTTCAAAGTAAAGGTTGGATACTTATGCATCTCATTCTCATCCTCATCTATTCTCCTGGTGTTAATTTGAAATGTGAATGTATTCTGTGGAGAAAGAAATCTAAAAAAATAATAATTTATGTTTATTACTTCCTCAGTAATATTAATATTAATCCCATCCTTCTAATCTTAAACTGGTAAAATCCAGTTGATGGGTAGCCACCTAGCTGTGACAAGGGAGATAATAGTAAAGAGTTTTTCTCCTTTGTTTATTTACAGTATTGATGGTGTTGTGTATTTTTTATTTAATTGTTTGTTTGTTTGTTTATTTTTTTAATATTTTTAATTACATGCTATTGTGATGTAACATTGTATGCTGGACTTAACCTTGTCCAAAATTTGTTTCTGCTTGACCTGACTGACTTTTTTAAAATTTCATTTATGTAAACAACTAATAATAGCTTCATTATTCTCCATGGGTATGAGCTTTTTATCAGGATTATTATTTAGGTAAACAAGAAGGATTAAATACGTTGATCAGGGTTAGGGTTTTGGAGATTCCTATGTGAATTTTGTAGGCTATTGTATTGTATGAATAAACAAGGTTCATGAGATCATTCTAGAATGTTATTTTCCATTAGGTAATGGTTGTTTTTTAGTAAATGCTAATTGTGACCTGAGGTCAAGCAGAGAACTATATTTTCTTGTGACTGTGAGGATTTTACCAGTCATGCTTTAACATCTAGCACTTTAAGTTGTATTATGTTCTGACCAGTTTGGGCTGAATTTTATTTTCTTTAAATTATTAAATTAAAGTGTTTTTTTTTCTCTGGAAATACAAAAGTGCTCTAAAATTCTTGGATAAAGACATTCACTAGAATTTATACTGAATTCAAACCTGGAATAATATTTCTGTGATTCAACAAGAGATTGTTGACACAACAGTCCTTCATAGGCTATAACAGACACATCATCGCCTTTAGTTTTTGATCTCTTTGGGTCTTGAACTGAATTTTATTCAGGACTTTTTATTACTAGAACTTGTGCCTTTAATTCTTGGATTATTTTTGGATTTAATTCACAATACCTTAAGTTCTTTTTTCTCATTTTTCACTTTGTATTCTAGGGAAATAAATTATTTGTTAAATTTTACAAACTTGTTGTCTTCATTCTTTTCTGTTACTTATTTTAAGAGCATAGACTTGTAGCAGTGGGAAAGACAAAGTTTTGGTCATTCTGGGATTGTTGGATCTGAGAGGTTGTAGTTTATATCTTAATGTTAATGCATTTGAGTTGGTAATTTTTGAGAAACATCATTTACAAATTTACTTTTAAGTGTATTATATTTAGTTGAATAATAATTTAACTACAGATCTCTTTTTCAAAACATGCTGGGTGATATTCAGAAGCTTAAAGACAAATAATTTATTTTTCAGATTTCTAACCTTTCCAGTCGGATACATGAGTGCGAGAAATACATCTTTGAACTGAAGCAACAAAACACTCAGACACAGATTGACTTTAATGATCAGCTGGTAAAGACTTCTATTCCCATATACATGTCTATTATTGGCTCATGTAAAATGAGGAAAGGATAAATATATATAGTACAAATATTGTTAGCTCATGCAAACAGTTATATGATAATACACTCATACAAATTCATCCACATTCTATATCACAAAAGCCACAGACCTAAACATGTTCCAGCAAATGTATAGAGAATAGCTACATTTTACGATGTATAGAGAATAGCTACATTTTACGATGTATAGAGAATAGCTACATTTTACGATGTGTAGAGAATAGCTACATTTTACGATGTATAGAGAATAGCTACATTTTACGATGTATAGAGAATAGCTACATTTTACGATGTATAGAGAATAGCTACATTTTACGATGTATAGAGAATAGCTACATTTTACGATATATAGAGAATAGCTACATTTTACGAGCAGATATAACAAAATATTTCATGAATGAAGTGGAAACACAGTTTTTTCATGAGTGATTTATCTATTTAACAAAATGTAGATTTTCTTTTTATTATGTTTTTTAAGGCAAAATCTGCATGCATTTGCTGCTCCATTCCTTATGATTGTGATAAATGGTTGCATTACTACATCAGTAAGAAGCCCAGAAACTTTGCAATAATTGTAGCACAGCAGCATTTTGCAAGTTTGTGTATTTTGTCAAATTAATGGCTGTCTTCATATGAAAATGGCAACATTTTTATTTTCGTTAACACATTTCTTGCACAGATTGACACTGCGAACATTGCGGGGTTGGAGGTAGCTGTAGATATACTTGTGCATTTACTTGTAAGGATTTTTGTTTATTCCTGAATTATTGTGCAGGGCCTGCAGTCTGTTTGGCAACAGATACAACCAAATTTAGGTTGTCAATTCCTGATTTCTCCATCATTTTCAGATATGATTATAATTGTGATGACATTTAAAATTGCTATTTACAACCTTTTATTATAGAATATACTGATGCGTTTTTCTTAAAAATGTGTACTGTAACAGGTATACGAAATGGCACAGAATATTGAATAGCAGCTGGTTATATAAGCAGACCTGCCAACTCTTATGATTTGCCTTGAGTCTTACGAAAATTACCCTAAAAATATGGACTTAACGGCATACAAGCAAAAACTACAGAAAGACGATCGTTGCCAAAAAATCCAGATTATTGGTTCATCCCTGTTTTATTTGGATCCGTGTTTCATCTTAGAATTAGTGAAATTAGTCAGGGAATCAGACTAACTTTACAGCAGCACCCCAGATGCTATCAACTGCACCTCTTTGTTCATGCGAAGCATCTGCTTGATCAAACGGTTGATTATAGAATTTTTTTAAAAGGTGTTCAGAAAGCCATGCATGTTTAAGACAAAAGGGAAAATAAGCTTCTCGAAAAGTGTTAACAATCAACACAGAAGAATAAAATGGAGTATTCAGATGCTTGTGAATAAAAGCTGGAAAGGACACAGTTACGTTTATTTTACATCACGTGCCAATTTGAGTATGTCTCGTGGTGGAAGATATGATTGCCACATCATGTGAAATGGAAAAGAATTGAGAGATAGCTACTTGTGGTAGCATAGGGTTTGGAGCTTGATTTTGTGCAACTGTACTAGTCATAAATAAAGTCTACGCGTACTTTACAAACTTTTCATTTGAACATAATGTTTATCTTCAGTGCGTCAAACTTTTAATTATGTTTCCAGTTTTAAAATAGCAGTTATTGATATTTTGTTACACCTTACTGAAAAATGGTCAATCTTACAGAGAAAAATCAACTGTCTTACTGAGATGGACTAATCAGGGTTGGCAGGTCTGTATAAGTTTGGTTTTCCAGTGTCCTTACACCAGTCCTGTCATCATTGTACTTCCGTCTTTTCACAGGATTTTAAAACCATGGAAATTCACTTTTCCACTCTTATTTAAATAGTTTTTACAACTTCAGGAGATGTATTCTCCTTCTCAGAATTGTTACTAACTTTCTGTATGTTTGGAGTTGGAGGGTCAGAATCATCATCACTAGCAGGTCTTTCTGAGACTGAGACAGAAAAGAAAAAGTACTTCTTTGAGTCGTTGTGATTGAAAAGTTTTCAAATACGTCTAGGATAACAGAATTGTTCAATCTCATTATTTAATCTCAATTAATTCTGAAGCAGAAAATCACCGAGTGTAATATCTGGGAATATCTTAATGATACATTAAATAAAACGCCCAAAGTTTTGAACTGTTTGCTGACTGAAGCAAAGTAATTGCTAAGAAAAGAAAGTTTGTCCACTTATTTTTGACAAATGGCTTAGTGAGCTACATTATTTTCCACCAGTTTTGTGTAATTGATTATAATTTGATGGACAATCAAATAAACACTTATATTTGGTGAAACGTTGATCCAGTCATCATTCTTTCTTCCGCTAACTGTCATGTCAAAGATATCTCAAAACAATCTGACCTTGATTCAGTTTTGCACACTGACCACCAGTGACCTTTATGCCGGAGGTAAATCAAGGGTATTCAAGACATGCCCAGACCCAAGTCAGTGTGCATCATAAAATGCACAGGGTTGGAATTTCCATGTGTCAAAAATGGGTCATATTTTAATTCTGAACATCAAAACTTGAGGGTACATTTTCTATTGAGAACCCTAGAAAGGAGAGAGAGAAAGAGAGAGAGATAGAGAGGAGAGAGAAAGAGAACTATATATATATATATATATATATATATATGAAATATTTGGAAATATAGGTCTGAATAACATAGGGCCAGACATACTTCCCAAATGGGAACAGAAAGTAGTTCCCAAATGATATAACCTCTGTGGTGATAAAAGTAATATCATTGGTGATATAATTTTTTCTCACACTAATACATTTAGTTATCTCACTATGAAGTATACATGTTTTTTTTAATTGTTTTTTGTAATAATGTTAATAGTACATTTACTCGTCCTTGTGTAGAGTAGATAAAAACTGCTTTTTTGGAAAGCACATCAGTTTATTGGTGTCTTTTTGCATCTAACATTCCATTGTCTTTTTAGTAGTGAATCCCAAATTTATTTAATCATTTTTTTGTACTTTGCAGGCACAGTTCGCAGAAAGAAGGGATGAAGTACAAAAAGAGGTCAGACATCGATAGTCTCTTATTGAGGATATTAAACTTATTTATAAGGAACATTAAGATAGGTAACAATCATTCCACTGGAAAGCAATGGTCATGGCAGGAATAAACTTACCTGGAAGTGAAAATGCATTTATAAGCTGGCAATATGTTTAAGGCTGATTAAAAAAAAAATCATAAATGATTGAATGTTTTATATAAATGTAAGTTAATCAGACTAAATTTCATTAATGATACATGTGTTTCACTTCATTTTCATGAATTTATGACCTCAGTAATTGTAGAGTTTTGTAAGTGTTTTATGTTCATTAGCCTCTCCAATCTAAAGTTTGAACACTTGCAGTTAACTCGTCTACAAGAGGAGAATGATATCTTGGTTGGCAAGCATTCCAAATTTGCAGAACAAATGCAGAATGATGACATCAACTTGCCTGATAATGTGGAGGTAGGTTGGAGTGTCATACATGTTTCACTTCAAACATGAGTAAGGAATTGTAGCCAATGTTTTGTTATAACTACTGGGAAGAGTTTAAGCATAAAGTTTATATATAACAATTTAAATTTTTTTGTGTCCAAAGCATGTTATAACACTAGGAGGCCAAAAACCATTTTAACACAAAGGAAAATGTCAATCCAGGGAAGAATTTTGGCCCAAAGCTTGTTTCAACACTGCTAAGAAGTTTAGCCCAACAGTTGTTATAACACTATGGAAATTTTTTAGTCCAAAGTTCATTAAAACTCAGAGGAAGAAATTTTGGTCCAAGGCTCATTATAACAATTAAAGAATATCAGTCTATTGTAACATAGAGAAGACTTTAGTCCAAAACTCATTGAAACACCAGGGATGAAAATTAATTCCAAGCTCCAAAACCATGGATGAGTTTTAGACAGATGTTCAGTATACCATTATGGAAGAAATTTAGTGAAAAAACTCGAGGCAAAATTTTGGCTCAAAGCTCATTATAACACTTGGGAAGAATTTTAGTCCAGAGTTCATTATAATACCAGACCTGCCAACTCTTCGATTTTGCCATAAGTCTTAACGAAATTTACACTTAAAATATGGACATAAGGCATACAAGCAAAAACTACAAAGAAATGATCATTGCCAAAAAATCTGGAAAATTTGTTCATCTGTGTTTGATTTGGATCTGGGTTTCATATTAGAATTAGTGAAATTGTCAGGGAACCAGACTAACTTTACAGCAGCTCATCCGACGCTTTAAACTGCACATATTTGTTCATGCGAAGTGTCTGCATGATCAAACTGTTGATCATAAAAAAAAAATTTTTTTAATGGTGTCCAGCAAGCGATGCATGTTTAAGACTAAAGGAGAAATAAGCCTCTTGAAAGGTATTAATAATTAACACAGAAAAATAAAAAGGGATATTCAGATTGTTGTGCATAAAAGCTGGACGGGACACAATTTGGAAGGGACACAATTACGTTTATTGGACATCAGGTGCCAATTTGAGTATGACTCCTGGCCGGAAATATGATTGTTGTCATCATGTGAAATGAAAAAAAGAATTTCCAAAAAGTTACGTCAGGTTGAGAGATAGCAACAAGCCATTGAGCTCTAAGGGTTCGGAACTAAAATTTATGCAACTGTACTACTGGTAAATAAAGTCTGTGCATACTTTACAAACGTTTCAGTTGAACATAATGTTTATCGTCACTGCACTTTCCGAATACCGAACTTTTAATTACATTTTCCAGCTTTACAATAACAGCTTATGGTATTTTTTTACACGTTACTGAAAACTGGTAAAACTTACAGGAAAAAATCAACTGCCTTACTGAGACGGACTTGTCAGGGTTGGCAGGTCTGTAATACTCTGGAAGAATTGTAGCCAAAGCTTGTTATAACACTGGAAGAATTGTAGTTCAAGGCTTGTTAATATACTAAGAAGAATTTATGCCTAAAGCTCATTATAACACTGGAAGAATTTTGGCCCAAAGCTTGTTTTCAAACTGCTGAAGAATTTTAACCCTAAAGTTGTTATAACACTATGGAAGAATTTTAGTCTGAAGCTCATTAAAACTTTATGGAAAAATATCAGCTCACAGCCCATTGCAATACTAGAGAAGAATTTACCCCCAAGCTCATTGTAACACTAGGGATGAGTTTTAGCTGATATTCAGTATAGCATAATGGAAAGAATTTATTGGAAAAACTCTTAACTTAGGGAAGCATTTTGGCTCAAAGTTGATTATAACAAAGAGGAAGAATTTTAGTGCAAAGTTTGTTATAACACTGGAAAAATTGTAGTCCAAAGCTTATGATAACACTGAGGAAGAATTTTGGTCTAAAGCTTATTATAACACTGAGGAAGAATTTTGGTCCAAAGCATATTATAACATGGAAATAATTTTGGTGCAAAGCTCATTACAACTCAGGAAAAGAATTTTGTTCCAAGATCATTACAACACGGGGACAGTTATGAGCCCAAAACCCATTGTGACACTAGATATGAATTTTAGCCCAAAGCACATTATCATATTTGGAAGAACTTGGACTTCAGAACTCATAATAATACTAGGGAAGAATTTAACCCCTAAGCTTGTTGCAATACTAGGGAAGAATTTTATTAAAAAACTTGTTGTAACAGTAGTGAAGAATTTTAGCCCCCCAAATATAACAACACTAGGAGAGAATTTTAGCCCAAAACTCGTTATAACACTATGGAAGAAATTTAGCCCAGAGCATATTACACACTAGGAAAGAATTTTACCCCTAAGCTCATTATAACACTTACAAAGAAATTTGCCTTAAAGACCATTATATCACTAAGGAAGAATTTTTGCCTCAAGCGTGTGATCTAACATTATTTTTCTTGAGTGTTGCAGCTGGTCTATGAGCTTGGAAAATCATATGTGATTGTTATTATTGGATGATAAATTAAGAAACAGATAAGTTGTTTATGAATTACCATCAGAGATTTTAAAAAACACAAATAGCATGTGCAATGCCAATGGCAAAGTGAAGCTGACATAACACATTTGCAACCATGCTACAAGGAACTGGTCATGTGATAATGTAATGTACACAGTGTTAAACATTCTTAACATAATGTGACAGATTGATTAGTAATTGCAAATTTACATATAGTGAAGGGACTTAAATAAGTTTTACTTAGAAATTTGTAAAACTATTGTACATTCATTGAATAATTGAGACAATTTTCATACTTTATTTTCTGCCCCTAGGAGTTGCATTTGTTGTTGCTGCGTTATCGTGAGGAAGTGATCAAAGCAAAGGTTGGTCAGGAGCACACAGAGGAGACACTGCGCAGTCAAATCATCTTTCTGAAGGATCAGGTTCATGGAGAGCAGCAAGAGAAGACAACTCTTGAGGAAACTCTCTCACAAGAAATTAGCACCCTATTGGACAAACTAGGTATGTATATTGGAGCAGGATGTTATTTATCTAATACTATTTGTAATGATTCAACTAAATTTATGATCGGTGGTGCTTCTATAGTTCATTTGGTAATTACTTTTTGTCTGTTTAGCAGGCCCTGCATCATATTTCATTCATTTTCATTTAATCACATAAGAGTAGATGAATTAAGGCAGAAAAACACCCCAGGTTTGGTGTAAAAAATTCTGGATTCTGTTAGAATTTTCGCTTTATTTATATGATAGTTATTGCCTGTTTTTGATGCAGAATTTGTAGTGAAAGAGCAGATTTCAATGGATGTTCAATAACTTTTGAAAGACTTATGTGATTAATTTTATTCATGTTATATTTCAGATGATATTATCCTTTGGGATTATAATAATGTATGGAAGACAGTATTTGAGTTTATGTTATCTCCAGGAAATGAAATGCATAGAAAATGCCTTTGAGTTAGAAGATATTATCTGGAAAGGACATCCTGATTCTCTCTGACAACTTGACTGCCATCAGTAATCTCAGAAAGCAAGGGGAGCCAAGTCTCCAGTTTTCTGGCTTGTATGGGATTTTCTTAGGTTGTGTCATTCAAGTTTGCCACATTCCATGCAGCTTAATGTCCTAGTGGATTGCTGTACAGAGAGAATCGGTAGACTAACACAGAATATTTAAAATACCCTTAGGTTTTATGCTGAACCTGTACCTGCTGGTTTAAGACTTCTTTTTTGATGAGATGAAATGCCAAGCTCCCAATCATTTGAGCCCAGCCTTAGGATGTGTGGGGCCCAAGGCAGCATGCAGGGCCCAAGGCAGAGAAAGTGACGAGTGGGGCCCCAAGCAAAAAATTGCATTGTGGAATTGATTTACTGAAAGTGTGGGGCCCAAGGCAGTTGCCTCGTTCACCTTGCCCTAGGGCCTTGTGTGCAACTATGTCTTTCTAGTCCCAGATCTGAAAGCTTGGGCAGCCAGTGACTTTTCACTGACTGGAACAGTCATGTTGCATATTTTTCATCCAAAGTCCTCTAATTACTATTGTTCTGACCACTCTGGTAGCCTAAGTGGTTAGTACGCCCGACTCAGAGGTGGGAGATCATGGGTTCAAACCCTGACCAAGTCATACCAAAGACTTACATAAATGGTGCTAGCAACTGCTTTGCTTGGCACTCAGCATTAAGAGGTTAATATTAGGGCTGGTCGGCCAGGTGTCAGAATAATGTGACTGGGTGGGACATGATGGTACATGTCTGTGGCATGATGTCACAGTGCTAGACATCACTATAAACTGCCACAATGCAGGTACCTTAGCAACATAACTGAAAACATTGTTCAAGCTACGTTAAAAATCCAAATCACACACACACATACTAATTGTTCCCCTTAAGTGCTAAAATAATGGATCAATGGCCACCTGAATCAAGTGCCTAAGATTCCTGGGAAATTCCTACTATCTTGTTTGGTGGCTGAAATAAATATGCATCTTTATATTCCATTCCAGCACAGTGATAGTCAACGTGCATGCCTGGATCATAAAAAAAAAAACCCTTACAAAGCAGAAAATTTCTGTTAACATGTATTGGACAGAATTAATTCGGCAAGAAGACCCACTATTTTGAAATCTTATGAATGGAAAATTTTCTCCCAGTGGTGCATGTGAGAAAGCTTGCCAGTAGCTTCTCGTGGGTCGGTGGTTCTTTCCGGGGTTTTCCCGGGTTCTTCCTCCACCATTAATACTGGCCGCCATATATAGCCTATCGCGTGCTGAAAAATGGCGTTAAACCCTACAACAACAACAACAATCTCCCAGTGGTGCAAACAGAGTAACATCTCCGTTGAAACGATTGATATACCAGACATCTAACTTCCTCCAATGACTTCACAATATCAGACATATTTCACTATAATAAAAAGGAGGGCATAGTCCAGACCAGAGACTTCTGTGACCTTCCTGCCAGTAAGTGCTTGTCACAACAAAAGGCCTTATCCATTTGTCCCAAATGAAACCTACCATGGGTTCTGATGTTGTTGAACAAGTCATCCTTTGAACCACTGTATTGAACCTTGCTGATTCATCTTCCATGTGAGACCTGCTGCTAATCATTCCAGCTTCATCAGGTAGATTAAGTGAAAGTTATACCTTATTGATTGACCTAAACTATTTACAGTTGTGTCACAGTGATTTGCTTCTCTCATGCCAGCATATGGTTTCACTGCTAAGAACAGGCTCCCATTCAAAGGAAATCAGTAAATTGTCTTGACATCTCTGTATTCTTTAGACCTTTCTACCCAAGGGTAAGTCGGGGCCCCCGAGTGGCCAAGTTGTCTAAAGCACTGTCTGTTACAGATCACTGCCATCTCACCTCTGTCTGCGTGGGTTCGAGTCCTGGATTTGGCTAACATGGGTATGTGAGAAAGCTTGGCAGTAGCTTCTCGTGGGTCGGTGGTTCTTCTCGGGGTTTTCCAGGGTTCTTCCTCCACCATTAATACTGGCCGCCATGCATAGCCTATCGTATGCTGAAATATGGCGTTAAACCCCACAACAACAACAACTACCCAAGGGTGTCTTCAGAGCCAGTCAGGGCATTGAAACGGTACCTGAATGATACTGAGCCAATAAGAAGCTGCTCAAAGTGGGGGGGGGGTTTGATATTTCCACTCTGGCTCTTTCATCCTTGAGCTTATGGGTTATAAGTTCAAAGTATGAGGAACTAACCAGAGAGCTGATGAATTGCTTATGCTTATTGGCTCATGAGTTGCCACCAGCATATTATTTAAACAAAACTGTTCTCAGCCTGACATCATTCAAGCTATAGAATGAGATCTGAGACAACATTTTCCAGATTTTACCTCAGACCTTTCATCACAAAGAGATTAATTTGATCTGGTGGAACCTATGTTATCAGTGCACTTCCTTGCCAGGTCACTCAGAAGTTTTATAATGATGTAGTTTCCTGTATTTCACTGGATTTGTGCAAGGAACAATTTGTTTTCTCAAGACGACTTCCTGCATGGAACTGTGCTAATCCTAACTGGTAAATGACACAGGTCTCGAAGCAGCTTTGCATTTTTAAGATCAGAGCCAAAGGAGTAAGATACCCTTCCAACAATTACTGGTTCTCTTAATATATTGAATTTGGGTAATTTATTTGAAGAAGAAATTAGTTTTTGGAGTTAAACATATTTCTTCAATAATATTTACTTGACAGTAATACAGCTATTCTCTCCTGAGCCCTCCCTACAGTTACATTACTGAAAGAGCATGCACATCTGCGCCAGTAGTAACTAACAGTAGGATTTGGCACATGACACTCAACGGAGAAACATACTCATCTGACTTCATCTATGCAAGCCGATGGCTTTAAAGTATATTTAAAACAAATTGTAGACATAATTAGCTTTATTAGCTTAAAGGGCTGGATTTGCGAGGTAGTGGATGTTCTTCTGCATGTTACAATTGGGTGAAAATTATTGACAAAACTTACTGTCCTCCAAAATTTTTTTTTTCTTCTTCCAGCTGTTCAAGAGAGCCTTAAATCAGAGTTGGACAGGGAATCAAGTGTGAGGATTGAATGTGAAGCCAAGATAAGAGAGTTGGAACAGACAATAAAGGGGAATACAGCTAAATCTAAACAGCTGATAAGTGCTTTACAGCAACAGCTCGAGGAACAATCCAGTGCCAGGGTAGTTATATTATTAATCATTGTTATAAATACCCTACAGCAACAAGTAGAGGAACATTCCAATGCCTGGGTAGTTAAATTGTTAATCATTGTTATAAATACACTACAGCAACAATAAGAGGAACATTCCAATGCCTGGGTAGTTATATTGTTAATCATCACTACACATGCCCTACAACAACAATTAAAGTACCAGTCCAATGCCTGGGTAGTTATGTTGCTAATCATTACAGCACACACCCCTAGAGCAACAATTGGAGGTCCTGAAACAATCCATTGCTAGGTAGTTGTATTGTAATTATCATTACACATACTCTACAACAGTTAGGAGAACAAGTCAGTGTCAGGTTAGATATATTATTATTTATCTCTATTGTTACAACTCTATGGTCATCAATTAAGTAACAGAAGAAGCCAAACCAATAAAGTTGTGTAAACCTTATCAAATAATTTAATTACTTAAAGTTATGTATGAAAATGTGAGAAGAACTTACAGTATTATGAAGTGAATCCAAAATAATCCTGAAGATTTGTTAAAGTAAAAAAATAATTATTATTTTTCTAAATTTTAGAATTGGAAATTTACTGGTCTGCCAAGAATTGTGACAATGTTAAAATGGCATTGTCCAGAACTCCTTTGAATAATTCACAGTAGTTCCAAAGTAATACTATTGTCCAGTGAGTACATTCTTTTACAGCTGAATAATCCAATCACACATGCAAGTGCAACAAAAAAGATGTCTGCAGTCTTGATGTTACAACAAGAACACAAGAAATAAAAATAAGAAAACTGCCCAGTCCAAACTATTTATATACAGGTGAAAAAGCTAAAACCCATATATTATCACTACTATGCGACAAATAAAAAATGTCCAACATCATAGAAGAACTCAAATGATTTAACATGTCCAATGAGAGTTAACTTAATTTTTCTAAGATAACACCTCACTGACCTGTTCAATGGGAAAAAGGCAGATTCTTGTTAACATAACTTGCTGATAATTTTATTGATTGGATTATTCAGTGGAAATGGAAAGTGCTCATTGGACTATTGTATTATTTTATTAAATTAAAAAATTTAGACAAAATCATGTACCAGGAGTTAAAGAAAATATAGATACACATAACATTATACACACTACAGCAACAGCTTATTGTTATTGTAGTTACATTATTAATCATCATTACAGACACCATACAGTAGCAGCTAGAGGATCAATTCAGTGTTGTGTACACAGTATCAGGGTACACCTCTCCGTCAATAACTTCGGCTTGGATAACTTGTGAACTTCTTTATTACATAGCCATGGGTGGATCACACTTTTTTCTTCTAGAAAATCCCCCAAAATATGGCCCCATTTTGTTGAATGTGAAGAAAATTGCAGTCAAAATTAGTAACTGAAACGTTGATATATCACTTACTTTAATTGTTGAAAACAGTTGTTAAGGCCCATAAATTGGATAAAAAATTATGAAACGTATTTTTTAATAAAGGTTAAATAAGTTTTATCAAGTGACATTTTTGTATTTTATCTTTTAATTTGGTTTCAGTGTAATCAGCATAAATATATTGTGCTCTTTTTTCAAATGTGAAGAGTATCAGTCCACAGTGACAGCGATGCCAGCAAGCAATTCTGTGAGGACCTCATTAAGTACCAACCATCTCTGACTTGCAGAAGTGATGCTTGCATTGCTACAGTAGATTAAAAGTTGACCTGTATTGTATTATCATGTTACTTAAGTCTCTTGGATCAAATCAAGTAAAGGAGAACAAGTTGAAAGCCTTGCAAATCCTACCTTCATAAGAGCTATTGGTTACAGTAGTATTGACTAACTTAACACGAGAACTCTGTTAAATACATGTAACATAATTAAAGTATCTAAAAGTAGTCAATGGTTTATCATACTCATTGGAAAATGTGATTATTGATAGTAAAGTAACCAAGCAAATAGTGTACTAGATGCATGAAAACTTAGTTTTGCAGATAGGGTTCATTATAGAAAAGTGAGTTCCAAAGATTATAGTGAGCTTAAAATTCCCAAAATGGCACTCAGAGGCATGCTCAAGGATGAAGAGAAATTTTGCTATAACTTGCAAAGAAATTACAGCATTAGTATTTCACTAATATAACAGTTATATATACATAAAAAATTGAGTTTCAATTTTGATGTTTTTTTCAAAATAAATATAACTATAACTCTTACATAAAGAATCTTGTTTTATTCTGAATTTACAATAATGTAGAATGTATCCAAAATTACATGTAAAAAGTGGTGACATAATCACAATGCTTTCCTGGTACATGTGATGTGATTGGATGTATTTAAAGGTAATTTATACAGGAAGGAGAAGAACTTGTGTGAAAAAGTTTTTTAAATGACAGTGCAATTAATAAATGAGTATCCAACCATTTACACTCCCCCCACTTCTCACTGTCAATGTCCATCCCTTTCATAATTTTTCCCTAGGTAACCTGAGCCATTGCTTAGGCTATAGACTGTTTTTGTTACTACATGGTGAGTTGCATTACACACAAGGGGCTGTAATTTCATGGGTTAATATATATATATATATATATATATATATATATATATATATATATCACTAGAACAGTTGTTATATACTACATTTAGGTCACAGCATTCAAGTTAAGAGGAACATGTACATCTGTTTTAGATTTTGTTTCTGCCTTTGATGGGTGAACCTTGGTGCACTGAAGTTTTTCATTTTCTAGGCATGTCACAGACCTCAGTCAAGGTCATATCTTTAAGATTAGGTGTGTGCATGTGATATGTATTTTTAATGTAGCTTTAACAATTTTTCAGTCATATCGTTACTATGTCTGCAGTGTGGCAGTTTATAGTGATGTCTAGCATTGGGGCATCATGATGCAAACATGTAGCATCATGTCCCACCCAGGGACATTATACTGACACCAGGCCAACCAGTCCTAACACTAACCTCTTAATGCTGAGCTCCAAGTGAGGCAGCTTTTAGTACCAGTTTTATAAGTCTTTATTTTGACTCAGATGGGGATTGAACCCACCACCTTCCACATCTGAGATGGATGCTCTAACCACCAGGCCACCGCAGCAGTCTCAGACCTGCCGACTGTTACAATTTTGCCATAAGTCTAACGAAAATTACCCTTAAAATACTGACTTACGACATGCTAGCAAAAACTATGGAAAAATGATCCTTGCCAAAAAATCCTGATAATTGGTTCATCCGTGTTTCATTTGGATCTGTGTTTCATTTTTGACTTAGTGAAATTAGTCAGGGAACCAGACTAATGGTATAGTAGCACCCCAGACGCTTTAAACTGCACCTGTTTGTTCATGTGAAGCATCTGCATGATCATACTGTTGATATATAATTTTTAAATATGGCGTCCAGAAAGCTGTGCATGTTTAAGACAAAAGAGAAAATAAGTTTCTAGAAAAGTGTTAATAATCAACAAGAATAAAAAGGAGTATTCAGATTCTTGTGAGAAAAAGCAACAAGCCGTTGAGCTACATAGGGTTTGGAACTAGAGTTTGGGCAACTCTGTTAGTGGTAAATAAAGTCTGTGCGTACTTTACAAACTTTTCAGCTGAACATAATGTTTATCGTCGGTGCATCAAATTTTTAATTACGTTTTCCAGCTTTACAGTAGCAGTTATTGCTATTTTGCTACACCTTACTGAAAACTGGTCAATCTTACGGAACAAAATCAACTGCCTTGCTGAGACAGAGTCGTTAGGGTTGGCAGGTCTGCAGTCTTTTAGATCAAGTTTACTGTTCCTGTTTTTCTTTTAGTCTGAGCCATTATTCTTGTGGTCTTTGAGACGGAGCCATGCTATTTGGTTTGCTCTTGATGTCTGTCTATAGCCTGACATCTTTTTGTGACAGTGGTCATAGTCGAGTTCAGTGATTTACTGTTTTGTTGACCTCGCCTTAATAGGCAGTGGGACAAAAATTCAGAGAATGTGTCTCTTGGATGGGAGTAATATCAGGTAATTACCAGTGGTTACTTTTCTGCATTTAGACTCTTCTGGAGACTGATAACCAAATCTTGAAAGCCAAGATACAGTCCTTACAGGTTGATCTGGAGAACAGTGAAGCAGTCCAGCGAGACTTTGTCAAACTCTCACAATCCCTACAGGTAACTTTCTAGTCCATCCAGCTACATGTCTTCTCTCTACCTCATAACATCATCAGTGCCTCTTATGTAAATAGACATTGTTTTGGTGATGTAAAAGGGGCCTTGTAAGAGTGATGGCTTGCCAGTAGTGGTGGTGTGTTAGAATGGTGAAAATGCCATATATACACACTTATAAGTTGATGACCCAGATATGCAATTGCATAATGCATTAGCAGATCTTTGTCTATGAACTTTGTTAGGAATAATGAGTAGAATGAGTAGCATAGACCTTTATCTGCTTGTGCATTATGCAATAGCAGATCAGGGTCAATATTCAACTTACAAGTGAGTATACTTGGTACATAGCTACAGCATTGACCAAGGTGGCCTCATTTAAGGGAGTGGCCGCTTAACATGGGTCTTCGTAAGCTAGTAAAATTTAGAGGTTAACTACTTATGATATTTAATGATACAGAGTGAACATGTTTATGAAAAAATACAATTTTGGATAAATTTTGGAAAATAAAAGTTTTGTAAGTCATGTGTATGTATGTATTATGTATCTGTCAGTGTAGTATTATATCTTGTAGTAGAATTGCAATTAATATTACCTCGTGGAAGTAAAAGAGGAATAAAAGAAGTAGTGGCAACAACTATTTTCTTTCAGAACTTAAACTGCCTGACAAATCAGTAAAATTTAGAACAAATTTTTAGGAAAGCATCGTAACGGAAATTCTCACCAAGTTAGACAGTTATTCTTCATGAAGACCCTTTGTAGTAATTATATTGACTTTATTTCTTTGCAACTAAGGAATGACAGAAATTTCTTTTCATGACTGTGACTTTATTTTTCTTTTTTCCCAACAGTTTTTATATTTTTGGTACCTGCACATGTAATTGAAAACCTTGTAAGCACTGTTTAAGCAAATATTACTTGAGGTGGGCAAATGAAATTGGTATGCTTAATTGCATAAATGTGTAGTTGACCTGATCAGATTTTCAGGTCCCCATTGTTATAAAGTTTATTCATGTATAAGTAGATGTTCAGTACTGAGTAACGTTTCTTACATTCCTATATTTGTATGGTTGTTTTTGAAGGTGTAGAACACTGGTGAAGGATGTCTCTTACCTTTCATCACATGATGTTGTCTTTCAGCACTTGATCTTCTACTGTGATAATAGCACACACAGATTCCCTGACTTACATTATCACCACAGCTTTTTTATACAATAAGTGAAAATAAACATCAAGTTGCAAAAACATCCGAAAACATGCAGTTGTTGAAGTTAAGTGTCCCACCAACAGGACAATATGCACTGATCAATGATACCATTGTCACAGACTATGTAGTCCACTTTTGAACAGAAAATGCCTTTGTTTTTATCATTTTTAATATTAAATTAATTTTCTCAGTATTTTTTATTTAGAAAAACCAATTCTATGATCCAAGTTCAACTGAGAACTGTCATTATTTTTTTTACTGTCTTATGAAATCATACAGTTTGCAGATTTTGGGGTCAGTTAAATAGGTGTGAACATTTGCAAATATTCAGGTATGTCACCAGCTCTGTCACAGTGTTATGTAATACTTATTACATTCAGTTATAACAAATTAGGACATATTTTTCAGATGTAGATATGTGAAAGTATTACCTTTATTACATGAGGGTATAACCTTGTGACATTTATTACATGACATTACATTAAATCCTGAATGGTATTTCTGAACTTATAGTTTGTTACAGGAGGTTATGTCAGATTATTAAAAGTGGTTATATCATATAATATGTATTGCAGGAGATTATGACAAATTGTGACAGGACATGCATTAGGTTATAACAAGGTTTAACATGATATTTATAAGATAAGAAGATAAGAATTCTTTATTTCAGACTACATAGTCCTTACATCTAAATTAAAATATAGATATAAGTAAAACACTGTAATAAACATAAAAGAATATATATATATATCATCTGTACAAGTATAAAGATACATCTACACAATTAGCTGTTCCCTGCATTGTTAAGAATGAAATTAAGTGGCATGTTTAAAGAGTATATTGTTCCATCTGCAAATAATATGAGAATTTGAATGAATGTCATAGTTCCAAAGAGATTTCAATATACATTTCTTACTACTAGATATTCTTGTCATCATTGAGAATACATACTTTCTCATTACTTCATCAAAACTGAATACATTATAATTTGCAAACATGTTGGAGGCCCTGTTAATCTTGGAAGACCTAACAGAAAATGAAGACTATTATTATAACCAATAACTAGTTTTCTTTTCATACATTCACTAAAGTTTGTCCACAAAGGAGCACAATACACAGTGCAGCAATAAGATTTGAATAATCTAATTTTGATATTCAGTGAACAGTTCTTAAATTTACTTAGAAGCATGTTTGTTCGAGTACACAAAAATCGGTAATGTCTCATCATATCTTCAATATCTGACCGATTAGATTTCAAAACATGACCCAAATACATATAACTGTTATTACAGGAGGTTATTTCCGACGTATTATATGAAATTATTTCATATAGTAACATATTTATTACATGAGGCTAAGTCACAATGTAACATGGTATTATTACAGGAAGTCATGATATTTGTTATAGGAGGTTATAACATTGTGGCGTTTTTATTACATGAGATCATGTCAGTGTGCTGTATGATATTTATTACAAAAGGTTATGCATCATTCTAGATTCAGTTGGAGAAGTTACGACAAGCAGAAACAGAAGTCAGATGGCAGTATGAAGAGGATGTGGATGAGTGCAACACTTGTAAGCAACAGTTCACAGTTACACGGAGGAAGGTAAGAGAAAGCCATGCTTCATACTAGTTTTAATGTGTCATAATGTTATTTGTAACCTAATTCTAACTCTTGGTATTGAACTCTTGCATTTCTGATCCCCAAGACTATGCAAACTGTTGTCCTAAAAAACTGATATGGTTAGAGTGTTAGGACTTTGGTGAATATGATGACGTGGTTGCTGTCATATTAGCTGAGAGTACATCGGAATTGTGTGTTGTACAGTTGTTGATTTGTGGTTAGTATCAGAGTAACATGACATTATCAGTCATTAAGGTAGAGTTGATTTATATGCAGATATGTGACAGAGGTCAGAAAATATGAGACTACAAATCTTTTTACAAAATCAGAGTAGAATATTTGTTTTGAGCTAGGTTTTTGATTAAAACTAACTCTCCTTAGATGATAGAAAACCAGTTGTTCATGGCACCTTGGTTAAAATTGTGTGTTCTATTTCCCCCATTAGCTTTTTATCATTGTATTGCGTAGCAACTGTGAACAGCACATCACTGTCACATAGCAAATGGTAAAACTTAAAAGTAGGCCACACATGCAATCTACTTAGATCAGACAGTGAATAGATGCAGTTCTTTTTTCATGAATTGATTTTCAGAATTTCTTCAAAACTTTTAACTCACTCAGCTGTCTGAGGTCAAGTCTGTTAGCTGTACATTTGTTCATACCAAGACTGTACCTAACTGTATCACAGTTTGCACCAAAATAAACCAGAAATTATAAGCTTTGCTGTTCTGCCCCTATATTCACAAAGATTCTCAACTTGAGGTCACATGCAAAGTCTGTCATTGTTTCTGTCATAACATTGGGATTGTTTGATTCACATTTAATTAACAGTTCATGTTTACTAAAATTCCTAATTTTAATACATCTACACTTTTAAACCTTTTAGTGTGTGATGCATTTTGTTCGGTCTCAATTGTAAAAGTTTGATTTTGAAGGAAGCACACGCATGTTAAGGAGTTAAAAGGCCTGGGACCTGGAACACCATCAGTTTTTGTATAGATGGTTTCCTGTCCCCATTAATTCTAGTACTTCATTGCATGTGTAGTGGACATAATCTTTTGGAATGACATAGATGATAGAAATATTGTGTACTGCAAAAAAGGAAATTCTAAATTAAACATTTTGCATGATTTATTAGATGCATTTTATTTTTCTTCTTGCAGCACCATTGCCGGCATTGCGGAAAAATATTTTGTTCAGACTGTATATCAAAGACTGTGAATAGTGGATCAAATTTAAGACCAGCTAAAGTTTGTGATGTGTGCCATACAATTCTAGTCAAAGATGCTACACCGTACTTCAGTTCAGAACCTCCCAATACTTCAGACTGAGGTGCTTGTTGATTTAGTTTTTCTTCATTAACTGTAATGTCTTTGACAGTTTATTTGTACAAGGATGCAGTAATATTCATTGAAATACATACTTTTGTTTCTTAATCCATCTACTTTTGCTGTGTTATAAATGAGATGCAGTAAACAGTGGAAATCTTATATAAAGAGCTTGAGGAAAAATCAGCATTCCTCAGGCTTAGGTGACAGACCTAGTCAGAATTAATTTTTAGCTGCATTGACAGAGAAAAGGACAATGTAACTATGCAGATATCGTCTGGTGGGAAATGCACGTTTTTCTCTTTCTAAATTTCTGGCAGCCTGTACTTGATATAAAAAGTGTATACAATGTGCCTAATATACTGTAAGTCGAGTCCAACTATAGACCTCTCAGACCCAGGTCTGCCACTGCATAATGCACAATCAGATCTGGGTCTGTGAAGTTTCTTAGGAGTAATCAGTAGAAGAAACAAAGAGACACTGATCTGCCATCACTTAATGTGCCAACAGTACATTTTGTTAGGAGTGATTCGTAGAAGGAACAACATTGACCCTGATCTGCTGATGTTTTTTGTGATATATCAGGGTCTGTGTTGTTTGCAGTTTGAATTGACTTGTGAGTATAAACTGTACACATGCCCTAGCAGGGTCAGTAGAACAATGTTTTTTTTATACAAATGTGCATTCATTGTCCTGAATGGCCACTAGGAAAATGAAAAGGAATTGATTACAAAAGAAAGGGTGTGTCACTGTCGTTGAGGATGAAAATCTCAATTCTTTTAAAGGAAAAGAACATATTTGAATTCCAAGGGAAGAGATTTTTGTGATAACAATTGTAATGGACTGAAATTCAGGAAGACAAAAAGTGTGATCCAGTAATGACTCTTATGATATAATTTGCATTAACGTTAGTATTTATTTAGTGAAGATGTAGTTTTGGTTCATTGCAGAGTGAATGTTGTGGTTCAACACTTGGGTTTCATATCAAACAACTTGCAGAGATAGTTATTTTGATTACTTGCTACAGGTAGCTTTTAAAAGAGAGTTCAGTTAACATTATCCTTTGTAAAGATAGTTGTGTTTAATTGCCTTCCACTTTTGGCTGTTAAGAGATTTCTTTGGTTAAATACATATTTAACGATGTGGCTATATACGTGGTTTCATTTCTATTAATGTTAATTAAGTACAAAAGAACTGTCAGATAGCAAGGTACCTGTGTCTGTAATAGAGATTATAGTTGGTTTTGTGCAGAGTGAACTAAGTAGATTTATACTTGAGTCTTATTTTTATTAACATTAATTAAGTGCAGGGATAATTGTGTTAGATTGTTAGCTAGTTATGGTTGCTAAAAGAGATTTCTATGCATCTTAGTCATTGAAACATTTCAGGGCAAAATGAATGACGCCGCCATAACAATTTGCTGCCAGTTTTTGTTTCTTAGGTTAGGATCTACAAGATGTGATAATCGATGTAACACCTGCACTGTGAGCTTATAAACTGTCATTTTAGTAAATTTCATTTTGTTACAGCTCATCATTATAAATTCAAATTAATGTTATAAACGTAGCCACCATCTTGTGTATGTACATAATAGGAGAGTTATCTGCTCTCATCTGTGTTGAAAATTCTATACTTAGTGTCATCTGATCTCTTTATATGCATACTGAACATTGTTAAGATATACAAAAATGATTTTAAAATACTTTTAAGAGAGATGGTTTAATAATAAATAATAAATCTATTTGATAAGTATAAAAAAAGAAGAAGAAAAAAGAAAATAAACTTCACGTACTTTAACCTATCTTACAAAAGATCTTTGCAGTGATAAAAAAATGATGTTTTGCAATATTTTTTATGTATGCAGTATTGCAATACATTTCACATAGAGACAGTTATCATTATAGATACAGAGATTCATTGGGACCCAGAGGGCCGAGTGGTCTTAAGCGTTCACTGTTACGGATCATTGCCATCTCACCTCTGTCTGCGTGGGTTCAAGTCTCCAGCTCGACCAATGTGGGTATGTTAGAAAGCTTGTCTGTAGCTTCTTATGGGTCATTGGTTCTTTCCAGTGTTTTCCAGAGTTCTTCCTCCACCATCAAGACTGGCCACCATGTATAGCCTATCTTGTGCAGGAAAATGGCATTAAACAACATTACAACAACAACAGAGATTCAGCATTGCTGGCCATACCCAATTCTACAAGATGCATGCTGTTTAAAATAGATAATTTTGACCATGTGCAAGTATAACATTGAATACAGTTGTGTTATTTAAAATCAATGAATGCAGACAATTTTGACTTGAAACAAGAAGACAGTATGTGTTTTTCTCTCACATTGCTGGATTAACACTCAACAGTTGTAAAACTTCCATGTTAAGAACAGTGTGACTTTCACAAACTTTGTTTTGAGTGTATGTCACACCTTGATTATCACTATTTATTGGCATTATAACGAAAGTATGCGCTCCTTAATTTTATTTACAATTGGTTTGATTGTAATAATAAATGTACACAATTTTTCTTATTTAAACACATACTTAAGTACTGTGGAAAGAGTTTGAATACAAATTTTATCTTCAGGCATGACTGATTTCCTCCAATAAACATTTCCTCTGAGCAAATTATAACTTGTGGATAGTTTTTATATTGGCTGATTACAGACATGATTTTTCTCTGTTTTAAAGCAAAATTCTGATTTTCTCTTAGCTTGAATCCGATTTTCTTGATATATTCCGTTTTCTTATATTATCTCCTTTCTGGTTTTTAAAATAATGGTGTGTTCTGTCCCTTTCCGCAACGACCCTTGTAACCTATTCATTCCATATATTAGTAGTTAGCCCATGACTCTCGTAAAGAGTAGTCTGTTTGGTCAAAAGTTTAAATTCATCCAATGAATCTTTGTGTGATGGAAACTGATGGCAATGGAAAGAAATGCAGCAAAAGAAATGTCATCCTGAGTTGTTGAAAGAGACCATGACACGAGAAGTTTAGATAAAGGTTTAAGAAAACGTATGGAAATGGGACTGGCTGGAGCAAAAAGTTAATGGAAATTGCAGCTCAGAAGGCATCAGGAAAAAGTGCAGTTAATTCCTATAAGAATAAAGATTTCTTGCACGAGAGAACAGATGAAGCTCTCTGTCAGAATATGTGCACTGCATGTCACCAATACAAGCACCAACTTAGAAAAAGGCTCTTATTGAGAAAGAACAAAGCCGCAAAAAGAGCTCCACTTGAGTATCAACAGGTTGTGGCCATTGGAGAAAAAGACAAGTGAATGTATGGGATTATTTGTATATAGTTGATGTACTTGGGTGTTTATTTTACAGATTTGTTATGAAAAGGGAGAAGTATAATATATTTGTTGCAAAAATTGAGAAATTATTGTGACTTAATTACAATGTGGACACTGACATAAACATGAAATATCTTAAGCACCAATATTATTGGAGAACAAATTCATGTGACAATAAATATTGTGAAATTATTCAAGTCAAGTTGAAATTTTTTTGTAAGTTTGTTAGTTTTTCAAATGATTATTTTGTTATATATTATGATCATAAGTGCACATGGAGCAATTTTTTTATGATTGTAAAATGAATTTTTGGATCTGGGGCACTGCCTCTCGAGACCTCGTTGGGGGAGCACACCCAAAACCCCCCTTTCAAATTTTCAGCTTTTTGCGGGGGAATACCAAAATCATGTCTGTGATTAGCATAATTAGTTGTACCTGTCTTTAGTCCAGGCATGTGTAATGCAATTTTTCATTGCTAAAAAGGACTTTTGTGTACCCTGACATGTCCACTACGTCATCTTGTTATACATAATTGTACAATCTGATTGTGAGGTTGGAGAGAAAACTGGAAAATTCAGTTATCCATAAGTTTTATCTGGATCTTAGATTTGGCCTCATGAGCTGCTTTGTGAAGAATTGTTTGCTGTTTGCATGGTGGTTAATTGATAATGTTATCATATGTCACCATTGTGATGCGTCATTATTAGATTCTGTATGACTCCAGTGTGATGTATCTTTATTAGATTCTGTATGACTCCGGTGTGATGTATCTTTATCAGATTCTGTGTGATGACAGTGTGATGTATCTTTATCAGATTCTGTGTGATGACAGTGTGATGTATCTTTATCAGATTCTGTGTGATGACAGTGTGATGTATCTTTATCAGATTCTGTGTGATGACAGTGTGATGTATCTTTATCAGATTCTGTGTGATGACAGTGTGATGTATCTTTATCAGATTCTGTGTGATGACAGTGTGATGTATCTTTATCAGATTCTGTGTGATGACAGTGTGATGTATCTTTATCAGATTCTGTGTGATGACAGTGTGATGTATCTTTATCAGATTTTGTGTGATGACAGTGTGATGTATCTTTATCAGATTCTGTGTGATGACAGTGTGATGTATCTTTATCAGATTCTGTGTGATGACAGTGTGATGTATCTTTATCAGATTCTGTGTGATGACAGTGTGATGTATCTTTATCAGATTCTGTGTGATGACAGTGTGATGTATCTTTATCAGATTCTGTGTGATGACAGTGTGATGTATCTTTATCAGATTCTATGTGGCAACAATGTTTGCCATAATAAGCTGTCAGCAGCATTATTACATTAAAGTCAATACATGTTGGATATAAATAACTATAATTTACAGGCATTTATCAATGGGAAAAAATAGAATTTTCTTCATGTTGTGCTGAACTTTGTGTATCCTATTTCATACATATGAAATAGCACAGAACTTTATTCATCCTATCTCATGCATGTGATGTAGTGCTGAACCTTTTTGCATCTAACGCATGTAAAAAATGCTAAACTTTGCTTTACCCATCTCACACATGTGAACAAGTACCAAATTTTGTTTTTCTTATCTCACACATGTGAAGTAGTGCTGAACTTTGTTTATACATACCTTCTAACATGTGATAATTCTATTTAAATCTGGTTTGTAATCATAATCAGCCCTTTTCTTCTACAGCATAATTTTTAAGTGTTGAACTTAAGCTTACACTGACTCAATTATATTAATATGAAACAATTTTTAATGAATTAACATATATGTAATGTAAAATTGCAGTGTTAAATGATGAAAACATTTTCTTAAGTCGATATTGCTTTTGCAAGATAATACCATTCAGTCATGTTGATATAAGCAGAAAAAAACAAGTATAAATGGAGGATATTTTATTTTAATACATTAATATTGCATAAAATTTATTGTTTGGTATATCCGGTTAGTACAAAAGAAAAGAAAATATTATTTTTACTATATACTAGACTTGCTCCAAAATCAGAACTTGAACATTAAATTTACTCTACAGTATGACACCCAACCCCCTTTTTTAAATTCACCTCATTTTCACGGGCAGATTATATAAATATCAATGACTTAATAGAGCTGCAAGATTGGTATGACTTAATCTGTAGCTGTAAATTATGATTTAGACGCTTTGTGAACTATTTGATCATATGTGATCACAAAGTAAGTCTTTAGAAATGCATCACCAGCTTTATCTTTGTTGTCAAAGAAGTAAAGGGAAACAACTTTATTGTGATATGAATGGCATCAAGTCAGATTTCTTCTGAAAAATATAATTACCAAATCTGAAAGGTAATGCTGTTTCTATTTATTTGTTCTAGCACATAAAGTGCTCATTTGTGTTGCTGCAAATATAACTTCTGTAGCAGGGCCTGAAATTTTCAATTCTGACTCCCTGATCAAGGACCAGTAGGAACCTGCACTGTTCATGTCCACTTAAGCTAAGAACTGGTCCAGCAGCTAAGTCTGACATGTGAATATTTACAACAGTGCATTAACATTAGCAAATGACTGGAAAAAATAACAAAATTAATGAAAACTACAATTTATTGTTTATGCAATCATATAAATATTTTACCAACTTTGATAGTTAAAATTTTGAACTCATGGGATTGTGCCTTCTACTGGTGGATTCGCTTTGAATGTCAATGCTGTAGTTAATTAAACATTAAAATATTAAAGTTATCATAAAATATCGAACACCTTAATAAAATAATTCAAATTTACCATTCAAAGCTCATTCAGCAAAAAAGATAGGAAAAACCCATAAAATCAATCAGAAGCCTTAATGGTAAACATTCATTCAGCAGATCACCAGAGTTTCATATCACCTTTGTTACTCAGTTTTAGATATTTTTTACTTCTTTGTTATCAAAATATCTAATATCAGATGTGAAAGGTCAGAGAAAACTCAGACTGCCTGACAGATTGCTGAACCTCTGATGAACTTGGCCTTGACCCACTGAGTGTATTTATCAAATGCTGTACTTGCTCAGACAAAAGCAGTCAGTGGACACTGGTCTTTTCAGGACAGAAATCAACTAGTTCTGGTCCCTCTGACGTAGTAAATAACTGGTTATGCATTCAGCCTTGTAAATGTTGATGCTTGAGAGGTGTACGTTTATTTACTATAAATAACCTTTCTGGTTCAAGTAATTTACTCTTTGCTTGTTTCTCGTGCTATCAGTGTGTCAGTAATAAAATTGGATGTGCCTTTGAATAAGGTGCCAGAACAAAATGCTGACTCTATATTTGCTGTACATGATGAAAGATAAATGACCTCTTGTCATTGTACTCAACTCACGGCCAAACCATTTTCTAGTAATCTTTTGAAGTTCAAATATGTTTATTTTGTCATAATTGACATCCTTTTTGGATCTGAGTTTCTAATGCCCTATGGTACAACATGTCTTGTGACAGTCAAATTATCTGGTTGATTCTTGCCTTTTGCCAGAGAATCCATACTTAAACAAACTATTAGCATCTAAAACATATGGTAATCTCATCCTGTTGATGCTTAGTTTTAGCTATGGTGTAGAAGAGACTAGTGTTTGACCAAGTTTAGACTGGTAGTCTGCATATTGTGTACTAAATTTGTAGATTTCTAGTGATATTTTACAACACCAGCTGCTCACTATGGCTCAACTTCCGCTTGCATTGATGCACTTTTATGACTCTTTTCAGATTCTTTAAGGATTAAAAAGCATGTTTTCTTTAATTTATTGGAACAAATAAGAAATGTTAATGGTCTGATGGGCTAGTGCTATTTACATGTGATTGGTCACCGTAATTTTCAGGCCCAGTGTTGGCACACAAAATGAAGAGTCCCATGGCATGATAGGAAATCATATATTTTCATGTGAAATTATAAGGATTTATATCAGTGGGAGAAAAATGATATCGACACATAGGTAATACTACTTTTATTGCTAGAGAGGCAGTATCAAAGAACTTTTTTCCCCCATTCAGGAAATATAGGTGCCATTTTATGTCATTTCTTCTGGTGATTGTTTTTCTCTCTTTCTCTCTCTTGATCCTTCCAGATCAGGAGGTACAGATCTTAAAAAGAAGCAAGCATAGATCCTTAGTTTACGCTTATGCAGTCGGTGCAGTAATGTGAAGAATGCCTAAAAAAGGAACTTCAAGAAGCAAAAGTAGACTTCATGTATTATATAATTAGATTTCTACATGTATTATTTAATTAGATTTCTACATGAATCATGGAAACTGACAGTGACTGAACTATGACGTGTTACTATGTGTCACCCATACCTGTAATACTTTACAACAAACGGTACACATTTTTGAGAAAAAAAAATAACATTGGTGCAGAATTGAGAGGTCCTCTATCTTTTTCACATGTGAAAATATGGGAATGAAGAAAAATGTGGAAGTTATTTTGCCAATATATTTCTATATTAAACATTTAAGTAGATCATATTTTGTTTTATTGAACAAAGTCTGTGAAAATTTATTTATTATTTGCAATTTATCACATAATCTTCAATGGCATCTTCCAATGTAGGTCTATGAAAAAGCTGCTAGTAACTTCCTTTGGTTTGGTAGTTCTTGCTGGGGTTTTCCCAGATTCTTCCTCCACTATTTATACTGAACATAATATATTGCCTATCTTGTGCTGGGAAATGGTGTTATGCCCCAAAAGAACATCATATATAAAATTATTTGATAATCCGTCATAATACTGTACAGTGCATCGTAGCAACATTACTTAGTAATGAAAAGCCATTAATGTTATATGATAGATAGTCTTGTAATCCATTAATTTGTCATAAAATGTTTTGGAACCTGTCCAGTAATGCAATGTGCCACTCATTGCAACTTATATAATTTTGTTTAACATGTTTAATAGGTTTTATGTGAAATAAACATTTGTAAGGTTCTATGTTTATCATGCAGTCACTTCACAGATTCTGGGAATCTGATTTCCAAGAGATAGAGCTATTTTATTTTGTAACTGTCATTTCATTTGAAATAGAAGTATCTGCCTTTTTTTCACAGGTATTTATTTAGTACCAAGTTTATCCTTTTGCTGTTCATGCTTTCAGTAAAGAAAAGCTGATGAAAGGTAATTGATTTTTTCTTTACAAATATTTGTTTGCACTTCCTGATCAGTCTCTTAAGCAATAAAGAGAAGAAAAGACTTAAAACATGTTTAATTAAGATTACATGCATTTAGTGGGATGTTGGTATTGGCTTCTGATCATCGCAAAGAAGAACGAGCTCAGTATCTCACAAGTTATGTTATCACTTTAATCAAGTTCAGCGTAGCATAAAACCTGAACCCTCCAAATCATCAGTAATCTCAATACTTTGATACATTTATTTATTACTATAGACAAGTTTCTTGTAGCAAATCATTTTAGATTCTTGTAAAGACAAGAATAGCTAGTTGTTTGATTGTTTGCTGATGAAAAACATAATTGATATGCTTATCAAGTGGAAAAAATTGACAAAATACAGGAAATATCTCCCAGCAGAGCAATTTTATTAATGAGATGATGAATGTAAATATATAATTTGGTAAGTGTATCTACAGAGTCATAAAGTGGATGGCAAAAAGTTTTCAATTTCATCTACTAAAATTCAGTTACATTGGTCTCTCTCTGATAAGACTACCCTCGTTTGCATTGAAACATGTCCTCATTAGAGGAAAACTCTTTTGTCAGAAGGACACAGTGGTAATTCTTTACAAACATTTCTGATTCCAGTAATATGAGTTTCCTTCCAAAACTGGAGAGGCATATGTTCATGCCCAATTACACCAGTGAATCCCTTGATGAAATTCATTATATGCTGTGTCATATTTTGTTCACTGGCAAATTTATTAATTTTACATGGGGAGGCAACTCACTTGTCTTGCCCATTGCTTAATCATCAAATGGGACGTGGACCAGGTGACAAGAGCTGATAAAATTAACATATATAATACATAATGATATTCATTGTGGAATCACTCTAGAAATTATTCATGTACAATCACCACAATACTATAATCATTTTGCCCAAACAATCTTATAATCTGATTGAATTCCATTGAATTGTTCTCTAGTTTTGTTTACATGCACACATACAGACCAGAGTGGTTGTAGGAGCCAGTCCAAAGTGCTGTTTGGAATAAATATCAGCATGCATATATTTTGCAGCATTCTTTCAATGATTTCAGTTTATTTTCTACTGTATTACATATTTTCATTCCTTTTTATTACAAGTGCTTAACATCTTTTGTGTGTATTCAGTTGTTGATATTCATCTAGCCATGAATGTCAATCTCTCCATTTGTTCATCTAAATCCCATAGTGGTACTAATTATTGCATTTGTAATTTTGTTGTATCTGTAAATCTTGTTTCAATAAATCATTCTACAAACATTGAATTTTCCTGAATCATGCATGAGAATTTATTATCATTGTTCATTTGGATGTGATAACTTTGTAATGCTATAAGTGTTTACTAGTTGTTTGGTTTACCATTAAAGTTGAATTACTAATAGTGTTTGATGTACATTCTTCGCAATTCTTCATATGTAAATGCTACTTTTTGATTGATTTCATAGAAATCTACAAGTATGATCGCTAGTGCACCAGGTTGTACACAGAGTTCATGGCTAGAATGTGCATCTCTTAGAAGAGCTAAATTGAAATAGTAAACTTGAACGTTTCCAAACTTTACATCCTCTTTTATAAAGCCAAGATAGCAGACTTTTTCTGTGACATTGTAAGATGGTAGTGGAGGTAGAGGTAAAAGAGGTTCAAAATTAGGAAATATTTCTTGATACTTTTATCAAATTTTTGTGATAGGCATGTGGATTAAACCCTGGTAATTAAATCAGTTGTATCTTTTTCCAGCTTGTCAATCCATGTTTATGTGTATTATTTAATATTGTCAAAATTGTATTCTTGGAAAACATAAATCTCATAGTCTCATGCAAATAGAATTTATCTTTGTTATAGAAATGTTTTGTTTCCATATTAATGCTACTTTATCTGTTATGTTGATGTTTTTTTTGTTACTTTCTGAATTTTATTTAAATTTAATTATGGATGCGTTGCTCATCACATATATGGCTGAGAATTATATTTATGTTAACTGTACAGTAAAAGATCAGGGAGAGACCTGGAATTTTCTTTTCTTTCTAAATTTGTTTAAAAGCATTTATTACAGTGGAGTTGTGTAAACTTAAGATCTTGATCTTTTCACTTGAAGTGAAAGAGTTGGGATCATTGCACGACACACACGATTGATTTAGTCTTTATCTGGTTCAATGATAGAAGGTATGTTTTACAAAAACACTCCAAATGCATGCTATTAAAGTGCTGAAAACATATTTTTAGCTTGTTGAATTTACATTCTGCACCACAAGATTTTCCATATATATTTCGACATGCACTCACATGTCTTTGTGTGGAAACATGGGCACAGCGAACTAGTTCACCTGTACTATGAATTATCTGACATGTGCCCAGCTAACTCAGTTGGCTCTTACTAAGAATCATCGGACAACATGGAAACAACTAACCCAGCTGACCCATGCTAAGTGTCAGCTAACAACATAGACATAACTAACCCAGTTAACTCTTGCTATGAGTGAGTTGACCCTTACTAAGAATCATTGGACAACACACAATTAGCACTGTTGCCCTTACTAAGAATCATCGGACAGCATGGGCACAACTCACCCAGCTGAACTTTACTTTGAATCATATGACAACATAGAAGTGTTTTGTATCAGTTGTGCTGTCAGTGATCCGATGCCTGCATTGGGCTAAATCAGTTTTCATAGCCAAGCAAAACTTCTAAACAGTATGCACACACACATATGCACACACACACACACACACACCTGTTTAGGTCTTTGGTGGAGGAATAAATTGTGATGATGATCATTCAGTCAATGAAAATCTTTGTAATTTTCAGCTAATTGGTACATTAGGTCATGTGAGAGCATGGTTTAGTTCTGTGTCCGTCATCAGGTATGTTTCTATAAATATTTGCTGAAGTTATTTGCAAAAACTCCTCTTCCATTTCCAGTCAGATCAGTCAGGTAGCATTCTGGTATAATCTTTCTTTTCAAGTTTGTTCAAATTAGGTTTATGCACCATTAAATGTGGTTTCAAATTAAAAAATACCCAAACTTGCAACTTCTTTATAAAAAGAACTTAAGACCAATTATAACAAACTTTAATAGAGTTCTGTGACATCAAAGTATTTTAATTTATACAGTTGATGTTGTTCTGCTATTGCTGCTGTTCACCGGCAAAGATTTCTTACCAGTATATTAAGTAGACTGTTCAAATCCTATACACAAGCCTACTTTGTAAATAGTTTACATTGTGAGCATACTTTTCAAGTTAGTAATCCATTCAATTAATGCTGTAAATAACAACCATCGTAGGGGATTTGTCAAGTTGGTTTTTAGATGAATGTTGATTGAATGACTTGCTATTGGACCAGCAACAATACTCAAAATGCACACTACTCAAACATTGCTAGACAAGTCAGATTTGGTAGTAGATTCAGAAATGACGACTTGACCAATCAGACTTACGAAAGATTTGTAGAAAAAATTAAAACTTCCTGTTTCAATCAAACTAAAAATAACATGCAGAGATGTGTTTTCTTGAGCAGAGTAGTGTCAGACAGTAAAGGTAATAGATCTAACTGAAATAATTTGAAATCGTTTGCACATCAAAAATAATAACAAAATAACAAGTGAGATGAACAAAGGAGATAAATCTTAAGTGTTTTGATTATGATATTATGAGTTACTTGCCAGAGTGAAAGTTAAAATATTGGTACAACATACGCATATTTACCTACACTGTGACGATAATCAGTGGTACAGGACGTGCTTTATATACAAATCACTAACATATGCAAATAACAGTAGGCAATTTCAGAACTACTTTACTTGGGAAAGATCCCAGTGAACTTGGAGCCTTTTCCCAGCCAGTAACCACAACTATACACCATTAAAATAGGAAAATGGTGCTGCTTTCCTGTTGGTTCAGTTAAATCTAAACTTTTGATTAGCGTGTTTATTATCATAAATGTTTTTTTTTTCACTGCCAATAATTACTGAGTCAACTGTTTCAGATTGAAAATAATTAGTTATTTGTCATAGCATTATGGATTACACTGGAAAAGTTCAAAATTTGGCTGGGAGTGAGAGGACTTTGAAATATCCTGCTGATTTCCAGTAAGAAAATATTGATTAAACTACGTTCCTAAATTGTACAATGTAAACAAATTTCAGTTTGATATAAGCTTGTTTCATGTGCGTTTTGATCAGCTAATGAATGCATATTACAGGAGTCGCCAATTCACCACAAATAGCACTAAGAGTAATTGCACAAAATCATCTATTATTTCATTAATCAGGAGTCTGTGTGCCCATGACTTACTTGGAAAACAAGAGTAACATATCTTATCCAAATGCATGTCTCTAACCTAGCTGATGATACATTTAGCTACAGTGAATAGTGCTCAGTGTACAGTGCAGGTTATCAGTTTGTAACCAAAACTAACAGAATAGTATGGTAAGGGATGCAACTCTTGGCATTTCGGTAATTGTTTATTACAAAAAAATTGCGTGGACTTGAGCATGGCAGAAAACAGTGGTACAGCATGCAAGATTCTTATACACAAACTGAAATCAGTTAGCATGCTGCATTATTAAACAATGACATAATAGACGTTAAAATCATTCAAGAAGAAAATAATATTGAGCGTAGAAATGTGTGCCACATGATTGGGACTTCTGACGTAATGAACAGGGTCAAAATGGATGATTTTGATACATTGAATATTTATAAGACACTTGACATTAAAAATTTGGACTGGAAATAAGGAATAGTAAAGAAGGAACTTTGTCGGGAGAGAGCATTTGAACATTGCATATATATGTTTCAATAAGATGAAATTCATACACAAATTATATGATAAAGATTGCGTTAAATTGCACAACTGATCATGTAAATGCGCGAATTGCACTTTCCTTTGGTACCTTCTTTGTGTAAGATTCTAGAATTTTTATGCCCCTATGATTGGTTAAATTTCTATGTGATTTTAACAACACTTTATTTTGTTTGAAATCTCATTGACCAGTATGTACTCGTTTTAAGTGTACTAGTACTTTTGTTTTTGTTACCATGTGTAACTTCTATATTGAACCCTTTTAAACAAATCAATATATTTTCATACCTCAGCAAAGACTGTCTGTCACTGGTCATCTACAGGATTAACGTAACCTGGTTTTTTGTGTGTGTGCATAATCTATTGTATTTCTTTTTAATTCGGTGTATATCTGTTTCATTTTGTTTGTTTAATGTGTTTGCATGATTACTTGATATTTGCCTCGTCAGGATCTTGGCAAAAAGGTCTTCTCAACTATTGTTAAATGCTCAGAGAAAGTACGGGTGCATTTATTTGCAACAAATTGCAACGCACAGAGAAAGTACGGGTGCATTTATTTGCAACAAATTGCAACGCTTCTTGATTGCTTCCAAACGCTTGAATGATTTCAGATTCTTGCCATGCTTATGATTCAGTCAGCAACACCTACTAGGTTGGTGATGTTCATCTCTGTTATCATTATTAAATGAAACGTGTGAATCTGCATCTACTAAAAATGTTGACTTCCTATTAAACTCGTGAAAGATTTAGATCACCTCACTGAAAACGGTTGAATTTATTACATTTGTAGCTTTGTGCCATTCCTTATGATGTGCAAAGGTGCACGCTACCTTCCGCGTCTGCCGCCCAACAAAAATGTATTTCGTTCTGTCACATTCATTATTTCGTTGAATCCTTGCTCAAAATAATGCGTCCTTTCGAATATCTTCTTAGTTTGACCGGTCTTGTGATTTTTTAATTTGCAAAAAAATATGTCCACGTCTGTTCGGTGTGGCAATGTTTTGTGCAGTGGACGTTAGATCACTGTTGTTGGTCTTGTAGTGAGTCATTAAATTAGGATTTATTGAAGATATAATGGAGTGAAGGTCTTATTGTGCTTGTGATTTACATAGTCCAATAATCTTCGATCAAAATGTACACTATTTTTTTTCTAGCCGTCCATGTTGCAGTTCTTACATTTGTCAGCTTAGCATCGGTAGAGTTTTCTTCACGTCAGTTTCGGAAGTTTCTGAAGGTTATTATATATTAACCATTGCCTGTTGCTACGAATATCTGACAAAACATACAAATCCCAGAAATGTACTAGCTTTGCGGATCATCATGGTTACGGTAAATATGATAGTCTATATTAGTGCTATAAATTGCTATGAATTTGAAGCGGATTTACTTCCGACGAAGGGGCCCCGAGTGGCCGAGTGGTCTAAAGCGCTCTTCGTTACGGATCACTGCCATCTCACCTCTGTCTGCGGCGGTTCGAGTCTAAGATTCAGCCAATGTGGGCATGTGAGAAAGCTTGCCAGTAGCTTCTCGTGGGTCGGTGGTTCTTTCCGGAGTTTTCCGGGTTCTTCCTCCACCATTAATACTGGCCGCCATGTATAGCCTATCGTGTGCTGAAAAATGGCGTTAAACCCCACAACAACAACAACAACTTCCGACGATTGGGGGGGGGGGGGCACCGAGTGACCGAGGGGTCTAAAGCTATCATCATTACGGGTCACTGCCTTCTCACTTTGAGTGGGTTCGAGTCTCGGGTTCGTTAAATGTGGGTATGTGAGGAATCTTGCCAGTAGCTTCTCGTGGGTCGGTGGTTCTTTCCGGGGTTTTCCCGGGTTCTTCCTCCACCATTAATACTGGCCGCCATGTATAGCCTATCGTGTGCTGAAAAATGGCGTTAAACCCTACAACAACAACAACAACAACAACATACTGACCGCCATGTATAGCCTATCTTGTACTGAAAAATGGCGTTAAACCCTACACCACCAACAACAACATCCGATGGTGTGTATGTGTGTGCTGGTTATATCTAAAAAAATATATGATATTGCCGATGCATATTTCGTTGCCTATATCGCAATCGCAACGAGTCCGAAAACGCTACATCACGTAATTCCAGAGGTCCCCGGGTCAAAGGCGCTTGCCTTTGAAGATCACTAACATATCAGCTCTGTCTGTGGGTTTGAGTATCGGCTCGACCAAAGTGAGTATGTGCGAAAGATTGCCAGTAGTAGATATTCTGAAACAAATGGCGCTACACGCACAAACGCATAATCAAAGAGTAGCGGGATCGATACCCTCCCATGCCAGCCTAAGTCGTTCGCTTTAGTGTTAATTGATAAGGCACTTAACTGACATATCCTAGGCACGGTATATTCAATAACTGCGTTTAAAATTCCGGTAAAAGCACCCCACCCCCTGCAAATAAAGCTGAACAATGTATGCACATTCAGTAAATCTTGTAATATGGAACGTTGGAACGCTAAATGTAATCCCAAACAGAGCAAAAGAAAAGAGAAAGAAAATGAAACACAGAAACAAAGAACATGTGGTCAAATATATACTGTCGTTGAGAGAGGGTCCTAAATGAGTCACATTAAAAGAACAAATGTCACATAAAGTATCTGAGACATACGAATAGAAATTCCCGACGAATAGAACCGGAAATATAACTTTCTGCTAGGTTGAATACTTTAAGTCGTCATCATCGAACAAGATTTTATGTAGATTGTGTAGGCACTTGTTATATGGATTTTTTCAGGGATCCGTGATGTTTTATAATGGATCTTTAGTATTTTGTCGATAATTTTGGAATCATCTGTTCTTTCACAGGGTCAGAGAAGTTGACAAAGTGTAAACCAAAACGTTCTGAATATCCTCGCATCCACTCAAAGTTGTCCAACAACGACTACATACTATAACCTCTAAAATCGCGACGGTCTATCTGTATAGGTAAATGATACATTTATTACAATATTTTCGTCGTGACTATAAGTTGTCCGTATCACCGACTTTGTAGTGTTGTGTAATTCATAGGATATAACACCATGCACACTGTCAAGGTTACACCGTATAAACAGCTGTAAACAGATCCATACAATGTAGGCTATTTAATTTACCGGGTAACTCTATACAGTTTCTTCACAAGGACAACAAATTACAGCCAGATCCAATTAGTTTTTGAACAACATCTTTGTAAAGTGTCACCAAGGTAAGGTATATTTATTATTGTGGAATAACATTTATATATATTGACCTTATATGCATGGAATAATACGGAAGTAGATTAGTACGGAAAGTACGTCCTATGTGAGACATGATATATAAAAGGTGAGCTTTTCTTTGTCTTTGCACAATTGGCAGGTTTCTATAACATCATTTATTGCTTTTTACCCACCATTAAGGACATTTCCAGGAAATTAATTGTTCAAACGACTTAGGATAGATAAAATTCGTTCGTTATATCGTTTTCATTGTATTCTATTTGTATGGAATTACAGCAATTATTTATACACGAAAGACAAACCTTTTAGATAAACATACATGATGAAAATAGTTATGCATTCTCTTCTATATTCAATATTTGGAACAACAATTCAAATAGCAACTGTATATTCAATATTTTCATATCTATCAGTTACAATATAGACACGTTTGGCAAAATATTAATTTGATTTTAATGAACATGCTTTCGTTTTAGATATTGACAAAATGCACCTTCAAAGATGACTCTGGACATTCCTGAGTACTGCAAAGTGGTGTCCCTTAGGCTGAATACTTCAAATGTAAATTAGCTGATGAGCATCATGGTCCAGCTGATACAGCCTTTCATAGCAAAAGTTTATCAGTTGACACTGTGCAGCGCGAATCCATACTTGGCCATACAAGGCTTCTAAGTGATTAACAAGGATCAGACGCCACAACTGGCCGTCACAAAAAATTATTGACCTCGTTCAGCAGACTGTTGCTCGGTTGGTTCCACTGGGTCATATGTTTTATACTTTTACTGTATACTCGTCAGCGATATTTTTCAGTTTGCTTTGCCATTCACGTACCTGATTGTATCTAAAACGTTGAACGTTGATTGGAATGCTCATTATATTTTAATTAGGTGGGAATTTAGCTACTAATCCAAGACACCAATAACAAATCAAGCCGAGTTTTATTTTCTTCTTCGGGTTCCACTACAAATGTTTCCTCGTCGTTTTGTTCCAACTTAACAAACATATATCTAATAGATCCACCTGATGGTGTCAGGAGTGGATAACGCCATGAAATTGTGGTAGATATCGTAAATGTTGTAACGCCAAGTACTGAGAGCCTGTATATACCGGTAATTTCAGCGCGATGTTTGATGGATTTATTGAGTGGTGACCATAATGCTTGTCCAGACGCAACTGATGTTTATGTCAGAGAGCTTAATATCAACAACTATTGGGTTTCCAAGGAAATCATCAACAACTTCATTTACTCTTTTGAGAAAATTTATAAAAATTGTACATGAGTATTATAATCAGATTTAAATGTGGTTATTGCACCAGTGACTGAAACTAAAGAGTTCATCATTGAAAGGATGAATTTCTTCGTTACAGCGTCATTGTCTGATTTTGGTTCTCCAAGATCAGTAATTTTATTATTAGACATATTGAGAGAACCAGTCATTGTATCACCGGATTTTTGTACTCGACCACGAATATTATCTTAGTTCGCTGACATAATAATACCAGGTTTAATTTTTCCATTACTATCAAACATAGCTATGCTATTTTCAGTTACTCCACTAATTGTAACGAGAATATCTTTCGATGAAAGACTGATTGATTTTAATTTTCCTTGCTTATCTTGAAATACAACCACTTCGTTTGGATATACATTTGCAAGATTTAATAATTCTGATATTTCATCACTAATCTTTTTATTCACATTTTCATGCGTTTTCCGTCGGTTTTTTCTTTTGTTTAGAAGATCTTCCGTAAATATCAACCATTATACCTTAAGGGCTGTTTGAAACGATGGACCGTCCACTTGTAATCTCGTGGTATTGTTGATGATGATACAGCGTCGAGTCCAGCCATAACTTCACGCCAACATATTGGCGGATCTGTTATTGTCTGTTTTGGCAAAGTTGACTACCATACTGGAGTTTTTATTCTGTTTACGTAATTTATAATTTTTTGTGGAGACACCCATACGAATCAAAATAAATAATTCCACGTGGATCGATTGCGCATGCCGCCCAAATGAGTACCAGGACTGGAACTTTTATCAATATTAATGATACCTGTTTCAAAATTGTTTGATTATTTCGGTAATAGATCACGCATTAAAACACCTCTAAAAGTTTTGATATCTAAGTTTTTTAGCAGCATCGGGCAAATCAAAATTTGACATAGGAAGATTGAGCGAAGTGTTCCTGGAAGTCTCGGACGTATTCCGTACCCATGAGGAGTTCCTGGCAATCTTAGACCCTTTGCTTTTTTAAAGAAGTTTTTTTTATTCCTTTCCCTGTTGCTTTCTTTAATGCCATTCTAGCAGCAGTTCCAACAGCACCAAGTACAGCTGCTTTTACAACAATAGTCTCAACGGCTATTAACGCTGGTATAGCTGCAAGAAGTGGAAATATACCGCCATTCTTGAATGAAGTAAATGGCGCTCGCAGAAAGATGAAGTTTAACGCCTGTTTTTGATTATTTGGTGTCATTGAAATGCCTGAGGTGACGTTCTGACAATGATCATTTATTTTGACCACCTGGGATCTGATCGTTTTTAAGTGATACTTTTATTCCACAGTTATTTGCTTTTTTGATTAAAGCTTTTTAATCTGATCAGGAGTCAGACTGACACTAACACGATGATATGACATTATAATATCATGAGCGATTTAACTGCATGTTTTCTACTGGGACATCAATGACCCTCATTCGTCCACCAACACCTTCAAGCAACATTGCTTAATCTGAGAGTCTAACAGCGATTGCTCTATAATCAGCAGGAATAACTGGTGGACCGTGTATATTTGGTGGTGATCGTGCTACACGAGCTCGGAAGTGTATATCAACAACAGATTGCCTGAGTAAGTCTAAATGTTCCAACGAAAAGTAATTGATTGTAACAGCGTTGTAAAATCACGCTGAGATATCTCTAAACCAGAATCAACATTCTGATCACTCCCCATGAATGTCATCAACCAATGATAAACACGTGCTACATGATTGTGATCAAAACTCAGTAATACTTCTTCGGATGGTTCCTGATGCCCATTTATCTTGAAAGAAAATTCACTAGTTCCATGCGTGTCAAATACCAATGGATTTCGTGTTTGTGTGCTTTCTCGTGCATTTTCCTGACATGCAATAAATATATGCCGTGGTACAGAAACACCCTGCTGTGATGCTATATGCCATGTAAATAAACCACAAACTTCACTTTGAACACTGTTGTCATCGTCAATCATGACAATGATGATTTACCACCTTGACTCATAAAAAAGTTGCCGTTGTTCTTCATCGATTAATGGAGTCATTACTGGCATCCACAACGAAAGTTTTGTTTGTCTTACCATACACACACCAACTGCGTCGGGTCGCCAGATTGCATCGTTGTCGTTGTCTTTTCTAACAAGTACAACTGTATGCTTTGCTCCGAAAATAACCTTTCTGACATGTCTACAAAATCCAAATTTATGTGACAGTGGAATCGCACATGAAAATTCTTCTTTATCATTTAACATAGATCTACGTGTCACAAATCCTAAGTTGTGATTTTCATTCATCATTCATCGATGCAAGTTCAGTTCCAGCTGCATACATTGTCACGTTTCTGTCTTCTGGATAATCAGATCTATCCTTCGCAGACATCACTGACGGACCAGCTGGTCTTGAGTAATCATCGCTGTATCTTGCAAGGCCAAATATCGGCAATAGTGGCAACATCAATGTGTTCCATGCATGATTCAATGGGTTTTCCATCAAACATGTAGATGGCACTTTTAAATAATGCTAGAATACTATTGTTAACAAAACCAGGTCAATCACCAATTCCGATTCCTGTACCATCTGCTTATAAAAGTCTACCTTCTACTTCAATAAATGCTTCAGCGGGTAAGATATATCTGCTTGCATCCTGAACTTGCACTCAATTATTACGCGCTGATTTGACTATTGTGTATCATAATAATAATATTGATAATCGCGCACAGATTCATCTTTGAGAACTGGCGCATCCATGTCTAATGCTGGATAAGGTACACGTTAGAACATTTTTTTTATAATTGTTATCGTCTAACACGAAGACCACTTCCTGCTATCAGACTAGCAGTTATTATTTGTTCTTTTTCTGATATGGTTACACCAGCCCCAAACTGCTAGTATTTTGATTTGTAGCTTGATTTATTATTTTACTAACAATTGCAAGCGTAACTTCGTTACTGGGTAATTTTTACTGGCTGCGGTTTTCACCGTATTAATTGTGCTAGTCTATACTTGATTGCGGAGAATGCTTTACTAACAACATCACCAACAGCACCAATACCTTTATCACGAACAACGTCAATAGCTTTCATTCCCAGTTGCTTTGCAATCGCATTGCGTTTGGGGTTATCCTTCTAAAAAGACCCTGAACAACATCGCCGAGTCTATCTCCGTAGGTAACTTTATATATTTGTAATCGCGAATTTATCACCCTGACCATTACAGGTCCATGTTGAGCATTATGTATAATTATCTTATTTTATTGTCACTGATCTAACTGTTTACCCTCAATCACTGTGGTAATCATCAACGATTTCATCGATGAGAGATCGATAAGCATTAATATCCATGATGCCTCCTGTAAGTAATCGTTGGCAAATAGCAGCTACTTTATTAATAATTTCTGGAGAATTTTTACTGGCTCGTTTTCCGCCAATCAGAAATTCTAATCGTTCAACATCAGCAAGTACGATATTACAACATGGATTAATAATGCCACGCCTCCTGGTACCTGAACCAATATTACTTCCAGTCGCTTCTTCTTCCTCAATTCGAGGTGGGCCTAATGGCAAAACTTCGGGTAAGGACGTTCTTCTAAATTCTTCGACTTGTTTCTTAAACTTTGCAAATTTATCTTTATTTTTTGTGATTTTAGGTATATAATGAGACTTTCAAAATACAAAAGGAATCCAGTTTTTTTTTTGAACACTGGTGGTGTTTGGATCTAATAAAATATCACGATCTGGATATACTGTTGCAGCAACCATTACATCATTTTCTCGAAGTAGTTTACGACCTTCTTTTGTAAATTAGGTTGGAGGTTTTGGTTTTGGTTTTGATTTTGGTTTTGGCGTAACAAGATCCCTTTAATCGCCGACCTCCTCATGGACTTTGTTATTACTCTCAAGTACTTGTTGTGTTTATTTTTGTAATTGTGGTTGAGCCGCAGCTATTTCAACTGCAAGTCCTTGCAGGATCATTTTTTTAAAATATAGTTCTTTATGCTATTTTTCCAGTTGCTTTAGCGGTTTGCTTCAACGTGAGAAGAAGACCTATGGTAGCCTTTGCAACTCCTTCGGTAGCCTTCGTAACCGGTTTAAATAATTGTTCTGCACCTTCTGCAAATTCCACCTAATACTCTTGACGAGCTTGTAGTTGCTGCTTGACAGCATCGGGAACAGGGATATATTTTTAACTGCATCTAATCGACCTCGACCTAATTTAGCTGCACGAGATTCCATTATTGATATAATAATGTCTTAATTCCTCACACACTACAGCAGCAGGGAGGGTGCGACCACAAATGAGTGTCTGACGGGTAAACAAAACACGCATACAATTTTGAAAAACACGAACGATAAAGATAGAGTAACAAAATAAACTAACCCAATTAGAGAAACTGTGCAGAATTAATGGATTCATGAATACGTTTTGTATGCGTTCCTGTACAGAATTATTATTGGATTCATGAATACGTTTTGTATGCGTTCCTGTACAGAATTATTGGATTCATGAATACGTTTTGCATGCGTTCCTGTACAGAATTAATGGATTCATGACTACGTTTTGTATGCGTTCCTGCGCAGAATTATTGGATTCATGAGTACATTTAAGACTCAGAGTTTAATGCAGATTTAGTTAAGTTCAATAAAGGAATTAGGTACAGACCCATATGTTCAAACTTAGGATTATACCAGCAGATATTTGGAAGTGTTTGATGTGAATGAAACCCTGATTTAAGAAAGTATATCGTTTTTTGCTGAACGTCACCATTATACGTTAACATTTACTGAGTGATTGTAAAAATGTTTTACCCATCTTTTTTTTATAAAGTTATAATGCCTGGAAAATGAAGCGGTTCTAAAGGAAGTCTTGAATGAAGTCATGGCTGAAACCGATGCCTATACCGCAGAAGCACAGTTGTACAACAACGAAAATGTTTTGGTTTTGTATTTTACATTCATGCTTACTAAAACACGATAATAAATGTTGAGATGCCGTCTGTCCCACATTTATCTTTTCCATAAACCACAGAAAGTAAATATGCTAAGCTTAACACTTTATTTGACCATTCCAAGTTGTGACCATGTACAATGGTAATATTATATTTGGCATCCTCTCTAGTGTGGTAATTTTTGGGGTTCTTCCTCCATCAAATTATATTGGCCGCCGTGTATAAGTCATGAGGTGAAAAACGGCGTTACACCCACAAACACCCGTGTCGACTGCTTTGGTGGTTTTTTTTGAAAAGGCACTTAAACCCCATTTGCTACAATAATGTGCTTAAAGTACCATTAAAGTACCCTTAAACGAACATAAGCAAATCAGAACAAACAGTGTATAAATATGATGACACAAATACTATAACTAAACAATAGCATTTTCGGTACCCCTTGTTATTTTCGTTAATTTAATAGAGATGTAATGGAACGCTATAGTGCCAAACAAATGTGATCAAATATATGTCGTTGCTGAATGAAAAGCCTAAACAAGTCACATTAAAAATAGAAATATCAGATTCAGACAAAGTATTTGAGACATAGGAAGAGAAATTCCCAGCGTGTATACTCGAAAAGATAAATTTCCGCTATTTTTCTTAGTTGTCGGCGTCGAAGAATATTTTACGATGTTCTTCTTTGTGGATTGGGTTAGACATTGAGTCTCAGTATATGGGTCTTTTAGGAATCCGTGATGTTCTATAATGGATCTGTAGTATTTTGTCGATAATTTTGGAATCCTCTGTCTCTCAGGATCAGAAAAGTTGACAAAGTGCAAACCAAAACGTTCGGAATATCCTCGCATCCACTCAAAATTGTCCAACAACGACCACACACTATAACCTCTAACATCGCAGCCGTCTATCTGTATGGCTAAATAATATAAAGTATACATTTGCTCCCATACTTAGGAATATTCTTTTATATTGCTAATTTTTCTGCTCGATTCAAACTAAGCCACATACAGTTAATGTCATATTTGTAGTCTACTTAATGGGAAAATTCATCAATCAACGTGCTAAAAATGTATTTTCCTCATGCATATAACTCACTCAATGGAAATTATGAAAATTAAACGATTTACATAAATATATGAAAATAAAGTCTTCCTTGAAACGAAATACCAGTATAGCTTACATCAAAGGCGGAGGAAGGATCTGTTCTCTTTTGGTTTAATAAATTGTTTTGTAGCAAACATTAGAATAGACTTGTATTCAGTTTAAATGTTTTACATGATGAAAAATAATGAATTTGAAATTGACATCAAAACCCATTAAAACAAGATATTGTATGTTGAAACGTCACCAAATCTTGGGAAAACAAAGCTACAGTACCTTTCAGTACTTCATCGATGTAATCTCTGAGGTAAGTCACGCGGTGTACATCATTGAGCCCGCTGTTGTTGTCAGAGACGCCATTTTCTGTGATTAGGACAGGACAGTTGTCATAGTGGTCTTTAATCCAGTTGAGAGCTCCTCGGAGAGCAAAGGGAGTCACTTTCAACCAGTCAGAACCAGAACTGTAACAAAGTCAACATGATGAAATCGGTATTGGAATAAACGCACGGAGTTACCGAATTAACGTATGCCGAAACCACCGTTTCACTGACAACATAAAGAACAAAATTGGCATAATACAGATATGACTGATTTCTTAGATTTCTTGGCTTACATGGTATTTTTCATTGACGTTTTTGGTTTAACACCATTTCTCAGCGCAAGATAAAATATACATGTCCAGTATTTATGCGTATGTTCTACTTTGTGAAAGAATATATTATTGTTTGTGTTTAGTAGTCATATGATCACATGTCAGCCAGCAATTCAAGTTAATATCAAATGGAAAAAATGTCTATAAAGTAAGATTTTTAAATATTAAAGATAAATACTTACATGAGCTCTATCTTGTCATCAATTTGCAAAGAAACTTACGAAAGTGCACATATTCACAGCACAATAAAGTCGTTATTTCAAGGCTATTCTTATATTTCATTTTGTATAGAGAGTCGCTGTGGAGACGGTGGTAGATATATAAAAGATTATACCCATTCCATTTTGGATCAGGCCCAGTTTCAACATCCCTGTCGTTGTCGTAGGAAGTGTTCAGTGCAGGTCGGACCCTTTTGGTTACCAGAGTTGCGGTGTAAAGGTTCAGGCCAAGAAAGTCGGCACTTCCTGAAGGGAATTATCAAAGGCAGATGGAACTGTGGATAATTATGTTGTGATGAGAATGATAAATCCATGAAAAGGTTCATTCTTACAAGATATTTCGTTATCAGTAGTCATAGAAAATGTATTAAAGCCATTGCATGACATTGACCATGACCCAAAATTATGAATTGTATTTTAAGTCCAAAATGGTGTGGCATTACTTGACTTTCCATTTAATACGAATGACGAATTTTGCACTTGATCTGCCGGTTCCGTAATTGTCTTAAAAAAGAAAACTGATGATGTGCTGTGCAGTTTTATCTGACTGCTGATGTTAATGCAAAGTTCATCCACTAAATACATAAATACTGTTTAGGGCTTGGTGGTGGATTTAGTCATGCTTTATTACTATGATTACGATTCCAACTGTCATAAGGTAACGGCGTAACTACGCCTCCTTCCCAACACAGTTTTTCTGATGCGGATGAAAACAACAGCACAAACTCCAACACTTGCTTATCTTGGAGATTACCTACTACCAGAAAGAAAATGTGAGAAAGAAATAACAGATAACGAAAATTTAAACTAATGTTTTAATCAACGAGCATTTAGAAAAGAAAAAAAACGAATGATATTAACGGAATTTGTTTGTGAAATACATTATACCTTTTTTTAGTGTTCTGGTATAGTCGGGTTACAAGATAGTGAGAGATACAATGCAATATGTCTATACCAGCTTTGCCATATTTCTTACTACTTCATAGTCATAACGAGACAGTATTTGTATACGTACAAAACAACCAACAGGGCCCAAATAGTTTATTTTAAGCCACACCTGACCCACAACCCCCAAAACAAAAAACAAAACAAAGAAAATTAACCCAACAAAAAGTATAATCGAAATCACACCCAAATTTGATATGTGTCATACTTTATAAGAACGGTATTATGTTTGTCAAAAGACGTTGGTCAAAATGAATTCCTTGATACCGAGGAGAAGTCACTGAATATGAACATACTGACTGATTCGAGCATTTGGCAGGTAGTACACAGCACCAGAAGTCATTCATAAAAAGACTATAATTACCTTTGATTAGTTGTTTCTCTGAATTAGAAAATGTTGGAAGTCTCGATTCACCTAGGTTCATTGCTTGACTCTTGTTTCCAATCTGCCACTTCATGACATCTGGGTAATCCCCATTTCCAAAAATAGGATTTGCAAACCACCCTAGAGAGAACTGGTTGTATCGCTCTGCCGAATCGATATCAGATGAATTATTCTTCACTCTAGGATATCCTTGCACGTGACTAAGGGTGATTCCTATACTCCCTGAAATATAACATTAGACATTTAATCATATGGATTTTGAATAATTTTATTTCAAATATATCGCATATCAATTAATGTAATTGACAGAAAAAGAAGTCGCTTGGATGTCATGTACCCATTCAATCGAAAATTGTGAAAGTATTGATACATTTTTTCGTTTTGACTTTGGATCTTGTAAACATAAATACGCCTTAAGCTTGTGAAGATCTATTCGCTACTCGGTCATCTTAACACAACAGTACAGATTGCCACAAACGTTTTCGTTAAGGTATTTCATTTCAGGTACCATAATCATTATGAAATTGTCCAAGGTTAAACCATGTATAAGCAAATTTCGTATAGAGCAGGAATTTTTTGTAGTTTAATAAATTCTGAAAATAATATAAATACTAACACCATCCTCGAAACACACCCAGGTGATCACTTGGATATGAACACGCCTTACACAAAAGGGCACAACATGTTTCGCCTTTTCAAAAATAGAGTCTATTTGAACTGTTATTATTAAAATGGATGACTTCCTTTTGTCCTCCCTGCACTACGCATCTACAAGTATTCAGATGGGTGATTTCCCTTCACTATACATGTTTGGTAAATCAATACATTTCATTAGTTCTACGCACGTTGGCAAAAAAAAATATTTTGTTTCTCTGCAGCTTAACTGTACATATATATATATATATATATATATATATATATATATATATATATATATATATATATATATATATATATATATATATATATATATATATATAATTGATTATTTACCTCCGTATTGCTTCCTGAATAGATTATCATATAAATGAAAAACCTTGGCGTGGGCACGTAACAGGTTATGTGCAGCCTTGTAGACATATTCAGCTCCGTGATCCGGATCCCACCCGTATATGCTGGAAACAACCCATGGTTCGTTATGCGTGATCCAGTACTTTACCTATATATATATATATATATATATATATATATATATATATATATATATATATATATATATATATATATATATATATATATATGGCACATGAGTAGAAAATTCAATGACGAGCTAGAAGTTTCGCTTTATACTGGAAAACTAATGTTTATTAAACTATTTTAATTTTAAGAATAAACAAAAATTTCAAAACCTCTTGTGATTCATTCACCAAATTTTCTATACTCTGTAGTGTTCCATCTAGACAGTGTGCCCACCCACATTGTTCGCAGTGCCGTCTCTGCCCTCATTGCCCCTCCAACTTGACAGTGTGCCCACCAACGCAGTTCATAGTGCCCTCTTTCTGCCTTCATTGACCCTGTAGGCCCTCGTTTCTGCCTTCCTAGCGCCATATTCCCTGCTTTTATTTAGATTACTAAAACACCTCCTTCATACTGTGTTATTTTCTATTCATCTTGCCAATTTTGTATGTTGATTTAATACAATAAAACAATCGAGCGTGTTTTCTCTGTTCCATCAAGATCAAGTGACAAAATTGTTAATACTATTTACTGCATCAAGTCCTTTGTTAGTAACCTCTGCCTCGTTATTTTAAAAAGTGTTCTTTCTTCAACAAAAGTGCCCCATATCCTCACCACTTTGTGAAAACGTCTTGGCTTGAGCACTGTTTTGTAATACTTACACTCTATTAATAAGTTAAAAACGTCATAGCTTGAGCACTGTTTTGTAATACGTGTATCGCTAATTTCAAAATGTCCTATGTGGAGTAACTACCGTTTTGTCAATCGCGTACAAGTCTCAGACCCTCAAAGGCTATATGTTGCTCAGTTTTTCGCAATAAAACGGCTGGTTGACAGAACCGAACTAAAATTTTCACTATGCACCAAGTTGATAGTATTGATACTATTCACCACGGTATTTTTATACAAGTTGTTGACAAACGAGATACTATATTTGTATTAATTCTTTTTCGTATCATCCTCGATAGTTGCATAAACTTTCATTTAATTCCCTTTAACAGTAATTAAATCTGGAGCCCTTCCACTATAATGAAACATTATCATATCTTTGTTTTATTCCAAACAAGGTTTTCTATGTTTAGTATCATGCTCTTTTTTAAAGTTACATTTGCTCTTTTATCAAACACGTGCCTCGTATATGGACCAAATTATGAAGCTGATAACCACATTACTTTGTATTACATAGTTTCTTACGAGTTCCCGTAAGCTTTAAGGCATATTTACTCCTGCTAATACTGGTAATATTGAAGACGTCCTATTAAATGTTTGTATATCTTTATCATCCATTATATATATATATATATATATATATATATATATATATATATATATATATATATATATATATATATATATATATATATATATATATATATATATATATATATATATATATATATATATATATATATATATATATATATATATATATATATATATATATATATATATATATATATATATATATATATATAGAGAGAGAGAGAGAGAGAGAGAGAGAGAGAGAGAGAGAGATCGTCGGTAGATGATCATACAGATTTTCAAATTAATTTAGAAGTTAATCCCTCTAAGAAACTTTTTTGGGTAAATATTGATAATGGAATTAGTTTATATCATTACATTCCTGGTCAATCGGGAAATGAAGTGGTGTGACTGGTGCTCAGAAGGGACGAATCAAATATCTATGCGTACCGATATACCTGAAGACATGAAATGTATAAAAGACGCCATTATTTCAATGTGTGTGTGTGTGTGTGTGTGTGTGTGTGTGCTTCTTTCAGACTTGTGAGTTAGGATGAAACTAAATCCATTTTATCTACAGAAGGGAACAAAGAGAGTGAAAACTTTACTCGATCACCAAAATGTTCGAAGCAGATTCTGGCGTAGTCTGTAAATATGTCCACAATAGAATTATTAAGCCACCCCTTCTTGTCCTCGAGGGCCTGGGGCAGGTCCCAGTGGTTTAGGGTTACCATCGGTGTGATGCCAGCATCCACAAGGGCATTGATCAGGTTGTCATAGTATGCAATCCCGTGGGGATTCACCTCGTCTGCAGTTCCTTTGGGTAAGACACGGGGCCATGATATGGAGAACCTATAGTGGTTTACCTGTAAGTAAATTGTAAGACGGCGCAATCAGACACTTGAAGCTATATTTTGCCTCATTTTACTGTTACGAACGATTAAACTTTATCGATGGAGACCAACTGTTACTTATACGTGTGTGTGTGTGCGCGCGCGCTAAAAAGCGTGCTGCAAGAACCTCGTGCAAATGAAGTTTCACGAGTGGAATTTGGCCAAGAAAAGCACACCACAACATCCATTTGATATTATATACTGGATGTCATAAACTATCTGTAACCACTTTATGTTCATGCAGAGGCTAACATCTGTTGCGGTTTACTCTATATGTTACCCAAGTTTTAAAGTATAAATGTGATAATAAAACTCTGAAAATAGATTTACAAATTTATTACGAATTATACAGTAGACATTTGTTTTAGTAATACTTCGCAACTGCTTCCAAGTTGCCATGTAAACTCATTGTCCTTTGAATGTTCTAGCTTAAGAATTTCCCGCTCGGTCGTATCGTAAATATTCAAACTTCTTTCCGATCAAAGACATATTAAAACGTCAGTTACGGTAAGGCGGTGGCATCTTTACCTACATAAAGTTGTTAGCACCTTTTTATCTTAAGACATTTTCAAATCTTTGATTTGATATTAAAACCATCACTTTATCAGGAGGTTTTGGCCTGGTGAAACCTGCTGTTAATCAGGTATATGTCACATACGCTGAATTGCTACTGATGGTTGGGTGGAAAAAGTGAGGGTAGACATAATATTTAAAAACAATAGTTTAGCTAAGGGACCATCCATATATGACGTCACGTAATTTTGACTGATCATCCAACCATGTTGAGTCCTCTCGAAACCTATGCTAAATAGAAAATATGGAGCAGGAAAATGACTTAAAGTCCAAGGAATCTCATCTCATAAATTTATTTCTCAAGGAATCTCATCGCATGAATTTATTTCTCAAGGAATCTCATTGCATGAATATATTTCTCAGTTGTTACGTAGTTTAGATTTTCTCTGACGCTGGTGTTGTTTTTGTGACGTCACATGTAAAAAAGTCTCCAGAACGCCACACATCGCCAAAGTTGCCCCCCTCCCGCCCCGTGCAGCACGGCACATTTGGAAGGTCCCAAAATCCAGAAAAAGTTTTATTTTAAGTTCTTAATAGTTACATGTTGACCGGTAATTAATACCAGCTTCAGTAAGTTCGAAGCAAAACATAATCCATACAGGTAAAATTACCACACGAATCAGAACAATTTTACATATGGTAGGCATAGGAAATTTTACATATGCAAAACATAAACTAATTCCACTCCTGTTAAACCTAGTTGCATCACGTGTTAAACACACACACACACACACACACACACACACACACACACACACACACATTTACACACAATATGCCATGTATCAAGTAGACAAACCTTTCCTTTACACTATTGCTGTGTGTGAAAGAAACATGTTTTGCAGATATAAGTTTTAAAACGTGTTACGTCACATAATGTTTACTTATGTATACATATTATATGAATTAATATGCTATTTTTCATGTGGAAATGAACACATTTATTTTATACATTTGACAGTGATGCAATATAGGTCATTCTTCCCATATGGCTACTTTGCAAATGTTTCTCCAGGAATTCTTGAAGCTACCTAAATATGGAAAGTTCTGCGATATTTCTTTGGACACTTACTTTAAGGTTTTTCAGTAGCAGAACGTCTTCGATGTACTTGTGATAACTATTACAAGCAATGTCTCCAGTGTCACCATGAAGTATACGTCCTTTGTGATCATGGGAAAAAGTGTCCCATATGCTTAAACCCTTTCCTGAAAAGTTATAACGATACAATGTTATATGCTCAGTTCACGCTCTCTCTAAAAAAAATCAATTATGTAAATCAACAGCAACATTGTTTAGGCAGTTTGTTTTTGTACTTTATTATAGACACCATCCCTCGAAGAAGACATTTTGCTGGTTAAAACATTTATAATTAGATGTTTGTTCAGCGGTTTATAGTAGAGATGTAAATCATAACTCTGTTTATAGTAGAGATGTCATTATTTAAACCTGTTTACAGTTAAATGAGCAGTTGGGTCGATTGATGACAACTGTGGATTGATGACGACAAATTCAGATGAAAAGTTTACAAAAAAACCCAAAACATTTTTGATATTTATTTAGGACATTACTGAGTTGGAACATTTGTTGCTAATATCTTCTATTCCTATAGTAAATAAGCATCATCATATAACGTTTCCAATTTATTTTATCGTAAACAAATTTTTCTGTTTTCTATTCAAAACATATGTTTATAAAAAATTCTGATTTCTGTGTGTGTGTTTGTGTGTTTTGGATTTGTATCGTAGCTCGAACAATTTAAGCCATATCACTACGATATCTGCAATATGGCAGTTTGCTGTGATATCTAGCACTGGGGCATCATGGCTCAGACATGTGGCATCATGTCCCACCCATTCACATTATCCTGACACCGGGCCGACCAGTCCTAACAATAACCTCGTAATGCTGAGCGCCCAGCAATGCAGCTGTTAGTACCATTTTTATAAGTCTTTGATATGACTCGGCCTGGGTTCGAACGCGTGACCGTCCGCATCAGCGACAGACGTTCTAACCACTTATAATTGGCTTACCAAGTCACATGCGCTCAACAGTAACACACTGAATTGCTTTCATCAGTTATTTAGCTCCGGAACGCAACGTTTCGTGGTCGCTTGGAAATGGGATACTTTTAAATAAAGCTATGAAAATAATAAAGCAAATACAGACTTTTATTTTATGCTAGACCGTGAATTATTGGAATTTCTAAGAGAAATAATCTTGATATTTCACTATCGTGAAAGCAATATATTTTTTCACTGGCGGTCAATATACACTGGTAACATAACAAAAATGAAATTGGAAGTTATTCTTAGACATTTACTTAGTTGAGAGTTATGTATGGCCACCGTTAGAACGATTTGAAGTTCAAATCCAACAAAACGCGTCATTTGTTTTCTTAATGTGCAATTTTACATTGAATTAGGAAGGAGAATTACGCTATAATTTATATTTTCTGTGCGAATAATGGCGCGATATCCAGTAAAAATTCGCTAGCTCAATATATTATACAATCTGCTAGCCAATACATTCGAGCATAAAATGAAAAGAAAATGTCCTTCCTACAACTGAAAAACGGATAATTTCATTTCGGTTGAAAAACTAAGGCATTTTCACTTGCGGCTTCGCCACTCGTGAAAGTACTGTTTTTCACTCACTAGATGAAAAATATCCGTTCTTCACTCGTTTCAAGCAAATATCATATCTTAACTGCGCAGAGCTGTCGTGCAAGTAGATTTTAACTTTCACTGGTATGACACGGGCTCCTAGACTCCGTCTTTCCAGGACGTCCATTTCAGCAATGTACGTGTTAACAGTGCGGCGTACCCGACCTCACCGGCTTATTTTGACCACTGCGCTGAATAAGTTATTTAGGCTTCGGCCAATATCATTATTTACGGTTCAGTAAAAAAACGTATTGAATTGGTCAAGAGCCAATCCTTGTAAAATACTAATATTTTAAGGTTAATTGTTTGTACATCAAGCTGTTGAATTACTTTTTCTGTTCGTATGATGCCATCTTTAAATAGTCTATACTTTCAACGTGATGACGTCCATATTTATCGGTTTGTACATACCATCTTCATTCCATCCTCCTTCTATCTGGTAGGCTGCCGTAGCTGCTCCCCATGTAAAGTCTTCAGGAAATGTCCCATACAGAAACTCCGTCTCGAACTGTTTTGACCCATAATCGTCTTCTTTTTGTTAAGATAGGAATATGTTGCGATCAAGATAATTACAAGTAGTCAATTACTTTTGGCATTGCTATTAAGGTTTATGTGCCCAGCCTTGTCATTACACTATATATTTTGGTCACATGACTTTCAATGACCTTAGCAAAAAGTATACATGGTAATTAGTTTCAACTGGTAGGAGTAATTCGATAACATTATTGTAATTACAATAAGTAAACGTATTTAATGAACTGCCACTTAAAACAAGAACTTAATTTTTGTTAGATTTTAAAACTAGATCATAAAATGACAAATTAGAAACCATTTCAAAACAATTTTGACACACCTCCTATAAATGTATTTGTCACTGTGTTCACAGGTGTATTCACACTATAGTGTTTATCTATTCAAACCTTAGTGGTCATCTGTTCAAACCAATGAAGTCGTCTATTCAAGCCGTAGTGTTCGTCTATTCAAACCATAGTGTTCATATACTCAGACCAAAGTTTTCATCTACTAAAGCCATAGTGTTCATCTACTCAAACTATAGCATGAATCTACTTAAACCATAGTGTTCATCTACTCAAACCATAGTGCTCATCTACTCAAACCATAGTGCTAATCTACTCAAACCATAGTGCTCATCTACTCAAACTATAACATGAATCTACTTAAACCATAGTGTTCATCTACTCAAACCATAGTGCTCATATATTCAGACCAAAGTTTTCATCTACTAAAGCCATAGTGTTCATCTACTCAAACTATAGCATGAATCTACTTAAACCATAGTGTTCATCTACTCAAACCATAGTGCTCATCTACTCAAACCATAGTGTTCATATATTCAGACCACAGTGTTCATCTACTAAAAAGCATAGTGTTCATCTATTCAGACCATAAGGGTCACTGATGTTACGGATGATTACGGATGAATAATCTGAACTTTATAACAACGTGTTTAGGTTGTTAATTCAAAACAAAGCTGTCTCTGTTGCAATCCACATTTATAATTACAACAATTTCATTTAGGTATACCTATCAGTTAGAACTAATTACACTTGATTGTTTCTGCTGTGGTTATTTGAAGTCATACGGCCAAAATATATGGTACTATGACCAAATAGGAAAAAAACAACTTAAATACACATCTTTAGGATGATAAACTTTTCAATACCTTTTACCCACCTTCCAAGACATAGCCCCACCCCACCACCCGGTTGACGTGGATAAAGTTACGTGTGTTTAAAAAAGAAAGATATATAGGTATAATCGTTTAACACCTGGCTTATATAGCTATGACAATTTTACACATATAGAGGGCAGTTTAGAAACTGCTTGCAGGGTGGACCTGTTGATCTGTATATTAACTGCTCGGGCTTCCAAAGCCTTAATCCGTCCATGACAATGTTATGTTATCGATTTAATACAAAATGAGTATCACATTGTATGTCTTTATATTCCTTTAATGTACTACACTCAGACTGACTTCTATAGACTTATTACACTCAGATTGACTTTTAAAGACTCATTTCACTCAGCTTGACTTCTACAGACGTATTACACTCAGATTAACTTTTATAGACTTATTACACTCAGATTGACTTCTATAGACTTATTACACTCAGATTGACTTCTGAAGACTTATTACACTCAGATTGACTTCTACAGACTTATTTCACTCAGCTTGACTTCTACAGACTTATTACACTCAGATTGACTTCTACAGACTTATTACACTCAGATTGACATATATAGACTTATTACACGCAGATTGACTTCTATAGACTAATTTCACTGATCTATTGCTTGCCTTACCGTTACTGAACTTTATGAGTTGTTGTAGAGATGAATATTCGTATTCCTCTGTCGGTGTATTATGTAACGCCTCTATTTTCACAATGACATTAAAAAGTGCAACAAATATTCCAATCCACGACATTTGTAAAGAATCTGTCAAGGCGGTATAAATAAAGCCTAATAGTAACACAGCTGGCTGCCAGGCTAGCTTCCTGGGATGAATACCTCTGATCACAAGTTTAATAATCGTATCAGGCACGCTCAGCCTTATAATCTATACTAATTGACATATAAAATGGGACTGAGTGCACCAAAGATCTTCTGCTCCTTGACTTTCACACTATTTAGATAGAGGTCACACAATCTTTGGAGCCTCACTTTCAACGTGCTTATTTCCAGTAAATATTGCTTTGATATAAAACTGCTTTATTTTTAACTTTAAGATATTTATGGTCTGAATAACTATAACGGCACGCCAAGGTTTGTTTGTTTTGTAATAAGTAATGAAGACATCTTTCGTAATCCGATCAATTGCATTACTATTAAAAAGGCTCATATATAATATCCTTCAAAAAAACACCCACCAAGGAGCAGAAATGGTGACCATAACAATTAAGGCCAGCATAAGGAAGCTTAAATAATCAAGGTTGTTAGAAGATGTTAACCTATGCATATCTGAAACCCGAGATCCAAAATAACTACACTGTTGAAGTGCCAAAGATGTTTAAATTGCTAGAAGTCAAGGAAACTGCTTTACATGGGAGATGATCAAGGAAGCGTTGGTGGAAACTCCAAATCAGTGGCCACACCAAGAGAACAAGAAGCTAAGAACATATCAAAGACTGACGTCTTCGTTAATCTTATGGAAGGAAGACGAAAGGTAAAGCAAACCGACCAGAGAAAATACAATCAGCTAGGCAAACGTGGTTTGGTGGTGGTGGTGGTGGTGGCTATTGATGTTTAGAGGATTATCGATCTTAGAGTTATAGCCCTGATTGAGTGAGAAAAAATATATGAAATTAATGAATAGAATAAATTTATATCTGAGCAGAGATAAAACTAGAACAACACGAGCCCCGAACCCGGAATTTAACAATTTAATAAATTAGATAAACAAAATACAATTGCACCAAGACACTTGAAAAAAACATTTCTGCTGGAAAACAATTAACAGATTATTATTTAAAAATGCTATGAGCAGGTCCGTTAGACAGATATGAAAAATTTCATTAAAATGCTAGCGTTTCGAACTTAATTATCCAGTGTTATATTTTAGGCTCTTACAAAACGTGAGAAGCAAAATGTGAAGACAACAAGCTTTGAAAATTTAACAAATAATTTTTTTTCCCCTAGAAAAACGAGTTAAAAATGAGAAAAGAAATTACGGTTTTACGAATCAAATCCAAAAATAATCTAACAATAGAAGTGAGATTTGCTACTAAAGTCTGAAAGAGACGAGCAATGTGACCAGGTGATATTGCTATAGAAATGGTTACCTGTCTATACTGCTATAGAAACGGTTACCTGTCTATATTGCTATAGAAATGGTTACCTGTCTGGAAAATTTCGTTTAGAAAATCGTACTGAAACAGTCAACTACATCTATGACAACAGAGAGATCCCAACAGATCTGAGCACATCAGATCTATAGTCTTATAAAATATGTGACTAAAAATAGTCTCGATTTTCATGATGAGCGCAAGGAGTAAAATTTTAAGTAAAACTGGGAAAGAACACGGTGGCTATGTAGAAGATTGGGGACAAGAAATTGAACATTTAGGTTCAGAAGTCTTTCCGAAAGAGCAATAGAAGTACAATATTTTAGATCTATTTTATTGACTACACGAAGGCGCTTGACACGATTCAGCACAACACACTTTCCAAAATGATATAGAACGTTGATATCGATGGAAAAGATCACATAGGCATGCAAAATTTGAATTGGAGACAACCCGTAGCTATTAAAATCTAAAACCTGTTTAGTACTTTTACTGATAAAAACAAATTGTCTGATTATGGAGTGTATTTTTTCAACTGAATTTTTCAACCTAAGCATAAAAAGTCTCGTAAGAATGATCAAGGAAATGCAAGATATTGTCATTTTTGAACACAACATTAACAAAATACAGACGATATTGTTTTAATCACAAATTCTGATGAAGACTTGCAAGAGATCATGAACAACGTGGTAAAGGAAACCAAAGCGAGGGGGCTAACCATCAATTATATGAAAAGGAAATGCACCGTTTTGAAAGGATATGGTTCATGAACGAGTGAATGAATGAATGTTGAGAACTACTATGTTCTAATGCGTTAGAACATATATGGTTGAATCATTCTCTCCAAGAGTTTCAGCATTTCTGTGTTTACAAGATTCCTCAAAATTGCAACCTACAAGATTTACATTTATGGTTACCGTTATAATAAAGTACATACTACATTGTAAATCATGTTTTATACACTTCAGTCAGATTTCGGATGCAATATTCAATGAACAACTTTGCTGAATTGCAAACAGCAATATTTAGGTCAATGTACAGTATACTACGTGCTTATGTAGTGATGAGTCCTAGGTTACACTACACAGACAGCGAAATGCTGACATAGGTAAAAGACATGACTACATTGAGCTCAGTGGAAGATTGAGGTCGAATGCCTATTTGCCATCATTACCAAGGATTTTAAAGTAATTGATTATGTAAATGACAGATCCTAAATCGACAAACTGTATTCACGCGCTGCTGACTTTTCGGCGTGAAAAAATCTCGTAAATCAATACTAAGAGAGCATTAACTGTTAAATGATGAATGCAGTTTATTTATTTCATGCATTTTGCAGCTCATTGTACATACATGTTGATTCTTAATATATTTCCGATGAACATGTCTGGATCATTTCAACTGTAAGATACTTTTATTTCGTTTAATTTTGGGGTCTATTAGGCACACTTGTACTCTAGAATTAAGAATATTTGCCACAGTCTTGGCTATTAAAATGTTGTCCTTCATGCTGCCGTATTTTGGAAGGGATTGGCTTTCTAATGTTTTGTTCAATTCTTCATTTTCACATATTTCAAACTTTGCCTTTACCTTTAGCTGGTACCATATTGCCACTGTTGTGCTGAGATGCCGTAAAACGCCATACATACATACACACATACATACATACACACAGACACACACATACACATACATACATACATACATACATACATACATACATACATACATACATACATACATACGTACGTACGTACGTACGTACGTACGTACATACATACATACATACATACATACATACATAAATACATACAATGGATAGGTACATACAAGATTCCTGTATGAAGGAGTAGATTCGATCCTCTGACAGTGGTTCAAACTTGCAGATTCCAGGTAAACACTAATATGCTTTAAGCTAAATGTTTTCTAACAATTTAAGTTGCAATGTAATAGCATCACTTACGGAACTATTGTAACACAGAAATTAACATTATTTGCAAATTTAACTCATCTTCAGTATGAATTATATCCCAAAATAGTCCTAAAAGTTCTATCACAAGTCCAAAAGTATAGAGTTTTCCGAATGAATTTCGGTTGTGTTCCAAATGAATTCCAATCTTGAATGTGCCGATGTACCAATAGCCCTGAACAGTGTAGATGCGCTAACTGCATTGATGTACCTCGATGTTATATTCCAAAATATCAATGAACGAATTCACAATAATCCCAAACTTGTGATTTAGGTCGGAAAGTATTAAAGTGCACTTTGTCATTCCAATGAATAGTTTTAATTAATAAATCATCTCAAATTAAAACTTAACACAACTAGAATTGATTCCTATGTTGACTGTTTTTAAGGAATCGGTAATTCTAATATAAACAACCATAATATAACAACCTAAGTCTCAATATGAGGACCAGGATGAGGGTCAGCTATTCATTATTAGAACATTCGTCAACATCATCAGATCTATTACATCAGTTTTTGTAAGCTACCTGACACAGATCAGGTGGGCAATGTTTTCCCGAGGAATATACAAATGTCCTGAACTCAAAAGGAACGAAGTTTACCTACAAATGATAATTATCTTAACATATAATCCACATTCGTAGACAACAATTAGCTATGTGCTGTTTACAAGAAAAGGAAATTAGCCAGGTAGGCCCAACTTCCTACCCTTAATGATGGACAAAGGTCACTCACCAAATGCAAATGAAATATACACAGAATATAATCATGGACAAAAGTCAACACACAACAAAAATTAATATACACAACATGGGATCACATTTTAAGACGAAATTAGTGTATTTTATGACCTATTTTACCTGAAAAAACGCAGAATCTATGATTTGCTAAACTGTAGGATACGATGATCTTTACCGAGCAAAGGGAAACATTTCGAAAGAGGTTAATTGAAAAAATTAATCGAACTTTGAAACAGATGTTGCGCTGTTATTGACATAAGAGCTATGAATTGTGAACCTAGGTTTAACAACAGCAGTTAGAGTATGGCATCGTCTACATTATTACTTGGATGGCATTAATTATCATTAATAACACGCATATATTTAATATTTAACTGGAAAGGATATGGATTATATTCAGACTCATTACGCTTGAACTTGTAAATACACCACTGCATAGTTTTCTTTTTTAAAAATATGTTTATCTTTTGGATCCGAAGATTTGGCTTTTGTAAGCATGCTATTCTCGTGCATGAACTTTTAGGTTGTTGTGTCCCGCTGTGTAGGCTTCATTTTTTCATGGCCAGTATTGTCGGGGATGAGTGGAACGTGTCCATCTCATCCATCTCCATAAGCTGAGTATGATAAGATGCCTGGATCGCTGAACGTAATCCAAGTTATTTCCTTATAGGTAAATAATTGTGATCCAATCTGGTCTGACTGTTATTAGGAGTGTACCATACAAACAAATCTGTCATTGTGGCACATTTACAGAGACAATGATTTACTTGATTCCGTATAAGGTTAAGTATTTTAAATTTTCATAAAGAAAAATTCATGAATAATTTAAACATTGGTGCGAGCACTTAAGATAAATGATTAAAAGCAAATATTCTCTGAGAGAGTAATATAGTACCCCTCAGTAATAGCTGTAACTATCGAAATATGTGTATCGAAATATGTGTATTTCCAATTCTTAACTGAACCAATCATACAGCGCAGGTTTGGGCACCAGTTTTGTAACACTGCACCAGTTTTGTAACACTGTATCTCTCTTACATCCCTGAATTAGATCTGAGAATGTCATCAATGACACATTTTATTCCTAGCTTTGCAATATTGATTTTCTTACTTTAATAAATTTAAGGTATTTGCCAGTTGTATTTTAAGATTTAAGATTTTAGTGATTAGTTGTTTGATTATGGGAAGCTGGTGTTTGGGAAATATTTATCAACACGAGTAATCAGCCAATTTCTAGACGCAGTCGTCACAGAGTGCATTATTGATGTTGTTTCATGATGGCATGGTTTGGTTTTATAGTTGAGTTCAGGTCAGAGCTGTATGAATAAGCACGAGCCAGAAGTTCATATTTAAATCTAAAGTTGTTTATTGATAATGTATTTCCATGTGAAATATTTGTGATAGCTCCTCATATTTTGCACAATGGAAGAATTGAGAAAGCGTTATTCTATTAGTTCCAGACGCCTTTTATCGTTGGCATGATGGTAAATATGGTTTAAAGTCACATGTGAAATGCGGCTCAAAATCGTAGTTCTACTCACCAACGTGTGCAAATTGTTTTTGTGTCATTCTTCATGTTTATGTGTGTGTGTAAAAAGTATTTGTGTCATTGCTTTGTATATGGGTTTGTATCATTCACTAAATAGGTGATTGTATTGCCAGACTTAAAACTACCTTACCTCTAACAGCGCTTATAGAAAGTGTTTCAGGTGCTAGGTCGTTCGTCTGTGACATTGATAATTCTACCTCCATCTTAAAAACAGGACGTTTAGAAGTACTCTAAATTTATATTAATTTCTTCTTACTCAGTTTATTAAATCAAATTTTCCATGGTCTAAAGAATTAAAAGGAGTACCTCCGAATAAGTCAAAACTGAACCTCTTTGTCTTTAATACTGTATACCGATGAATCCACATAGAAACATTTATTTGGACAATGTTTTGTCATGGTTTCATATTGACATATTGACATTGTTTTCACTCTTTACAAATATGCTATTTGCATTGTAATATCACGTGAATCACTGTTGCCAAACGACTTGTCCCTTATAGAAACAGTCGTGTGCATTTACTCATTCCTAGTGACGGGCAAATACAAACCATCAAAACGTAATACAGTCTGCAACTGATGAACTTATGCATAAGTAGTTAAGTGGGGCACCCTAGGGACAATGGGACTTAGCATTAAAAAGACCCCTGGGCAACTCTAGGGACAATGGAAATTTAACATGGAGAAAAATCGTGGGCAACTCTAGGGACAATGCGAATTTAACACAGAGTTTGGGTCTGTCTAGGGACAAGGGGAAATTAACATGGGAATAGAGTTTGGGCTTGTCTAGGGAAAAGGGGAATTGAATATGGGATTTTTTTTTTTTTAAATTTTTTTAAATTTAAATTTAAATTTAGGCAATGGAAAGGCTATTTCTTTTCGAGAAATATGGCTGGCCCTGAAAAGGGCCTTTGGATTTATGTTAATGTATTCATTAACATAAAGGGTACCGCATTGGTCTTCTTCTTGTCCTTAGGCTACGTCTCACTGTTGGTCCGTAAATCAGCACTCTTTTCAGGCATCCTTGTCTTTCAACGTAGATCCTACGTATCCACAGGCTGGTGTTTGTCCTGTGGACAATGGTCCACTTGGATCGGACATACATGGGTATGTCCGTCCGGAACATCATGGAAGACACAAGCGTAGAAGATTGCACATCGGTCCACATCTTGAAGCGACGAGAACAAGTGAATCAATGCACTGAACTGCGCTTATTTATAGGTAGAGGTAGGATTGAAACGGATTGAGTTTATTCACCAATCCAAACACGCGTTACAAAATTCAGTCAGCCCGCATCCAATCCGAAGAGAGTAGTCTGTGACGTCAGTTGGTCTATATAGATTCGCTAGCGCTTGTGTGCAGTCAATCTATGCGACAGTGATTCAACATGACGGAAACTCAGAAAACGATCCATTGGGGTGCACCAGCAGGGGAGACTGCCCAAGGGAACCCGGACTTACTTTCAGAAGAGGTACATTGGGATTTTGTGGATTTTCTTACCTCGCAAGAATTTGTTCCGGAACCTTCGTTACCTTCTTCATTACCGCAAGTGGAGAATTTTAGACAGAGACAGAAAGAAGAATTGGAGAAATTTATGCAACGACAAAAGGAAGCGGAACAAGCTTTTCTCCTACAGCAACAGCAACAGCAACAAGAAGAGGTAAGAAAAAAACAACAGCAACAACAGCAAGAAGAAGTAGCAGCAAAGAAACAAGAGGGTGAAAATCAAACGGCTACGGTACTGTTGGACATTTTAGCGGAGTTAAGAAGTCTGAAACAAATGTATCAGACTTCTTTATCACGACCGAAGAGAATACGACCTTCCCGAGCTAAACACGCCAACCCTGTGACTAAGCCTGTCGTACCACCCTTAGTGATTTCAACCCAATCATCAGAAGTAGGCCTTGGCCGTGGCAAAGGCTTAAGGCAGTTAAAGTTGATTGGTTAAACTCACCCCTACACCAAAATAAAAAGGTCCTTTTCAGGGCCACCCACATTTCTCGAATTCAATTTCAATTTGCCAATAACTCAAAAATAAACCCCACCCATTTTACCCTTATAGTACGTGTCTGTGTATGAGTGCGTGGGTGTAGCTTCTTATTTTAAAATCAAAACTCAAAGACACTTACCTTATATCATTCATGTATTCTTTTATCCATTGTTACAATCCAATTCACAATTCACCACAGAACACTTTAATTAAAAGTTCATTGACTTCTTCTTTCTCCTTGTTTAGTCTCTCTGTTTTTTGAATTTCTTCACCGTCACACTCTTTTCCTCTTCTTCTTCCTCCTCGCTTTCTTCCCTTCTTTTTTTCTCCTGTTTCTTTGCTTCTTTTAAATAGAATTGTCTTTTTTCTTCCTCTTCTTCCTCTGAAGAATCCCTCTCTTCTTTCGAAGAATCCCTCTCTTCTTCTGAAGAATCCTTCTTTTCTTCTGACTCCTCTTGTTTCTTTTTTGGGCAATCTGGAGACCAATGTCCTTTTTCTTTACAATAATAACAGGTATCTTGACTTTTGTCTTTTTTAGCCCCTGTTTTTTTTCTTTTTGACGGTCTGGACACTCTGAAGACCAATGCCCTTTCTTCTGACAGATATAGCAAGTATCCTGACTCTTATCTCGAAAGGAAGGAGAGTAGTCCGTCGGCTGGTCTGAAGAGAATTTTCTAATGACCCCTCGCAAAGCTCTGACGAAACGTTCCATCTGGGTAGTCTCTTCCATCGTTCTCCTCGGTTTGAGAGTGAAATGAATAGTGAAAGGACAAGACACACCCTTTTTATATACGCTGGTTTGCCATGACTATAAATTAGTCTATGGTGTTTGAACTTGAGTCATTTGACGTTTTGCACTCAAGATGAAACGATCCTATTCATTCGAGAAGAAAGAAGAAGAAGAAAGTAAGAGGCAGAAACGTGATCTATCGCCTCGTACCAGGGCTGAAATCTTGGCACAAATTCATGCCAGTGATTTTGAAGAGGACATGAGTGAACCAGAATCCGAACCCTCTAAACCAAGTTCGTCACCCTTAGTCAACCCTGAAAAATACTATTCCATTCGAGAGACGGAAAAGCGCTCCTCTAGAAAATTTAGAACCACGGCTTACACCTACACGGTGAAGTTTAAAGATTTCAAGGCCGACGTACCCTTAGAGAAAGCAGAAGGGTTTATCACCGAGATGTGGGATTCTTTGCTCACTGCACTCAAGCGACAATGTCAGCCCAAAGAAGACGATCGCTTGACACTATCCATAGATCACGACGGTTTGAAATCCCCTGTTTGGATCGAGTTTAGCAGACCCGCAGAACTGACCCCTTCCAAAGTCATGGACAAGATTCAACACGTACAACAATCTAATGACCAGTTTGACATCACCGATGGTAAAGCCACACTGAAAATGGCTCACGTCTCTCTTCCTCAAGGGACAGGACGCAAAAAGATGTTATTGGTGGACGACCTTCGCAACACCAAAACAAGTCTCGTCCGAATTAACAACCCTCAAGACCAGATGTGTTTAGCTCGAGCCATCGTGGTGGGACGAACCTATGCCAACAAGAACGACACGGTAGAATGGAAAAGAACCTGGGAGAACATTCGAAAATCGAACCGAACCAAACAACGAAACGAAGCAGAACTCCTGTTGCAACAAGCTGGCCTGTCCAAAGACACACCCTGTGGCATTCCTGAGATGCAAAAATTGCAAGATGCCCTAGCTCCACGCTACACCTTGAAAGTGCACCCTCAAGAAATGCGCGGGTCTCTGTTGTTTCGAGGCCAGAATTTTAAGGACGGAAAACACATTCATGTCTATCATCACGATGACCATTTCGATACCATTACCAGTATCACCGGATTCCTGGGATACAGTTATTATTGTGAGAAATGTGATTATGGTTATAACAATCGAGAGCAACACAAGCATTGTGGATTGAAATGCCCAGGATGTTTGGCCTCTCCACCCTGTCTGAGCGAAGAACCAGTGCCTTGTTCGACTTGTCTGCGCACGTTTGTCAGCCCTGCCTGTTACCAGCAACATTTGAAAACACAAGGTTCACAGAAGAAATGTGCTTGTCAACTCCTGAGATTGTGCCCTACGTGTGGACAAGGCATACTTACCAACAATGCAAAGGCACACGTATGTCGAGGAAAGAAAAAATGTCACATTTGTCACCACATCGTGGACTTGGAACACGAATGCTACGTGAAAAATACCAACCCCCACCAGAGAAAGAGGAGGGTCACAAGAAGAAAGGCAATTTCATCTTTTTCGATTTCGAATGCATGCAAGAGACCGGCATTCACATTCCTAATTTCTGCGTGGCTCATCGAGCGTGCGAGAAGTGCATTCAAGAACCTATCTTCAGTCATTGCCCTCACTGCAGCAAGATTCCCGGAGGGCGTGAAAAAATCTTTCGGGGACCAAACACGTTAGCCGATTTTGCCCAATGGGTCTTAGACCCCATCGACAAGACGTGGAGCCAAGAGGACATCGAACGTTACGGAGATTGTCATCGTCATGCCACGGTGATGGCTCACAATTTCTCCGGATACGATGGACAGTTTCTTTTGAGGTACTATACGGAACATGGCACCGAACGTCCTAAAGTGATTTTGAACGGAGCCAAAATCATTTTCATGCAAGTGGGACAAGTACAGTTTAAAGATTCGATGAGTTACTTGGCCATGCCTTTGAGTCAAATGCCTAAAACGTTTGGAATGACAGTAATAGCTAAAGGGTACTTTCCACACTTTTTCAATACGGAAGCCAATCAACATGCTGTTCTACCCCATTTGCCTGAGGCTCACTATTACGACCCCGACAACATGCGTACCGAACAACGAGAAGCTTTCTACGCTTGGTACCAAGCTCACGCCTCGGACCCTTTCGACTTTCAGGAAGAAATGTTAAAGTATTGTCGTTCCGACGTGGACATTTTACGGCGTTGCTGTGGAAAATTTCGAGAACTGTTCATGGAACACGGAGGGGTCGATCCTTTGAAAGAAGCTCGCACCATTGCCAAAGCGTGTTCCTTAGTGTACCGCCAACGATTCATGCCTGAAAACACCGTGGCTGTCATCAGTCCTCAAACGACCCACTATGTCAAACGTCAATACTCGGTCAAAGCCCTACGCTGGTTACATTACTTGTGCGACAAGGAAGACAAATGGATTCAGCATGCCCGCAACGGAGGAGGCGAAAAGACCATCGGAACGTATTCGGTAGATGGCTGGGACTTAGAAAATCCCAAGATCGTGTACGAGTTTAACGGTTGCTTATTTCACGGATGTCCCATCTGTTACCCTGACCGTGACACTAAAAATCAGTTTTTGCAACGAACCATGGAAGACTTGTACCAGGACACTTGTCAGCGACGCCTAAAGTTAGAACAGCAAGGATACCAAGTGGTGGAAATGTGGGAACACGAGTACGATCACCGTTTGAAAACCGATCCCGAGTTTAAACGCCTCGTGGAAAGTTACCAGTTCATGGACCCGCTGAACCCGAGGGATAGTTTGTACGGAGGAAGGACCAATGCCACCTGTTTGCTGTACCAAGCCGACGAAGAGAAAGGAGAAGAAATCAAATACTTGGACGTGTGTTCGCTGTATCCCTACGTGTGCAAATATTGTCGCTTTCCTGTATGGCACCCGCAATTGCTGACGGAACACATTGACCTGAAAAACATTCGACAATACGAAGGCTTGATCAAGTGTAAAGTTTTGCCTCCCACGAACCTATACCATCCCGTCTTACCTCACCATTGTCAAGGCAAACTGATGTTTCCCTTGTGCCGTACTTGTGCCGAAACGTGCAACCAGGACCAACCTTGCCATCACAGCCAGGAAGAACGGGCCTTGACGGGAACCTGGGTCAGCGTGGAATTGTTCAAAGCTCTGGACATGGGATACCAACTGTTAGAAGTGTACGAAATTTGCCACTTTCCCAAGACACAACAGTACCACAAGGGTGACCCTACTCAGAAAGGCATTTTCGCCGACTACGTGGATGCCTTTTTGAAACTGAAACAAGAAGCCAGCGGTTATCCTTCCTGGTGTCACACTCCCGAAGACCAAATACAATTCAAAGAGAAATACTACGAACAAGAAGGCATCTCTTTAGACCACATCGAAAAAAACGAAGGCAGGCGATCGTTTGCCAAAGTGATGTTAAATTGCTTGTGGGGTAAAATGGCACAACGACCGTGTTTACCCAAGACGGAATATTTGACAGAACCTTCCCGCTACTTCCAGATGATTCACGACAAAACCAAATACATGAAACACGTGGACGTCGTTCGAGAGGATTTGATCTTGGTCAATTACGAAGAAGATCTGGACTTTGTACAAGACGACCCTTTTGGAAATGTCATCATTGCGGCTTACGTGACAGCTCATGCTCGCTTAAAATTGTACGAAGCTTTAGAACTGTTAGAAGAACGCGTCCTGTACTTTGACACGGACAGTTGCATTTACATCCATCACCCGAGTCAACAGCACCCTGACATCGAAGGAGACCGTTTAGGAGCCTGGACAGACGAGCATCCCGACGACAAGATTCTAAGTTTCGTCAGTGGTGGTCCCAAAAATTACGGCTACGAATACCGGGACAAACAAGGAGAAGTGCACACGACGTGCAAAGTGAAAGGACTGACTCTGAATCATCGTACCAGTCGAGTGGTCAACTTTGGGGTATTGAAAGAAGCCTTGCAATCGGGAGAGGATGGAAACTTTAAAGTGACCACCTATCAACCGAACAAGATTGTACGTTTACCCACTCACCACATCGTCAGTCGACTCTTGGAAAAAGTCTATCAAATTGTATACCAGAAGCGAGTGCGACTTCCCAATCACTTCACCTTACCGTACGGTCACGTCGGTATTGGTCTGTATATGAAAAGGAACCCTAGGCAAGATCGATAGTTCATTGTTCATTGAAGTAACTTACCATGTCGTTGACGAAGAAGAAACCAGATTGGTTAGGAGTCAAATGTTGGACATCACCGAGACCAGGGTTTTGAGGCTTGGACACAAGAGGTGGCCTAGTATGCACGAGAGTTATTCAAGAAAAAAAGTTACTTTTCAACCTGTGTTAGTGACGGTGCCAGAAGAACCCGTCACCCAGGACAGGACTGTCGTGGACAGGCCTGAAAGACCCTTTCGGGAGGACACTTGTGTGACCTTACCCCTACTATAGAACTGGTTAGAACTTTACCCAAAACATGTTGTACAGACACTTGTGTTTATTCCACGTTCATGGTTATCATGTGCCTTTTATTCTTGTACTTAAGCCTTTGGCTTTTATGTTTATTCCACGTTCATGGTTATCATGTGCCTTTTATTCTTGTACTTAAGCCTTTGGCTTTTATGTATTTTTTGTCTTTCGTATTCATGTTTGAAAAAAACATTCAATAAACGTGTTCTGAAAAAGTATATAAACTCTTGTCTTGTTTGTTTTTCGTGTCACAAGTGACATTTCTCACACCATGGCTACCTCTGCTGTCTCTGCTCCCTCTTCCTCTACTGTCAAAGTCATCGACGAACACTTAGATCGTGCCAGTTGGGAGGCTTTGTATCTTCGCCATCCCTTTAACATGCTCATTGCTGGACCTAGCGGTTCAGGCAAAACCGAATTCGTCAAACGTTTGATCGAACATAAACATCATTTGATCGATCGACCCCCTCAACGAATCGTGTGGTGTTACAAAGAGTGGCAATCGGTGTACAGCCTCTTGCGAGAAAGTCAAGGCGATTCCATCGTGTTTGTGGAAGGCATTCCTAAAGAAGACGATGGCATCGTCTCTGACTCCCGTCTAACCCATTTGGTCATTTTCGACGACATGTTAGGAGAAGACGAAGAAGAAATTAAACTGTGGTTCACGCGCAAAGGGCATCACCGTAATGCCAGTGTCGTTTACATCACCCAAAATTTGTTTCAACAAAGTAAAGCCCATCGCACCATCAGTCTCAATGCGCATTACGTGGTCTTGTTTAAAAGCCCTCGAGATAAATCGCAAGTGCAAGTCTTAGCCAAACAGTTAGGAACGCCTTGGCTGACTCAGGCGTATGACGATGCCACTCAAACGCCACACGCCTATTTACTCGTCGATTTGAAACGTACCACCCCCGAGGATTTGCGATTTCGTACCCACTTGTTTCACCACTGGTGCCAAGACGGAGGGCCTGTCCTGTACACGTCTCCGTCCTCGACTTCATTTCACTCCCCATAAAAAAATCTATAAAAACCTCAGACCCTTTATCGTCTGTCTCACTCTCAGTGCGAACATGACGTCCCTTCAGTCGCATCTTCCCGTCAAATTGATTCGTGCCTTGTATGGCATCAGTCGAGAAAAAGATCCACAAACACGAGCTCGTGTCTTAGAAGCTAGTCTCAAAGAAGTCTTACGATGGTTCACGGTGACAGCACGTCAATTACTCCAAGGAATCATTCAGATTCCTCATCAAACCAAACGCTTTTTCGATCGAAACAAAGTCGCTTTGGTCCAACTGGCCGATCCCCGCATCGACACTCAAACCAAAAAACAAATCATTTTGAAACCTGGAGGGAGCGGTACTCTAGGAGGGGTCATCATTCGCTCACTCTTAAGATGGGATCCTAATGCCCCCAAAGTTATACCCAAGACAAAAGTCCAACGAAGCCCCAAGAAGAAAAAGACCAGGTTCCCAAGGAGAACTTCTCCAGTGGCAGGACCCTCCTCTGACCAGACACCACCACCACCCCGGAAAAAGAAAAGAAGCCCCCAGAAAAAGAAAAGTCCACAGAAAACTAGTCGCAAGAGAGGCACTTCGGCCAGGACGCAACCTTACACTCGCAAACCACGACCTGCCACGGCGGTGACTGCGTCTCCTGCAGCTTCACGTTTGTCCACTTCTCCGTTAATGACACCGAGAACTGAAGAGTACTTGGAGACGTTGATCACACCAAGAACTTCTCCGTTGATGACCCCCAAATGAACTTCCCCAGTGGCAGGACCTTCCAATTTAGTGGCAGTGGCTGCTGCTCACAAAGTACCTTCTCCCAAAATCAAAGTTCAAGAAAGATCGGGCATGTTACAAAGTTTGCTGGATTTGTCCAAGCAAGAACTGGCTCGATTTAGTCCGTTACGTACCCCTGCACGACGTGTCATGCCTGTCCTCAAACTAATACGACGTAAAGACAATCAGTGGCGACGCGTTCCTGTATAAAAAAGGCCTGTGACCAAGTCGGGTATCAGTGTTTTTTTGGTGCTCGTGAAGACTTAAAGATGTCACCCTCCAGAAAACCCCAAGGAAAGAAAAGGAAAGGACTGCCACCACGTTTAGCCAAACATGGGGACATGTTATCTGTCCTGTCCAAAGCTTCTCCACCCCTACGAAAAAAACTCATTCAAACGGCCTCCAAAGAGGTCATCGATACCGTGTGCGAATGTTGTTTGAACGTTTTGAAAGGCACGATCCCTTTGTCCAAACACCAGAAACAATGCTTAGGCAAACATCGTCACGTTCTTCGCCAAATGGTTCAAAAGAAAATTCCCATTCGTCAAAAAAAGAAGATGTTAGTGCAACGTGGAGGTATTTTACCTCTCTTGTTAGGCCCCATACTGAAAGGAGTCTTGGGAACCATGTTGGGAGGACTGGTGGGAGCAAGATAAAAAGGCCCTCGGAAGTTCCAAGATCTCAGAATCGACCCCTGACAACCCCATGGAAGGACGAAAACTAGCTTTAGTACCTTACAAACGATGGATGGAATACCATCGGTGGCAAGAACAACGCACCCCGCATTTACCTCCCAATCCCCATTTGAGCGAGATGTCCCAGTTACAACACGAATTGCAGTCCTTGATGGATCGCCAAGATTTGTCCGAAACATAAAAATCGCAAAAGTACGGTCAACTCTTGCAACGACTGCAACTCTTTCACCAGAAAGCTTTAGACGAAACAGCTCTACCCACTCTGAAAGATTTTAAGACCTTGATGAAAAGTCCAGCACCATCACCAGTACCAGTACCAGTACCACCAGTACCCGTGACCAAGACAGAAAAAGGAGAAGAAGAGGAAGGGTTTCAAACTCCACCAGAAAAAGTACGCAAGTTAACAACACCACCTACCTCCAGAATTGGATGGATTAAAAAGATGATGGCCACCCCTTCTTCCTCACAAGAGAAAAAGAAAGTGAAGACAGAAGTGAAGACAGAAGTGAAACAAGAACCGATATCCCCCGCTTAGACATCCTTCTCCTCTTCGACACCTATTGCTGGCCGCACACGCAAAGCATTGCAATCCAAGAAAATACCCCAAGAGAAAAAGAGTAGCATCCTCCAAGAGTGGGTGCCTTATTAACACACCAACCAACACAAAAAAATGGAAAAAGTCTTAGCCAGCATTTACTACGATCCCTCCCATCCTGCAGGTTGCGCAGGAGTTCAAAAATTGTATCGTGCTGCCAAAACGCGACTGAAAAGTCTCCGTTTACCTCAAGTGCAACGATGGTTACAAGAACAAGCTACCTACACTTTACACAAACCCATTCGACGCAAGTTTGCCAGAAGTCGCACCCGAGTGGAAGGCATCGATCATCAATGGCAAGCCGATTTAGCCGATGTCTCTCATTTGGCCAGCTACAATCGTGGCTACAAATATTTGTTTTGTGTCATCGACGTCTTTTCCAAATTTGCCTGGGTCGTGCCCTTGACTTCCAAATCGAGCAGCGAGTTAGTGCGAGCCCTGCAACGGGTGTTGAAACAAAGCGGTCGTCACCCTCTTCGATGGCAAACGGACAAAGGCACCGAATTTCTGAACCAAGCTTTCCAAAAAGAATTAAAGAAACGTGACATTCATTTTTTTACCACCGAGAATCCCGAAACCAAAGCCAGCATCGTGGAACGTTTTCAACGCACTTTGAAAGAACGCATGTGGAAATATTGTACGCATCACCACACTCTGAAGTACATCGACATCTTACCGCACCTGGTGCAAGCGTACAACCAATCTTACCATAGAAGCATCGGACGTGCCCCGCAAGACGTGACTCCCGACAACGAAGTGTTGGTGTTTGAGCGTCTGTTTGGTACGTCCCCGACGAGGGCTGTCCCCGAGAAAAGTGGAATGTTGGCCGTAGGAGATTGGGTGCGCATTGGCAAAACCAAACGCACTTTCGACAAAGGTTACTTACCTAACTGGACGACCGAATTGTTTCGCGTCACTGGACGAGTGCATGGCCGTCATCCTGCCGTCTATAAATTGGAAGACATGAACGGAGAAGTGCTCAAAGGAACGTTTTATTTGCCCGAGTTACAACGTGTCACCAAAAAAGAAGACGACGTGTACGACATCGAAAGCATTCTCGAACGCAGAACCCGTAAAGTGGGCAAACGACGTGTCAAAGAAGTCAAAGTACGTTGGAAAGGATATCCACCCAGTTTCGATTCTTGGATCGACGCTTCGCAAGTCATCGACTATAAAAAGAAGTGACCATCATGCCCTTTCACACAGCAGACGCAGCTACGTCGACCACTCCTCCTTCACCTAGTTCTTCTGTGCAAGATTTACAAAAACAACCCTTGTGGGTGTGGTGTGGAGAACGTGTGCCTAAAACGCAAATCGTCTTTTTCTGCCAAATCTTCGTGGTGTATTGTGTCATCGGGGCAGCCATCGCCAATTTGAGTTTGCAACAAGGAGACAAACAATTGTGGACCATTTTATTGAGCAGTTGCATCGGTTACCTGCTTCCTAATCCCTCCCTGAAATTCACCTCGAACGGGAACCCCGGGAACCTTGTGTCCAGTGCCAGTGCCAGTCACCACTTCAATCACAACCAGAACCCCATTTTGGGCGGAGACACGCCTCTGACGTCCAGTAACCCCTCGGACAGCCACAGAACTCTGGAATTATGAGTCACCAAAACCAATTTTACTTAACTTTACCCAGTGACAGTTCCATGGAGGTGTTTCCCAAGAACACGTTGTGCTGTTACACGGCCAAATTACCTCAGGCCATCCAGTTAGATCACGAAGCCCATTGGGAAGTGGCTTTAGTAGAAATGATTCACCCGACCCAAGTCCTCAATGTCCTTCCCAATCAAAATTTTTTTGATGTGGAAGTTCATGACGAGCAAATGCAACAGTGGATGGATAGCAATGTCAAATATGACAAGAAAACCCGTACACAAAAGTACACCACCTATCACTTGTTCATTCCCCCAGGCTATTATTTTAGTGGTCAACATTTGGTCAGCACCATAACCTCCAGGTTTAATGTCGTGTTTCTGAAAGCTTTGGAGCATGTCAACAAAAATGTCACCATGGAGTACCACAAAGCAGCTCGTCGCTTCTTGATGAAATTTGAACGGAGTAAAATCCTGTCCATTTTATTTTGTCCTGAATTGTATGACATGTTGGGCGGAGACATGGACATGAGAAAGACCATGATCAAGAAAAAAGAATTACCCATCGTTTACGACAACGAGTCTTTTAGCAAGTTATTTCGTGCCCCGGTAGAACTGAACCAAGGACTGAATTTGATGTTCATGTATTCCGATGTGGTGGAGTACAACGTGGTGGGACACACCTCCGTACCGTTACTGCGTGTCATTCCTTTCAAAGTGGATTCTGCCACGAACACTGACGAGGAAGGTGGAAACACTTACCACGTCCACCGCGAATTTGTCCATCCTCACTATTTGCCTGTCAGTAAGTCGTATTTGGACACGGTCAACATTGCTATAAAAGGAGATCTGGGACAAAATATTCCATTCACCAAAGGAAAAGTCACGGTGAAACTCCATTTTCGAAAACGGTTCTCTCACGACTCTTAAGTCATGTATCCAGTGTACCGAGGGGTTGCTCGACAGCGAGGACACGGCTTAGGAGACATGTTAAAATCGGCCTTTCGTTCGGTGGCCCCGGTGTTGAAACCGATGGTGACACGCGGATTGCACGCCTTGAAAGATGCGGCACTGACGCAAGGCAAAGAATTTCTCCAAAATGTCATCATCGACAAACAAAACCCTAAAGAAGCCTTCATGAGGGCAGGCAAAAATGTCTTGCTGCAAACGGGCAAAGACATTTTAAGCCAACGAGAAACACCTATAAATGCCCTGCACGCTACCGAGTCAGGCATTCAGCAAGGACAAGGCAGAAAGAGACGACGAAGAAAACACCCTTTCACCAGACTTCAAGCGAGAAAGGCCAAGAAAAGAAGAACCGTTCGAGACTTAGACGTTTTCGATTATTGAGAAAAGAGACAAAAAAATGATGCACCGAGAATCTTGCGCTTGTTCCAAGACGGAACTGGATCTGTTTGCCATGCCCCCCACCATGATGACCATGCAAGAATCCCAGTGGGTGGAATTTCACCCCGTCTCCTCACTGACCGATTCCGCTCCCATCGAGTTTGAAATCAAAGGACAGCCCGAAGATTACATCGATCTGAATAGCAGTTACTTGTACCTGAAAGTCAAAATTCTAGATAAGACTGGAGGTGCTATAGACGATGAAGCAGTAGCTCCCGTCAACAATTTCATGCATTCCTTGTTCAGTGGAGTGGACTTGTACTTGAATAACAAACTGGTCAGTAGCAGCATGGATACTTACCCTTATCGTGTCTACCTGGAAAATCTCTTGACGTACGGAATAGATGCCAAGAACACTCATCTCAATGCCTGTGTGGTATGGGAAGCTGACGAACCTACCAAGTTTGAAATATTGGAAACTGATGAAAAGAAAGACAACAATGATGGATTTGTAGAACGAAGAAAGAGAATCACGGGAGCCGACACAAGTTTAGAACTGATGGATCGTTTGCATTTGGACATGTGGTTGCAAGAAAAGTATTTGCTGAACGGGGTGGATGTCCGCCTGAGACTGAATCGTAGCAGTGCCGCTTTCCATTTGATGGCTGATAGTGACGGTTACAAAACCAAAATCCTAGAAGCCAGACTCTACGTACGCCGTGTGGAAGTGTTACCTAAAGTGGGAAACGACATCAGTCAGACGTTGAGCAGAACGACCGCCAAGTATCCCATACGACGCGTGGAAGTGAAAACCTTCACCATTCCCAAGGGACAGCGATCCATGATCGAAGATCATCTGTTCCAAGGACAGTTACCCAAACGTTTGATCGTTGGTATCGTCGAGAATACAGCCTTCAACGGAGCTGCCGAAAAAAATCCTTTCTACTTTCAACACTTTGGCGTGTCCAAAATCGAAGTCAGTCGCGATGGCAAGACCTTGTGTACCCGACCTTTCGAACCTGACTTTACCAAGAAGAATTACTTGAGATCGTACTTGTCCCTGTACGAAGCCACCGGACAGTTAGGAACCAATACCAGTCACGGTATTACGTACGAGGATTATGCAGGAGGCTACGCTTTGTGGGCTTTCGATTTCACTCCAGACCAAGGCAGCGACGAGGGACATTTCCACCCTATAAAATCCGGTCAGATTCGTGTGGAAATTCAGTTTAAAGACCGAGACCCTGATGAAACGGTGAACGTCATCCTGTATGCAGAATTCGATAATACCATAGAAATCAACAGTTTGAGAGAAGTCATCCTAGATTACTAGAAACCATGGAAGACTGTTATCCCTCTTTACCTAGTGGAGAAACTTTAAAGATGGAATGTGATGAGACTGTGAAAAAAATGTTGTATTTTGAAAAAAATTGTTTGATGTTATGATGTTGGATTATTGTTAAAAATGTTAGAGTTGTTGTTTAGTGTTAAGTGATTTTTGAATAAAAAATGTTGTGTTTTGAAAAAATGCCTTTGTCTTTTGTTTAGCTATAAGAATGTTGGATTGATGCTCTTTCATTTCTTACTATCCCTCTCATGACACTCACTAAACGTTGCGACTCAAAAACCGTGTGGGGGATGTTTTCCTTCACGTCCGCGCTTTGACTTTAAGAACCGGGTTGTTTCCAGTCTAACCATCCATTGTCGACTCATCCTCCTAAGAAGATGTGCTCCAAACTAGCTAAACTCAACGAAGCCTACGTGAATTTGCATAGGGTCAGACACAGTCTGATACCGAAGCCAGAAGAAATAGAGAATGTGAGAATGTTAAAAGTCACTGAAGACCTGATAGAAGAGCTCTTCAGAGAAGAAATGAACAGGGAGAAAGAAGAATGGACAGAGAAGTACAGACTTCAGAGACAGCAGCAACAGCAGCAACAACAGCAGCAACCTGAAGCTGACAGAGGCTTTGTCGATTGCCGTATCGACACCAAAGAGTTCTTCTTCTCTTTCCGAAGAAGCAGACCTATCGCCAGAAAGTCTATCCTCAGAGGACATCGCATTCTTAGAAACTAAAAAAGAATGCCATAGCAAACAAAAAAACAGCCCTTTTCAGGGCTACCCAAATACTCTAGAAAAGAAATAACGATCGATTTGCCAATGTGTGTAGGTAGAGTAGTGTGAATATAAACACTAACTCTTTATTGATAGTGAGAGTGTATGTGTTTGTGTGTTTGTAAGTGTTCACGTACATTGGTGTGGATAGTAGATTAAAATGATGTCTTTATTTGGTGTTTGAGGTGTAGATTTGAGGTTAGATTGGATTGCTTTGCGTATGTGGATAGTCTATTGAAGTGATTTATAAAAAATTTTAAAATAGTGATGGGTAGCATAAAAAAGTGAGTGAGTGTTTCTTTTAGGTCCGCGCGTTGTTGTTTTTGGTCATGATGTAGGTAACATCAATTTTATGTTTTTTAGGGGGATGTTTTCCTTCACGTCCGCGCTTTCACTATAAATTGAAACTCGCTGGGCAGTCTAGCTACCCTTGTTGATTGATCAACACCAAAAATGAACACGAGACTGTCTAAACTGTTGGAACTTCATGTGCATCTGGAATATGCCAGGCGCATATTAAATGAACTGGCCGCGGAAGCCATTGTGGAGGAGGGAAGGATAAGAAAGGAGGAGGAAAGAAAAAAAAAGAAGAGGAGGAGAGAAGATATAAAGAAGAAGAGGAAAGAAGATACAAAGAGGAGGAGAGAAGAAACAAAGAAGAGGAGGAGGAGAAGGAAAAGAAGAGAAGAAGAATAAATTTCAGAATCCCAGAGAGCGAAAATTGGGATTCTGAAGCGACATATCCTGCCTCTGCTCTCTCCCCCAAAAAAGTAAAAGGTAACTGGGGGATAAGATGTGTATGTGGCGCCAGGCCTGGAAGGTGCCACCATTAACCAGGTGTCCATGAAGTTCCCAAAAACAACCAAAAAAAAACCAAAAAAAAAACCAAAAAAAAAAACAGCCCTTTCAGGGCTACCCAATACTCTAGAAAAGAAATAACCATCAATTTGCCAATGTGTAGGTAGAGTAGTGTGAATATAAACACTAACTCTTTTTAAGATAGTGTGAGGGTATGTGTTTGTGTGTTGGTGCTTGTAAGAGCTAAGGTATGTTTGTGTGAATAGTAGATTATGGGTTTCTTTATTGTTTCTTAGCGTAGGTGAAGAGTATAGTTTGGGTTTTGTAAGCGCTCACGTACGATTGTGTGGATAGTAGATTATGGATTTTGTTTATTGTTTGTTAGCGTATGTGTTTGTGTGTTTGTGTTTGTGTGTTTGCGTTTGTACCCGCTCACGTACGATTGTGTGGATAGTAGATTATGGATTTGTTTATTGTTCTTAGCGTATGTGAAGAGTATAGTTTGGGTTTTGTAAGCGCTCACGTACGATTGTGTGGATAGTAGATTATGGATTTTGTTTATTGTTTGTTAGCGTATGTGTTTGTGTGTTTGTGTTTGTGTGTTTGTGTTTGTACCCGCTCACGTACGATTGTGTGGATAGTAGATTATGGATTTGTTTATTGTTTCTTAGCGTATGTGGAGAGTATAGTTTGGGTTTTATTATATGAAATGAAAAAGTAGGGGATGTTTTCCTTCACGTCTGCGCGTTGTTTGGTCATGATCTAGATAAGATCAATTTTACGTTTTAGGGGGATGTTTTCCTTCACGTACGCGCTTTAAGTATAAGAACCCACAGTATTCGTCGTTCAAACCATTCTGCAAAGAATAAAAAAAGAAGATGGCTTCTAACCAAATGGACAAAATACAAACATTACAAGACGTTTTAGACAACTTAGGAATGATGGATCAGATGTTGATAAGACTGGTTGAAGACCATTATTCCTATAGTCCCCATCGTGTAAAGATGGAAATTAATAACTTAAAAAAGGTAAAGGACAAGATTAGTGGTGTCATGAAAGAGATAAAGGAGGAGAAGGAGGATGAAGAGGAAAGAATAAGAATAAGCAAATGGAACGAAAAGATTGAAAAAGAAGAAGAAAATGAGAAGAGGAAGAAAGAAGAGGAGGAAGAGAAGAAGAAAGAAGAGCAGGAGAAAAAAAAAGAAAGAAAAGAAGAGAAAGAGTGTTGGAGATAAAATAAGAACTTGGTGGAGAAAAAGAAGAAACTAGAAGCAGAAGAAAACCCAAAGGCCCTTTTCAGGGCCAGCCATATTTCTCGAAAAGAGATAGCCTTTCCATTGCCTAAATTTAAATTTAAATTTAAAAAAATTTTTTTAAAAAAAAAAATCCCATATTCAATTCCCCTTTTCCCTAGACAAGCCCAAACTCTATTCCCATGTTAATTTCCCCTTGTCCCTAGACAGACCCAAACTCTGTGTTAAATTCCCATTGTCCCTAGAGTTGCCCACGATTTTTCTCCATGTTAAATTTCCATTGTCCCTAGAGTTGCCCAGGGGTCTTTTTAATGCTAAGTCCCATTGTCCCTAGGGTGCCCCACTTAACTACTTGCATAACACTTATTTGCAATTCCTCTGACGACTTATATGCAGACTGGTTTCTTGTATTGTTGCTAGAGTCTGTCTGTCTGTTTCTCTGTCTGTCTGTCTGTCTCTCTGACGACTACAATCAGAACTCCTCTGCTTTTTCATGCCAAAGAAGAGCTTCGGATATATAATGCGGTTTATTGTTCCCAAATCTGGAAGAAGTCACAATATATCATGCGTATAATACATATCGTTTTTGCTAAGATGTTCAGAAGAGGCGGAAGAATTCCGATTGCAATTGAAGCGTTCTTAGTTTTCAGCTACTGTGACAGCAAAATGTAGTCTAAAACAGAGTATATCTTGTGACATCATAGGTGTACAGTCTTTTGACGATTTCTGAGTGCCCAAGACACGTGGCGGAATTGTCAGGTTTGGTTGGCTTGACAAATTTTCGAAAACAAGACAATTATTGACAACGGCTAGGAAGAGAGACTGCAAACGTGGAATATTCTGATTTGGGTTTCCGCATTTGAACTGTATGATCGTGTTTGAAAATTCATAATTTTGCCGCGTTGGAAGCTAGTTAAAAACCGAAGCTTATTATATGCTCATCTTTTCCCCGTTAACTTTGCATTGTCAGAATTGTGCAATATTAACCGATACTGAACTCGCGCGTCAATACACATATAGCATTCACGGGCATAAAGGAACTACGTTCTATTGTAAACAAACAATGGAAGCAGACGCCTACACTTTTGATTTATTTTATTTGTCTGTGGATGAAGTAAACCAGCTGTTTGAGCCACTTGAAAGTAGAGATGCCAAAGTTTACAATGTGGATGAATTCATAGAATCACAAAAGAAATTTTCAATAAAGCAGGCGACTGAACGTGATATCAGAAATGTGCAGCGATGGCTGTATGATAACAAACGTGAGGCACGCTGCATTGAAAATATCATTCCGGATCATTTAAACACGTATTTAGCAGAAATGTTTATAACGATTCGCAAAGCCAATGGTACTAAGTATGAGCCACGCTCTTTAGATTCCATAAGAAACAGCACAGAACGGCATCTTAAGGCTAAAGGATATCCCGTCTCTCTTAGAGACCGCCATTTCATACATCAATCGAAGCACTAAATTATAAAAAAATGCAACTGAAAAAAGATGGTTTTGGAAGAAATCAAGAGCATCAGAGCCGATAAGCCAAAATGATGAAGAAGCTTTATTTTCAGCCGATGAAATGGGCTCTCACACGCCAGCTGCTTGCAATTTTCCCTGTTCTACTTTTTTGGAAAAATGTTTGTATTTAGAGGTTGAGACGAGCACAGAAAATTAAAGTTTGGAGATGTATCAGTTTTAACAGATTCAACCGGTACAAAATTTCTTCAATATTCTGAGAGGGATAGCAAAACCTTTGACGGTACTGGGAAGGATGACTACAGATCAACAATACCTCGCATTTTTTACACTGGAACAACACCAGAGCGAGACCTTGTTCATCTTTACCTGCAATATTTGAAACGAAGGCCCTTGGAAATGATGGATGCCGACAGCCCCTTTTATTTGACACCATTTCCAATGCAGAAACTGACAGAAACTTCCCAGATATGGTAATTGTATTTCTAAAGATTCAGTCAATGTCATTTTTTAAAATAAAAATATAAATAAAGAAAAAAAATAAAAAGAATAAATGAATATTTTGTTATATATCAAAGTAAAAATAAAATGTGGGCAAAATATGGAATACATTTTGTACTCTGCGAATAGCAAACAATTTTCACAATGAAATGCATCAACCAACCTTGCGAAATATAAGAATACAGATTTATATGAACGTGTGCATTTAAAAAATATAAAAAATATATTTTACTGGACAAAATATTGAAAATTGCAGGTATTATCCGAGACTTTTGTTGTTGTTGTAGGGTTTAACGCCATTTTTCATCACACGATAGGCTATACATGGCGGCCAGTATTAATGGTGGAGGAAGAACCCGGGAAAACCACGGAAAGAACCACCGACCCTCGAGAAGCTACTGGCAAGCTTTCTCACATACCCACACTGGCCAAATCCGAGACTCGAACCTACGCAGACAGAGGTGAGATGGCAGTGATCCGTAACGGAGAGCGCTTTAGACCACTCGGCCACTCGGGGCCCCTTTATCCGAGACCAATGTGGGTTAATCAACTGAGGACTCTGATGAAACGAGCCGCAGAAGGGGCAGAAATCCAGGGAAGAATTACCAACCATTCAGTAAGGAAGATTACTTACTGTAACAACCCTGTCGAAAGCTGGTGTCCCTCCAACAAAGATCATGACTGGGCATAAAAAATATGTAATATATAACTGGTAATAATAATGAGAATAAATCTACTTGCCTTTTTGCATCTTTAATCTCCTCAAAATGTACTTTGTGGGCTCTTTTTGGTAATAAGACTTAAGCTGTTTTCCAAATACTGATCCACTGCTGTGATATGTAGGTCTATAATCTAGACTACATTTATGAAATCGAAATCAAATTATAAAGTAGACTGTACTGCACTCCAAAACGAAAGGAATTTGTTGTTCTCTAAAAAAAAAAAAAACAATGTTGAATCCAGCATCTTCTTGAGAATTTAGATTTAAAAACTTTCATATTTTTCCAGCTTACAATTCCAAATTATTCATGGCAAAACAGAAACAGTTATGCAGCTTGTTGTAAACGCCAGTCCCTCAAGTCACATGTATATCGTGTGGAAAACAGCCAAAAGGGGATAATCAGAATTTAGCTGAATTTACAGAACAATTCAATTTTTCCATTCCTGACCAGATGGGAACTTAGTTCAATGGCGCAGTCATTCATAATATGACTTTAAATTTCAATTTTAGACAGAGCAAAATGTGATCTCTTTTTCAAATGAGTGGCTGATTGTACGGTACGCTATGAAGTTAAAAGGTCGGTTGGCGGATCTATGTGCGCATGAATACTGTTATTGTGCATTGAACAATATACGGTTGTGAATTTATTTTGGAATATAGCATAAATCAAGTACACTATTTCTTGTAATGTATTTTATTAGTAAGCCTTAGGTAGTTAAACACAAATGAGCATATACTCAAAAGGTTACTGCATCTGTATGGGAAAATATGAACTCGTTTTGTCGGATGGATATACTGCACTCCCAAGGTCGTGCAGTATTTCCATCCAAAAAACTCGGTCATGTTTACCCATACAAATGCAGTAACCTATAGATATCAGTTGCAAATAAAAATAATTTTTAAAGTTGCACTTTAGAACAAAATGTATGATAGCAGAAAGATAATTTATAATTTAGGTATGAAAAATCAAGCTATACATTAAGACATTTAATTCTCCCAAAAGTTGTCCAGATGTATATTCTAGAGTCGAATTAGTTTTCAATCTTCATAAGCACCGTAACTGACTAGTAGACTACATCAATAGAGGGTATGCTCAAAGGTTAGGTCTATATAACATGTCTTTTAAGGTAGATGTGGACGCCTAATTCCTTGTCATTGATATTTGGCCTTTAGATCCGAAGGCCAGGCTTTAGCGCCCGGTCCGTCAACTTAAAACTTTTTACAGGACTCACAGATCGTTCGGATCTGTAAGTTTCGATATGATGAAATTGTCAAAATACCGACTCCCACAAATTAACTTCACACCAATGTTCTAGAACCATTTCTTAGTAATCCTCCGCATTAGAAGATAGCAGGTAATGAATTTGGCTGCTTTTACGAGACTATAGAAAACGGGTACACGAATGAACGATTCCAGTGGCTTTATGAATATAGTTAAACAGTTTACATGAGTAGTGAAAATAAATAAGGAAAAAATGACGCTTTCATGTCACGGAATGTGCTCGGAAATGGCGCGAAACTAAAGCTGTTGAAGACACCTGTCTTAATGTTTCCAGATCTGATAATTTTGCAAGATCTTAAACCGTCATGGACGTTAGGGGTAACGCAAAGCGTCCAGATGCTGAGGTCAAAAGACGACGTTTAGTCCTAAGGTATTTTCAGCTAATTTTCACTCATCTGAAACCAGCCATTGCAGTTAAAAAACCACGTGTTAATGATAAATGAACACGTCACGTTTCCTATTTAACGAGATGTTCGTAGAAAGAAACGAAGGCGTTTTATAATTAGCTTTCCACGCATATGGCTCTATTGGTGGTATTTTTTTGTTGTTTATTTCATCTCTCATTTTGATTAAAGAACTTAGTATCGGTCTGGTCGGACTATGTCTCACATCGTCTGCAGATCTGTCTGGGGAAAATACTACCGGAAAGGCGCCCAAGCGGAAAGCTTTTGACTTTTATTGTTGATAAAATGTTGCCATCATTGAGTGTACGACATTATAATGTACACGACATGAAACATAATGCTACGCTAATATACAACTCATCTGATTTCAGCATTCTTCCTGAATACTATATTTTACACTTTTATTTACCTCAAGGTGTATATTGGAATGTGTTTTCAATATTGATTTTATTTAACTTACTTCAGGCTCACAGCACTATATAGCTCCCTCCCCCAAATTTTGAGGTACATCATCTTCATTTCACTGTGTTTTCCCTCACATTCTTGTTTCGCTTTCATTTCATAACTACTAACGTAGTAAAGTTCCGTGTGACCCATGCTAAAAATAACGCATATCGATCGATAAAACAGTCAATCAGATTGCAAACAAAAGCGTTTAAGGGCTGTAAATACCTAAAGTAGTAGTAATGTTAATAGTAGTTGTTGTCATATTAGTAGTAGTAGTTATAGAACAAGAACACGAGTAAGAAATTAATAGTCGTAGTAATAGTGATTGTAAAGGGTGGGAAGATATATGTGGTGGTGGTAATTATAAAAACTAAACTCAAAGAAACAAAAATCCAAATTTTAAGCAGGATTCAAACATTATATACACCATGAACAGAAATAATTTCTCGTGTGGTTTGGTTGCCTCTCACTATTGAATCCTTATTTATTTTAAAAAAAACCGGAAGATTTAGTCTGCTTTCCTGAATTACATTTACCTGTTTCTTAATTGACGTCAATGTAAAGCTGGTTTGTCTGATTAAAGATCACAAATTCTTAAGTCTCCATTTAATTATATGTGCAGACGGGTGTCGCGCGTTCCATGCTTTCGTCTTGGGCGCTTTGGAGTCACTGGTTGGCTTTGGATAAAACATTGTCCAGATGGTTTCGTGTGTCCTTCTCTTCAACCCCAGACTTATCAACGAAATGAATCTTAACTGAAGGGAGTAATGTTTCTTGCAAAAATGATACACCCTGTTGTATGAATATATGATGCTGAGTGTTACGGAAAACGGAGAGAGAGAGAGAGAGAGAGGGAGGTGCTAAGTGGCCCGTGTAATCGCAAATGGCATACAGTGTTTATCAAGCTACGCCCAATGTCTGATCTGCGCTGATTAAAACCACGTCCCATCTAAGTATATAAGCTGGTCCTAAAAATTGCATATACTAGCAAACGGTACGCCGAAGTTCTTTCGGTATAAATATATCATCAAGACGCAAATGTTTACAGTCCGTCTGACAAGGTTTTATTGACTGTTACATCAACGACTTGTCATCTAGCATGACACGTAAATTAGTGAAGAAAAAAAAAAACACAAGAAAGGCATACAGTCAACCGATGTGTCAGATGGTCAAAAGGTCAGAGTTCTAGGATCATTTAGTTGAAGCTGTTAAATATGGCTTGATTAAAGTTTTTGAAGAATATTATATATCCTGTCACCGTGCTAAAATGTATATTATCTTAGCACAAATTTTTCAACCGAAGATGTAAAACATTACCAGATTTAAAAATGAAGAAAAAGACAAAGATCCATTGATTGTTACATGACACAGTTTTTATGTCTTTTATATTATCCTGCTTGAAAGTGCCTACTCAGTTGTGCATTCAGGAGTCGTGCTGGGGGCTAAACTACAACTAAAAGTTTCTCTTCACCCTAATTACGATTTCGTATATGTATATTTCCCCCCAAAAATATATGCAACTGTGTTTTGCAGAATGGCATCCCATGCTGTTTAACACGTTTACTACAGTATGTAAATCACGTGATACCTGAAATGAGAATGAATACACCCAAAGACAACCCCAAATGCATAAAAATCATTAAGAACGTTCACATTAGTGTTAAAAGCGAAGACCTATGATACTGAATGACTGCTTGAATTAATGTTATGTTTGATCGTGTTGGTAAAATAGTGCTTTGGCAAATAGACATATCGTAACCAATCCTTTAATTCCATAGAATCTATCAAGTTGATTTTATTTTTCCATGATACAGGATCAGCCATGTTTTGTTTTTATTTTAATCGCCGACATCTTTCTTGAGATACATGAAGAGAAAAGTTGATAAATGACGAAATAACATTAAACACTATATCTAAGTGGTAAAAATTAAACTGATTCACATTTGTAATGTATTTAAGCACCCACAGCACTATTCCTTAAGATATCAAGCATTTCTATTTTGTTTTGATACTCCACTTTGTCGCATTCAACATTGCAAGACAGACTGAAAATCATTCTGTAATGTACTTTGATTCGGGCCCATGTCATAGCGACGCACTTGACGTGCATGGTTTGGGCCCATCTCGTAAAGCCGAGATGTCACTCAAATGTCCTCCGACAAATTAGTCTGACAGCCACATCCACGCTACTCTTCCGTTACGCTGCCGCGCTAGCTGTTAAGAAGAAAGTTAGGCAACGTGTGCATAAAATAACTTACTGGGTGGACCTTCGTATCCTATTTGTACTAGGAGGACTACGCTTTTTTGCATTTTTATCAAACCTGTGCTCAATATGGGAATACCTCAAGGTAAGAGGCTTTATGTAAGAAATATTTTATGAGTATATTAATAATGTTCATCCGCAAAATTTTTATTCTTGTATTTCTCTTTTACCGTTGGGAGTACAAAATATGAGAATGCTGAACATATTTTTGTTTGCTTTAATATTCGAAGAAGAAAATCGTCAGCAATGTCTAGAGTAATGTAATCCAATTTGTTAATTTGTGATTAACTCCAGTAGGCAAAAAATAGACTATATATTAAATACGAAAAATCAGTACAGTTGTGAAGAGACAAAACTGACATTAAAGTTTTTTTTATAAATACAATTTAAACCCTTGTGAAGGCATAATATGAACATGCTATTTGTATACATCAGTTTTAATCCAGTGCGGTCCGTCCGTTAACTTATACTGCCAAGAACCTTCGAGTGATATTTATAGCTAATTAGATTCAGGTTAATACTACAAGTGGTAAAAACAACGGAAACAAAAGCATTATTATCATTATTATTATTATTATTATTATTATTATTATTATTATTATTATTATCGCTGAAGTGTTATATCCTTTAGTTCGTTTTTTATATTAAAAAAACAGATTTTATTTTTACTTACATGTTTTATATTTCTACCAAAAAAGAGTTCCATCTGCTGAGTTTGCGTCAGTATATTTGGTTTGCAAAGAAGTATAGTAGAAAGCTAACCTCGGCACTCATCCAATTTGGATTTAACTAAAATAATAGAAAATAGAAATTATTAATAAAACTATTTTTAGTGCAACTCCATTTTATCGAGTATTTTTATATATTCTTCAGAATGTAAAATATCGTTATCAAAATATATACTTCATAGATGAATGACACCTTTCCTTTTGACTCATTCTGGGGGAAAGTGAACCTAACCTAAGAATGTTAATGAGCACTCAAATTTGTAACCCTTAATATGGTGGGTTTGGTTATTTGTTTTGGAAAGATTTCTTGGCTTGTTGAATTTTGATGACATTTTAAAAACATCATTAATTATATCGTACCGGGAAAATGAGAGCTAAGTGTATTTTCCAAGGACGTGCGTAGGCTGCCGACCAGAACTAGTTTTGTCTGGTATCGAATCCGCAACCAAAGGATTACAAGCCTGATACTCTACCAACTAAGCTGATACGGATCATTTTTCTATCAGAGATCATGACACTTAATTATATAATTATTTATATTGATTCTGATACTGTAGCTATTTCTGCTATTAGTAGTTAGTTGTATTTCTTTCTTTCTCTCTTCTTCTTCTTCTTCTTCTTCTTAGTATTATTATTATTATTATGACATTTTTCCTCAACGTAGCCCTAAATCAACCACTCTTGCTTATTTGTTTATGACCGACACTACAATAATTTAATAATGCAAGCAATTAAAACATAATTTCATGTGCCACGTATTCATTATACGTGCGCTGGCAAGCAACAGGTAAAACCCCCAAACATAATATGACAAATAATTAAACCATCAAGTTCCCAATGCATAAGTAAAATCTTTATAGTGCCAAGGTGCCTAAGATTGTGTTGCTTGCTAACTTTCCGTCAGACATTGCAGATATCGGACCCCACCATGATTCCATACCGCACAAAAGCTTTCTCGGTTCTTTCCGTCTTACAGCTTTATTATCAGTTCATATTCTGGATATTTAATTTTTTCGTCATCTGAATGTTTTTAGTTCTGCACACATGTAGGAGATAAGACAACCGTGTGTAGCTGACACTGGACTCTGTTAACCTAATTGCAAAGGTGAAATTCAGTCAAAGAAAAAGACATTAATAAAAAGTAATTGTTATTCATGTGATATTTTGGTTAAAACTCATCATATTCCAATCACGAAGCACACTCGTTATACTAATTATTTATTTGCATTGTTAGAGATTCTGCTGAAAACATAAAGTACAGGAACAAAAAACAGCCGAGCCAAATCTTTGGAATCCGCAGATAGTTTCATTTTACTTTACTAAAATGAGTAACATCAAATACATCCGATATAAACGTGTGCGTTTCTAAATAATATCAGTACTAAATTTACAACAAAGTACGATGATCTAGAAGAGATTTCTAAGATTAAAAGGGGTGGGGATGACAATAATACATATACAGGTATTACGGGATTAAAACTTGAACAAGTTTGCTGGGTTACAAACTTGCACATGTATTATTGGATTACAAATTTATACAGGTACATTTATTGCTGAATTATAAGTGTATACAGGTACATGTACTGCTGAATTACAAATTTATATAGTTATGACCGGATTACAAACTTATACAGGTCAGGTACATGTATTGCTGACATAACATTTTATACAGGTATTGTTTGAATGCTGTATTATAAAATGTATTGCTGCATTACAAAAAGTACTGCCATATTACAAACTGAATTTCCGCATTACAAACTCAATCATTTCTTTACAAACTGAATTGCTGCATTACATACTGTATATATTTATTACAAACTTTATTGTTGCATTACATTACTTAATCATACATTGCTATATTACAGATTTGGGCAGATATCGTCGCAGCCCAAATTATATATATATATATATATATATATATATATATATATATATATATATATATATATATATATATATATATATATATATATATATATATATATATATATATATATATATATATTACTGCATTACAAACTGACACTGGTATTATTGGATCACACCTTAATACAGGCATTGCTGCATTACACATTTACAAAGGTAATGCAGGTTCATGAAAATGATTGTACGGCATTAGTGCATATCAGACTTATAGAGGTATAACCGCAATATAAACTTGTACAGTTATTGCTACATCACAAATTTATATAGGTATTGCATCATTACAAACAATGTATATAACGCTGGTACAATTTACTAATCTTTAATTAGTCGCCAAATCTTACAAACATCCCAAATTAATCAATAGTATATGCTGTCACGTGGGGTCTATTGCGAAGTACAGTAACAGTATATAAGAAAGTTAAACAATCAGATTCATTCAGATTTTTGGAGTCATCCACACTTAATGTGTTCCTGTTGTACATATATCTGTTGCACATATATATTTTTCAAGAGGAAAAACATTTGCTTGGGCAGTTCTGTGGAAATATAAAGAGGTTATTATTTGGAGTATAATATTATTCTGGAACTGTTTTAAATTATTCGAAGGAACTATGGACAATGCCATCTTGACGTCACGGTTCTTAGATGACCAGTATATTTCCATATTTTCGGTATTCAAATTTACAAGGAACTTTTCACTTGCTTAGAACTTTCGTAGACCTTTATAATGACTAGCTAGATTCACTTCATAATACTGTAAGTTCCTCTCAAATTATACATTCATAACTTTAATAATTAAACTGTTTCTAATTTTTTTATAATTTGGGTTTGGCTTCTTTTCTGTCACTTAAGTTAGTGACCATAAGGTTGTAACTATATATATATATATATATATATATATATATATATATATATATATATATATAAAACAGTAAAATCGGTAACGATGCGGGTACTAATTACATTCCAAGGTTTTGAACTTTGCAATGTTAAGGTCTTCATATAAAAGGAAACCACATACATTATATTCTTCTTGCCTTTCACAGGGATTTTTCAAGATCTCATAAATACAATTTTCTATTTTTCAGTTCAACTATTTCAAATTTTCACGGCATTATGTCTCATTTGCGTTGTGGTTCCTCAGTTTATGCCGGGAACGTCTCCGGGAACCCCTAACCATTCCTTGGATACGTGCCAGAAAAGGGCTGGCATTGAGAACGTTACGAATGATTACAAGGGTCTGCACGCTCCAGTGATCGGCAAGTGGTGCTCGTAAGTAAATTATATTGTATAACGCAGGGGCCTCAAACACGCGGCTCGCGGGCTGCATGTGTCTCGCCAAACCATATCATGTGGCCCGCAAAATGATTGGTATCATGAGAGATAACAAAGGTGGTGCGGCCCTCAGGGTGGTTTGAGTTTGAGATCCCTAGTATAGTGCATGACATGTTCTTTTTGATGAGAGAAAGATATTTAGCATGATAAATTGGGGGTTAGACACGGGTGTAATGTTTTCCGATGATCGTTTTTGTTGGCGTCGTTTTATAGTTCGTATATATTTTTTCAAATTTCCAATTAGGTTGACCCTCACACCCAAACGAATATGTCGGCCTTCATTTCATTGTCAAGTTATTGAAGACTTTGGAAGTTTCTTCGGTTCTGCTCAGCGTATTGCTTGGTTACAGCATGTATCTGTTAACTTTTCTGTCAGGTTTTAAAAATGATGTGATGTTTTGATACTATCTTTATCCACGTTAACAAAATTATCCTAAATTACATTAGAAAGACCCCATCTTTGCACAGCATGTTTAAAAGTCAATCGAAACACAGATGTACGTTCACTTTTCAGGGATCTGTTATCTGATTATATCTTGTAACCTCAATCCCATTTATAATGTCACATCTCAATGTCTAATTTGTATCAGTCTTTACACAATACGGAAACGTTATTTACACAGTTCCTTTGACACCAAACAAATACTCTCCAACTTTCACGAAAGCTTTGTTGGAATGGTTCAAAGACAAGTATTCAAGTTCAGGTGACATTCAAGGATTTAGAATGCCATGAGAAAACCTTGGATTTAATAGTGTAATTTTGGTCACACGTTTTACACCGCACACCTCTACCATTATTTTGATGTTGTGAGACTATATTTGAAACTTTGTCGGACTAATTATGGTCTGGTAATCGTGGCCTAGTTACTCTTAAAAGACAGATTTGAACGGAATAAGGTTGTCAATGTAAATAGTATATCTTTAGCAAAGAACATCTTTGATATCACTCGATCAAGTCATCTCAAATTTGCATGAGACATATATGAGGAGTTCAAGAACCGGTATTTTATGTGTAAGCCTAATGACCTTTTCTCACCGGTATTTTTGTGTGAGCCTAATGACCTTTTCTCACCGGTATTTTTGTGTGAGCCTAATGACCTTTTCTCACCGGTATTTTTGTGTGAGCCTAATGACCTTTTCTCACCGGTATTTTTGTGTGAGCCTAATGACCTTTTCTCACCGGTATTTTTGTGTGAGCCTAATGACCTTTACTCTCTGAATAACTTTTTTATTTTGTTACGTTTGCTTCTATTCTGTACCTTTCGTGCAACATGTAATGATCTCAAGCAAGAATGGAAGTTTCATCGGGAGGGTGGATGCTTGCTGGATCTTGCTGGGTTTACTTCCCCGCCTGCACCGTTTGTTTTGTCAGTTTTTTAAGGGATGCACGAAAAGCTCTGGAAGATTTAACTGCTGCCCGGAGTTCATGCTCCTTGAGTTCGGTTGTTTGCACATGCAGTAATATCTATCAACATATAAGTTTTATTCTAATATGATCCTTTCTTTCTTTCTCTTTGCATTACGTGGAAAAAGAGAGGTTATTATAGCCAGTACTCTGCCACCACCCACGAAATGGTTATATCGTCTATTTTAAAATGGCACTGTCATAACGAGTTGATTTCTGGAGTTCTCTTGCAGTGTTCTTGTTTTCACTTCATTTTTAAGGGAATTTGCAAAAGTAACGGAAAATAGAAATTGTAAAGTTTCAGGTATTAGAGATGCCACTTTTATTGTTAACTTATCGGCTGCTTTTTCCTCGTCAAAAATTCAAATAAACGATCGTTTGAACGCCACATCTGAACGAGACTGACCCAGGAGTCAAATGGTCTGTGGAGTTAGTTCGCAAGTTTAACTGGGAAGAAGTCTAAGCTATTGACTGAGACGGATGCGAAATGTAGTACCAATTAAACAATGTTCTGTGGGTTAATAATGACTTACAAAGAGGTCTATATTTCAATAGATAAATATGTGCTCGTTATTGCAAGTTTGTTTACATATTCTCTCGCACATGCGCGTTTTTGGATCATTTAAAACTGAAACATTAAAGCGAGCATTTACCTATTGAAATCAAAATATCTTTTCAATTCCATATTTATAAAGTATTTACTGATTTTAAGTGGAGACACAAACAAGAATAACTTCAGATTCTCCTTGTTCACCGTGCCTTGTTCGTTCCAGAGGCAACTTCAAGTTCAGTTTGTATGCTCTTAAATTAATCTCCTACCACTAGAGAGACATGACCTCAGAGAAGAGGGATGCCTTAGGTTAGGTACTTTATGAGGAAAAAAGATGATTCAGAAAAAGGTCGCAAATACTATTTTCACATATACTGCCGGAGGACTGCAGTAATTAATCGCCATCATTAATACGAAGGCTCTACCCTATGCAACATTTACATCACAGAGGAATTTACTTCAAGAAGAATTGGAGACGAATAATTTTGTAGGTGCAAATCTTGAGCTTAACTAAGTTAATTAAACTAAGCAACAACCTAAATGTAATGTTTAAGTGTTTTATGTAACACAATATCGTGCAAGAAAAGTTCTTACAGATGTGTTTTATGAAGACGTGCGTTCCTTCTTGCAAGCGGACTGGTCAACAATATTATTAAGTACCAGAATTTACCCAATTATCGTTGTTTATCTGTAACATCAATGACGGAAGCAATCAACACGGACACAATTTGTTACGTTTTCCAATGCCAAAGTAATATTACTTTGTCAGCGTTGTAAATGCATTAATTAGGAATACAAATGAAAACAATCTGTGAAAAATGTGTGAAGTGACGTTTGCATGGTAAGTAATCACAACTAGCCCGAGGTGCTGACCCGTGATGGATGATAGAAAACGTAGAGATCTCTCTCTGAATCGAGACCCACTATTTGCACCATCTTACCATCACTGTCTAGAGATCCATAACCGTTCTTTATCTAATATTATTTTCAAAGGATAGCACTCGCTTAGGATGAAAGTGAAACACAATAAGAAATATTGCTAAGTAATATATGACTCTTTTAAATTGAAATATCGCAAAGAATGTACAATTTTTTTTATCTTCATTAAAGTTCGTATGTTGATGCGCAGAAAGAAATGAATCAGCTTAGTTTAATAACCCAATACGAAATTAATTTTTACTTATTTACTTATTTAATGCATGCCTAATTAGCTAAATATTGCTTATTCACTGGATTTAATAGAAATCTTCCTACTTCAATAAGAGCGTTGAAATTATTTTTGTATGAATATGTTACAAGTGCATACGATGTTGCATTGTGGTTCTTTGATAGGAATAATTCGTTTATTACGAGCATTATTGCGTCATCAACTTTGCGTATTTTACATTCATTCTTGACATTTCATGTCTACATTACCAAAAACTCTGATTTTAGGGGAAAATGGCAGTGGTAGCGATATGCATGGGATAATATAAAACGAGAGTGAGATATCGCAGCGGAAAATTTTTTCGGCTGAAAATTGGGTATGTATCTGGGTGAAAACACAGATGTTCAGTTTAACACGAATTTCACGGTTTACAGTCAGATGAGTCACAAAGTATATTGGTTACGAAACATGTCTTGTCTCCTAACATTTATCATCTGTCAACCTAACTAGGCAATCTTTGATTACAGAGAAACGGGACAATAATGAAAGCACACAACGCTCTTCAAATTGTCATTCTGTACATAAACCATTATCCGTATAAAAGTACTCGTAAAACCAACGTCCTTATGCGAACATACCCACACCCCTGAATAAAAAATAAACAACACAACAACAACAATATATACTTTGTCAAAATAATCTTCGTTTTTATTCCATACTTCTCTTTGAGTTGTATCTACTTCTCTGTCGACAATGATTATTTCATTCTAATTTTTGTGACAGCGAATAATTTCCTGGGCGTTGTCAGTAATAAGTTGGAAGGCTTCTACTCTTTTGGATAACTTTTTTGTTTCCAAAAGTGTTTTTGTAACAAGATTCTGATGAGTTAGTGTATCAAACAACAGGAATCAATGTTATATTCCATTTTCTCAGAGAGAGAGAGAGAGAGAGAACAATAGCTACAATGTTGTTCTCAACTGAGGAACGTCCTGCAAAGATATGAATAAGTCGCTGTGAAGAGCCTTAATGCTGAAGTGTAATGTTGAAACGTATCGGCCAGTAGTCTTTATTTTTTTGGAGCAGAGGGATGTCAAAGGAGACAGGGTGAGTGGGGCAATGAATGTGTCTAATATCAACAACCACGGTATCACGGAGCATGAAAACATTCAGTTCTTTGATGATAATTGCTTGATGTTGAGGAAAGAAACAAAACCTCAAAAAGGCACGCATGATATTTGAAATACCAGACAGTGAAAATAAAGTATATAAAAACGTTACAATGTGTAATATTAACGAGATTAAACTGCGATTATAACAGAGGAAATTAAACGATCGTAGAGAAAACTCAACAAAAGATTATATAGGAATGTGGGGGAAATTGTAAACACAAGTTCAATGTATTTGCTCAAGATAAGCAAAGGCCACGTTAGTATTTTTTTTTTAATCCGGATTTAACTAGATTCATTCATTGACCTAGAAATGTTTAGTCTGTGAATGTAGCTGTGTCTATGGTGACAATATTGGCGGACTCTAGTCAATGTTTAAAAATGGTATGGAAGTCTTCAGAAAACTAATCATAAAGATTTTTTATTGATAGTAACCCAAGCACATTTGATTCATGACAAGGTACATATCAACCTCGATCGTCGCATATATAACGAAAATGTTAAAAATTTACCAGACCGTGATAGAGTTAACCACTTATTACTTTCACTGTATCTTCTGTTCACCGTCCTCTAACTTAATACATTTTGCCCCGAAAACTAGCTCTACCGTTTATTTACTTCACAATCAGTTATTTTGGAAAGTTTTCATTCATTCTTGACAATCGGCATGATCTTCAATCAGCTTTAGATTTTTATATGTCCTTTTAAGGATTACGCTGCTATCGAGTGCAACACAAAATTGTATCAAGTACAACACAAAATTGTATCAAGTACAACACAAACATGTATCGAGTACAACACAAAAATGTATCGTACAACACAAAATTGTATCAAGTACAACACAAAAATGTATCGAATACAACACAAAAATGTATCGTATAACACAAAAATGTATCGAGTACAACACAAAAGCGTAGTGAATATTGAAGAAGTATATAAATAATTCTCCAAATATGAATCATATACATTTGTACGCAAATGACAAGTGAGACTTGTAACTGAGGTCTGGATCAGACGACATTATTTGCTTTCCGATTTCTGACTTTTACAAAATCATAAATAATCTTCATGTTAGTAAAATTCATCAGCTCTACACATTTTATCATGCAGATATATTTTAAATAATACATTACAATGAAGGATAAAAAAAATAATACGTCTCACAAACCAACAAAAACGTGATGTTTCTGTCTTTACTAGTATTGTCGGCCTCAATTCTTAGTAAATGAGACGAAACCTTTAATTGTGTTTTATGTTTAAGATTTATCACAAGTCCAAGGTAATCTTCAGATCTAAATTTACTTTAATGGGTGTACAAAGCAATTGTTTTGATGAATCACCTATATTTTGACTCCACTTGCATATAAATGTACCACTCAATTTTTGTCTGGAAACTATCAGGGTATTTCCATACACATGAAATACTTGTATCAACAGTGTATTTCTATACATGCGAAAAAACATACATATATCAACAGTATATTTCCATACATATGAAAAACCATATACGTGTCAACAGTGATTTTCCATACATATGAAAAACCATACATTATATAAACAGTGTCGATACAATGGTAACATATTAGCGATATTATTTTGTGACTGTTCATACAATACTTTATACAATGTAGTTAATATTACTTGCTCAATAGTTTTTATTGTGAACCAATATTATCCAATAGTTACAAGTCTTTTAAATGTCATGGGCAAATGATAAAGTTCCCCTTACTCATTAGCATTTCATGCAGACACCTTTAGCTTCAACACATATTTCATCAACTAAAGTTTAACAGTCTCACAAGCATTGTTACCATGAAATCCCCAGACTTCAATGGTGTATGAAGTAAGCTGGTAATGTATACATACAAAAGTAAATACGTTATCTTGGTTTGGTGTAAGATTTTCGAAACTTGAATTAAGAATGTTATGTGATTTATTCCTTCACATGTCAAGTCTGTTGGGCCTTTGATAGCAGTATTGAAAAACATCACAATGATCAAATTTTCCAGCAATTTCTCTTACTTTCCAATTTATTATCATATTTCATAAATTAAAATATGTCCTTCTCTTCTGAAAATACATGTTCTTGTTTTCTCTATATTTAATTTAAGTCTGTTTCAGACAGGACTGCTGAAGTAATTACATTACTAGTTGCAATCCTGCAATATTTTTCTGAGAATAAAGGAAATATCACCAACAAAAAAGAATAAGGAAAATAAATACACTAGGGTTTCCATTCAAAGAATATGGCAAACAGGTACACTAGGGTTTCCATTAAAAGAATAAGGAAAAGAGGTACACTAGGGTTTCCATTAAAAGAATAAAGAAAAGAGGTACACTAGAGTTTCCATTACTCTCTAATGACATTTCAGTATCTTCTAAATAAACAAAAATAATATATGTGGTGGTACCTCACGTTGCCTAAAATCCGCGTACATATATATAAAATAAAAATGAAACAGAACTGCATCCATTATGTAAAATGCATGATTTAAACACATCAATTATAGAACACAAAAAATATTTTACAAATAATGCCATTTTTAAAAATCACAAGCCTGAGTTCATTAATTTTTTTATCACGTAGTCGGCATATTTTTTCTATATTATGTGCAATTTCATATTTTTGATACCATAACGTGTTGTATATCACTTTATGTGATTCGTTTGGGTCCAAATAAGCCCATTAAATTATTGGGCAGTCTTCTCTTTACTGATTGGCTGCGATCGTGGGAAAACATTTTTAGAGCAGTTTTCTGGCAATTTTTATTTTCAATGAACGTTTTGGCCTCCATTTCTCTAATCGACTCACGAAAGGTAATGGGGAAAATGGTGGCGTCTGTCTATAATATGGCCAATGTACACCCCACCAGTGGTTTGTTATGTCATGAATAACAATATCATCATATGAAAAATGGCGTAAAACCTCAAGACAAGAACAACAACAAGAACTAAAACTAAGAGTATTGCTAATCTGATAGTGGGGATGGAGTGGAGAGATCAGCAGGGCCGGCACTACCATATAGGCAAACCAGGCAGCCGCCTAGGGCGCTGATTTCAGGGGGCGCATTTTTAAAAAAAATTATTGTTTATAAATTTTGAAATTGATATATTCGGGGGGGGGGGCGCCAAAGTCTAACTTTGCCTAGGGCGCCAGATAGTCTGGCAGGGTCTGGCGCCGGCCCTGGAGGTCAGTAGATCTGTAACATAGAATCCACCCTGTATACAAGCGTGGTTTAAATGTTTAGCTCACAGAAGTAAATAATCTCACCTCTGCTTACAGAAGAATGTCTACATAAACCGGTCTCCCAACTGACGGTCTCCCTGACGGTCTCCCAACTGACAGAACTTTATCAAACCATATCATATTTACACGATAAATACGTGATGCAAATCCAGCTCAAAAATAAATTTGTTTACGTCGTCTGTACAGTGTACAAAATCAAATACTACAAATATCTCAAATACCTTACAGCGAATATGGGAATTTCTGCATCCAGTAATCTTCTTCCCCCCCCCCCCCCCGCCAACAATGTAAGGATTGAAGTGACATTTTAGGGTTGACATGGACTATGGATGGTACTGTGTACAGTATCAAACAAGATAACATCACACGCATTGAACATTCTGTGTTGAAAAATGATTTTGTCTTTATAAAATGTTCTGTTGATTCAGGTTGACGCTTGGTATTTGATTTATAGTTTGTAAAAAATTATAATCTACTTTTACCAGTTCAACTTTGTTTGGGACTATTTTTTAAGTACATCAAAATGAAAGGTGCACCGTCTGTCAGAATGAACGAAATTATAGAGTATTCGTTCTATCTAATTAATTTCAAATGAAATACAAACTACGTGATAAAAAGAATTCCAAATGGGTAATGATTTAACATTACATTTAAGAAACCAGTTGAATAATGTCCAGCTTTTGCGAGACTTGGTGAGCAAAAGCTGGACATTATTCAACTGGTTTCTACAATTCAATATTAAATCATTACCCATTTGAAATCCTCTGTATAATACCAAATGTTTTTTTTTAGAATTCCATAAATATGGAATAAAAACGTTTGCTCTCACTTAAGAGCGGATTTACAAGGTTCTATGTAATACAAATGACAGAGTTCCGACTGCTTTTTTATTTTTTAAACTACACATTTTATATCAGAAACTTTTAAAAATTTGTTTTATTTACAACCGAAATATAGAAATATTCATGTAATGTACCACGCAGCTGCCGAGTTTATTTAAATTTACATACCGTAAATGATTGTAAAATTGTGAAAGTAGCGAGATATCGAGACAGAATACAATCAATCTCTCTATAGCGCAAGTTAGATTATTTATGATTTCAGACACTGTTTTGAGGGGACGTGTTCATTCATCACCGGTCAGTATCACGAGGGCAGTCGTCATCATTATGCCATAGCACATTACCAACGCTGTTTCCTGTTTATATTAGCTCATTTAAAATATAACAATATAATGTCTCCTTGACAAGTTGGTCAGTCACAAAGAAATTTGCATATTAGGTAATTGTTATTCATGCTGCTGTTGTTTTCGTCATCGTTTGTAATAACGAAAGCGGTGATTATTTATTGAAGTCCTCGGGCAAAATCCGTGTAAACCACAGATGGAGGTTTTGCCGTCCATGACCTCTGTTTTGTTTTATAAGGCATCTACCTGAAGCAGCCATTTATGCAGAGTTCTTGTCCCGACAATGAACGGAAATGAATCTGAAGCATGTGCATAAAAGATGTTAACGTTTGAAAGGAATAATTGAATGGGCTATCATGTATGTCTACATATTGTCGTGGTATTATTATGGTTATTCCGTCGTGTTTACACAACCTCTCACCAGGCATGATTGGTACATAGTTTCATTTATCATTTGCGTGAAAAATGTATTTCATATTTAATTGGATATTTTCCTGCTGCTGATGATGATGATTTCGGGCTATGGCTGTGAAAACCACAAGTTTAGAAAACCCTGGCCCTTCGGGCATTCGCACTGACGGTCCTAGTGATTCGGTGCATGCTTTTATCAGAGAAAGAAACAATAGGAGTCCTATAATGAAGACTCTACAAAGAACCCAAACATATATGTATTAGAAAAAAAACAACATTTTTTGGTTTACAATGCTGACATCTGTGCTTGATGTCTGAAAATGAATAATTTAAGTTAGGATGCTGACAGCAGCATATTGTAACACGCCAGTCATCTAAAATTAGCTATCATAAGTTTGACTTCAAACAGAGAAAAAAAGAAAAGAAAAGAAAAGGAAAGAAAAATCAATGTTGGACACAACACATGAGTTTGTCTCGAAGTTGTTCTGTATAATTTTTCCAAAGACCTCAAGACAACACTCGTAATATGCAAGGATTTTTAAACGAGAAAATAACACCTTTAACTTTCCTGTAATCAAATTAAGAACCAAACCTTCAAGAGGCTTCATATTCATATGATTTATCAGTGCGACGTACTAAGCCGTATGTGAATATTTCATAATGCGTGCAACAAAACATAGACAAATACTTAACACAGATTTATTTATATGTCAAGTCACCAAACACTTTACGAGAGAGTATCTCAATAGTTTATTTTATTAGGACACATGAGAGCAACCATTTTATGAAACTAAACCTTGTTACCATAAATTCCCGCCTATTGTCAATAGTTGATTAATTACTTTATTTAAGACATATATTCCACATTATAAAAATAAATAATAACTAAAATGTAACAAAAGGGTGTATGATAATCATGTTCGCAGATATAAGTGACTGTATAGGTCAACGGGCTTCTAAACATTTATTACTTTACACATTTTTACCTGAGCGTTACATGCGAAGATATCATTTACGCGTGTGGTTGGGCTTATAAAGTCAGTATGCAGTTACACCGCTATTACAGCAGCAAAACGCTCCAACCAGACAAACCCGTCCTTGTATATGCTGCAAACATCGGTGTCATTGCTGCTATTCTTGGTATACTCATCGCAAACAATAATAATTTTTTGCGCAGCAAAATGTGCTAGTTCAAATGATTTTACCCTTCGTAAACGAAAATGATTTTTCAAAGGGAAATCGACTAGCGTAAACAGTTAACCACATATTAATATACACTGACAAATATGTACTCAGTTATTATTGAATGTATATCAGTTACTTGTTTTGGGTCGCTAATGCATCGGTTTCGTACATGCGCATGAAGACGTTGGTGGTTTTCCATTTCCGCCAAAGCGGTTTAGAACTACGCCATGCTACTCGCTTTATCCTCGATATCAATCGAATAGAGTTACTAATCGTACTGAGACTATTTGTGCTGTAGCGATAAGTTTCGAATAGATACGTTTTCTTAGATATAATTGTATGAAATTATGTCACCAGCACCTCGCGTGACATCAGTTGCAATCGATATAGCCACGAAACCAGTTTTGATTGGTGTTGCAGTGATAGTCGCTGTAGTTACGATTCCCGCCACACACGCTATATATGGCTGCTGCAGCGGTGATTCGACAAATTACATCATTACAAATTACATCATTGACAACACAAACACGTTTATATTTAGTGAGTACCGTAGTTCTTTTGTTGATTTTATCTCGTAGCTGTTCCGCGTCAATAATTTTTTCACTTCGGTACGGTTGAGGGTCCATCGTAGTACTTCAATTAACAATGTGATCGCGAAGTATAATTGCTCGACAATCTGGCACTGTTTAGGTGTAGCACGCACATGCACTTCCAACCAATTGACCTTTTCACTTGTATAACTGCGATACAATCATAGAAAATATGTACTTGGAGAATATACAAGTCTGCAACAGCTGTTCGTCAAGGAGACCTAGGTTCAGTTCACTTAGAAATATATTACTTGCGCCATTGATGTCTGAAACAATTGTTCACGTTTTCGACCAAAAAATATTAATCGGACAATTCTTCGACCAAGAGTTTTGCATGCCAATCCTATGCTTACAAGTCAACTTTGAGATGGTATTGATGCCTCAGAGTGGTACAAACCGTTGAATTCTATTTTACCCGTAATAACATTATATTTTAGTGTAGACGAGTGTTTGTTAACACCAATCTGATAAAGATATTCATCAACAAGAACGAAATTACAATCATGTTAGCATCGGCTGCCAGCAGTCCAACATCCAGTTGGCAAACTCCGCAGTCTCATCATCACGTATATGTAACAATGAACACAAACTCCAAAAACGGTTCAGTACCTGTTCTGATAAATGTGGAATGCTTTAAACTGAATTTAGTCTCTAGCTATCAGTTTTAATCGATGTCGTATATATGAAAGATTTTGGAAGACCGGTGTCCGGTTTTTTAATGTATAGCTACTTGTTTACTGGTCTGATTGTTTATACTGTCAATTGGCTCCATCCATTATAGTAACCGGATATGATAAATAAAATACAACCCAGACTCTCGTGGGCTTTAGCCTCGTGCGAGGACAACTAATGAAATCCCGCGACTAGGATTTCCTTGTCTTGTAACAAACAACGACCTAGATTATTTTTCTCACCCAATATATTCCATCTAAACGAAAATAACCTTGCACCCTAGCAATGTAATTAGCAGAGTCAAAACAGTATTAATCAGTTACTGTTATTGCTTCTCACTATATATAATGGCCATCAGGTTTTGTACACTTTTATGAAAATCAGAATAATTATTTAAGAGGGAATCTAGCTAATGTAATAAAGAAAAAAGTTATAATTGTTATGTGCTGGAAGTAATTCGCAATGAGCGAGACGAACCATGTGTTTTTGTTTTTCCGAAATACATGTTTATGTACTCCGCATTAAGACGGATATGATAATGAGGGTAATGGGGCGACCTGTCGACCGTAAGTACAAAGTTCTATGCATGAGAAAATAGAAACATAAAATCATTTGATATTATTTCTATAATATCACATTTAATCGATGGATGTCACATGAAATTGACAATAAATAAATACTGTATTTTATACGATTAAGTGTTAACTTTCGTCAGTTCTAATTTGAACGTTCTATTATGATAGGCAACGGTACTATATTGTGGAGTTCAAAGACATAAAGGGTACAGTTCTAACAAAGTGTGTAGCGATATCAGGAAATTTCTAATCCACGACAGTCTAGGAAATTTATATTTTCTGTCCTGGAAATATGGCAAATATTGCTATCTCTAGTCAAGTGATACGCCATATGGAAATCATTTTGTGGAATGGCACGGGGACTGATGAATGAAACATTCTGCTTGGTAAGTACAGGAGTTTACATTTACAATCGCATTATTATATTTGATTCAACTGGGGCGGATATTGGGTGTTCGACAAAGTTAGAAAAAAACCAGTTTGACATAACACATTTCTGGTTTTTGCCGGCTTTGAAGTAGCACTTGAAGGAGTTTGGTTTTGTGTGGATTGTGTGTTTCTGGATTATTAATGTAGCTTTAACAATGTTTCAGTCGTATCGCATACGATATCTGCAGTGTGACAGTTCATAGTGAGGTATAGCACTGGGGCATCATTCTGCAGATATGTAGCACGATGTCCCACCCGGTCACATTATCCTGACACCAGGCCTACCATTCCTTACACTAACCGCTTAATGCTGAGCACCAAGCGAGGTAGCTGCTAGCTCTATTTGTATAAGTCTTTGGTATGACTCAAGCGGGGTTCGAACCCGCGATCTCACGCATCCGAGGCGGACGCTCTAACGACTAGGCCACCGGAGCGGTCGGTTTTGTGTGGCCAGTGATATATATTGCCTGGAATGTGTGTGCGTATGTGTGTGTCAAAATATTTTGTATGGTGTTATCAACGTTTGAGAGGCCTTAAATTGCTTTATGAGTTTTTCTTTTTGTTATACATATATATTGTTGTTGTTGTTGGATTTTATAGCAATCGCTTCTTTTTAAAGTAGTTCCTGGCGCGTTGACACCATGACTGAGATGACTGGTCTGAGATAACCAGACTGAGATAGACAAAGCAAGGTTAGCAAAACCGACAGATTTCTCTGTCGCTTGGGTGAGAAAAAAATCAGATGTGTAAATGACACTGGCTTCTTCACTTATCCTAAAACAACCATACTCATCCGTACTCTAATGGGATATAACTCCTGAGTCATAACTTGGAAACTCTTGAGATCTGCACTCTCGAATCATACTTACACTTAATGAGCATAAAAATGAAAGGAATTCAAATGTGCAACCAATATTTGCCCTGTGTATATTTTACCCGGTTGGTACTAAACCCATAACCCAACTCTCAAGATCACTACTCCTTTACCACTATAATGGACACGAAAAGCAAAAGCCACATATGTAGATAACAGTATCCTTTGGGTAAACCTAACTCAATGGGGCGTAGACAAGAAGTACAATATAGGGATGGAGGTTCGGATGGTCAAAACGGATAAGCGTGGAAATATGCGGTTTACGAACACAGACTTCTAGTTTGTATTCTCCTTATCGCATATATTCATTGTACACATTCAAGCCTGAAAGATTGTCGAAGAACATGGAAAATAATTCCTGACTCACGGGTATAGATGTTGATGAATGCAAATAAACGGAACAGCACTAATGACAGGAACAATGTGTTAAATGCGTCAACTAATATTACGTTTTCACACATGATAGATAAGACTTAGATTCATCAAGGCATCAGCAAAAATGCACAATTATAATCTGAGATGAAAAGAATAATTAAAATAAATGAAGCTTAGTCTATTACGAAAGGGTGCATCACAAAGGGCACTTACCACTAGATTTGTTAGCAATGCTTTAAAAAAAGGCACTTATGTTCGGGAAAGCCAATGTTAAGAGAAGTGGCAGTCATTGGACATGACGTATAATGATGGAAATACAACTCATTAACGGTGTCATCTCCATCAAGATGTATGCCAAATTTGACTGCAATCCATCAGTTCTCGGTAAAGTTAGTCATTTCAAAATGATTTAAAATATACACGTATGATGAATTATGGTTTAGATTTTAAACGTTTTCAGTAACAGTTAAATCAGCTTTAGGTCTTCAGTCTATACCTAATATGAAATAAAATGATTAATTTTGTGTCACATGCCTTTTGCGTTAACGCTATTAAACGTCATATATATTCTAGAGGAAATAAAATATCTTTAATTTCTAAGTCCGCCTCACTAAGAAAGGTGGACTCATTAATATCAAATACAATTATTAATTTTCTATCATGTGCTTTTTGGATTAAAGTTATTATACGTCATATATAATTCTAGAGAAATGAAAGAAAGAAAAAAAAAAACAATTTCTGACTCCTCTTCATTAAGTAGGGTGGATTTAATTATTTGAAGAGAAAAGAAAACAACAACAGAAAAACAATAGCAAAACAATACACAATCGAACAGAAAGCCTCAACCTAGAACTTAAATATTTGTACAAAAAAGGAGCGTTGTTTGTGCTTCTTTTATGCACATCGATACTCTTCTAAATCAGTTCAAGTGAACCTATTTTTTATGTTTCAGGTGTTGCCTGATGTTGTAAAGTGCTTAGCGCTTATCAAGATTTGGCGCAATACAAAGTCTTTATATTATTATTATTATTATTATTATTATTATTATTATTATTATTATTATTTTTATAATATCACTGCAGCGATCGGCGATTCGCCTCTGGTGTAGTGCATCACCTATATCACAACAGAAAATGCCAACCATATTCTAAATTGTGACTTTGTCTCCTTCCTCCGCCATATTGTGCCATGTGAACAAAAGTAGTTCAGAATATACTTATCAATGGCAATGGATTACATTTGAGGTTTCTGCTCGGCTTGAATGAAAATGACGAGGATAGTCTGTGTGATCAATACAGATCTGACCGGAACATCACTTGGCTATTTCAATTTGGTCGTGGAATAAGCTCAGAAGTAGTTGTAGAAATAGTCATTGATTTGATGTATTTGGTGATTCGCCTCTGGCAGTTTGCATCATATATGTTGCGAGAGCAAAGAGCGAGAATGTTTTCTTCCGATTGTAACGTTGTCTCCGTCCGCTACCATATTGTTTCATTTGAAGAAACGTAGTTCAGGATATAGTCCTCAACGACGACGAATTACAGCCGAGGTTTCTTTCTGACTTGACGGAGAAGGCAGATAATATTCCGATCGCTAATGATCAAAAGCTTACATGCTTATCTGCAAAATGATTATCTATATCTTCTCTCGTCTGCTTAAGCAGAAAGCTTGATTCATGATGGTGAACAATGTTAAAGTTTATACGCTGATGTGCTTGAACTTTCTGACTTTCCTATCTTGCCTTCTTAAGCAAAAGCATGTTTCGTTTTTGTAAAACAATGTTAATGTTTTGTGTTATAATTTTGCATACATATTTTCAACATCACCCGTGTATTCAGCTGAGACATTTAGATAATATTACTTTGGGTCTAACGTTGCTAAGCTAATATGCAATCAGTTATTATCTTGGCAGTCTCGCATGCATAAGCATCATTTGGGAAAGTTTATGAAAGTCGAATACAGAGGTTATTCTGACAAACATACTTACGCGGGCCAGACACCTGGAACCACGGAAGACTTGTTTCTATTTCTATAAATAAAAACGTGTCATCAAGTTTGTCGGTTTTGTTAACCATGGGACAATTTTCGTTGATTGTACAACAGAACACACATAAGTTGTCAATTATGTATAATGCCATCATTATTTAGTGATGCAGTATCTCACATATGGTATAATATTTCGTATCCAATAGAATGAAACTTATAAACCTTTCAGTTTGCCTTATAAATCATGCTTCATAAGTGAGATGATAATCATAAGAAAAAATATACAAATGTGGAAATATAGAATAGTTGAAAAGAATTAAAGATAGGACGTAATTTAGATTACGATTTGCTACTCGATAAAAAACTTGATTTCATTGATTCATTTTGAAATGTAATGCAGGGCAAATTTAAATAATTTTTCAAACAATTTGTTAAAGAAAGATAATAAAGTAATATATAGTACTTAGGCAAAATAAAATATTTCCTGTAGTCCGACAGTCCCGGTTTTTCGTTGACGACCCTCCAAAATAAAAATAAGTCTCGAAATTGCATCTGATTGAGCCGCTTTAGCCCAGTACTTGAACCGCTTAGTACAGTATATATGATAATACGTATCATATACATACATCCACCAAGCTCAATTTCCAGAAGAGACTAGATGACAAGCTATCAACAAACGGACCGATATGTGGAAATGCCTCCGAAAAATGAAACAAGCTCAGGGACACGATAAGAGAAACAGCTATGGAGACCCTGGGCCCAAAGAAGTGAATCCATCAAGATTGGTTCGACGAGAACAACGATGCCATTGAAGATCTGCTTGCCAAAAAGAACAAAGCATTCATGGACTGGCAGAATGACATAAACTCCATCAACAAGAAAGACAGCTTCAAATTCTATCAAGCTGAGGCTCAGAGGGAAATCCGCAAGATGCATGACCATTGGTGGGAAAAGAAAGCTGATGAAGTGCAAAGCTATGCTGACACTAACAACTCCAAAGAGTTCTATAACGTCATCAGGTCAATCTTCAGCCACGCAAAGTCCTGCTCTGCGCCCATGCTCGCTGCAGATGGCATTACACTAATAAAGGACAAGAATGGCATTAAGGAAAGATGGAAAGAGCACTTTAGTCAGCTCCTAAACATGCCCTCATCGGTTCTTAACCAAATACCCCAGCAGCCAACGCACGACCAACTTGATATTCCACCAACGATAGAGGAGTTGAGGAGGGCCATTAAACAAATTAACTGTGGCAGGGCACCTGGAAAGGATGGTATCTCAGCGGAGGTGTACAAGGCTCTCAGTGAACAGACTCTGGAGGCATTCCACGATGTGCTAATCAGCATCTGGACGGAAGAAGAGATGCCAAACGACCTCCGGGACGCATCAATCATGACCGTCTATAAAAATAAAGGCACACGTGTGGACTTCAGTAACTACAGAGGCATCTCCCTGCTGTCCATAGCTGGCAAAATACTTGCTCGCATCATTCTCAACAGGCTTATTGCGGCAGTGTCAGAAGATAACCTCCCCGAGTCTCAGTGTGGTTTTCGCCCAGACCGCAGCACCGTTGACATGATCTTTGCAGTGAGACAAGTCCAAGAGAAGTGTCTTGAGTAGAACATGAATCTGTATGCTGTCTTCGTGGACCTGACAAAGGCTTTTGATACAGTCAACAGAGACGCACTGTGGGTAGTACTCAAGAAACTTGGTTGTCCTCAGAAGTTTACCAACCTTATTCGGCTCCTCCACGTTGACATGACTGGAGAAATTCTCTCAGACGGTGAACCCTCTGAGAAATTCCCAATATCTAATGGTGTCAAACAGGGCTGTGTACTTGCTCCGATACTCTTCAACCTCTTCTTCGCACAGGTACTGTTCCATGCCATCCGTGACCTTGACATTAGCATCTACATTAGATATCGCCTGGATGGATCAGTGTTTGATCTCCGTCGCCTAGCTGCAAAAACAAAGACGCTGGAAAGACTCATCATTGAAGCACTCTTTGCAGATGACTGTGCCCTCATGGCCCATGAAGAGACTCACCTACCGGCAATCATGGACAGATTCTCTGAAGCCTCCAACTTATTTGGACTCATAATCAGCCTAGGAAAGACAGACGTCCTCTTCCATCCTGCCCCAACCACTGTCCCCTCACAACCTTGTATCACCATTGGCGACATACAGCTGAAGAATGTGGACAGTTTCAAATACCTTGGCAGCACAATATCTAGCGACGGCTCCCTGGACAAAGAAATCACTGCGAGGATCCAAAAAGTCATTCAAGCACTCGGACGACTTCGAACCAAGGTTTTGCAGCACAAGAACATACGCCTGTCAACAAAGATGAAAGTGTACAATGCAGTTGTCCTCACGTCTCTCGTGTATGGCTGTGAAACGTGGACACTCTACCGAAGACATATCAGTCAGTTGGAACAATTTCACCAGCGCTCCCTGAGATCCATTATGCGGATCAAGTGGCAGGACCGAATCACCAACCAGGAAGTCCTTGACAGAGCCAACACAACAAGCATCGAAGCCACACTAATCCAGGCCCAGCTTCGTTGGACTGGCCATGTCATCCGCATGGATCAAAGCAGAATCCCAAAGCAGTTGTTCTATGGCGAGGTAGCCCAGGGAAACCGAAACCAAGGCCGCCCTCATAAGAGGTACAAAGACAACCTCAAAATGAACATCAAATGGACAGACCTCCAACCCCGCCAGCTCGAGCTCGCTGCCTTGGGCAGAAGCCATTGGCGAGCGCTGACCAGAAAAGCCTGTTCCACCTTTGAGGATGACCGCCGCCAGCGTCTTGCTGTAACTCGGGAGAGACGTCACAGAACTGTATCACAAATACCACCAACCACAGGTGTCCCATGCCCCACCTGCAACCGCCTGTGTGCATCAGAATTTGGACTCAGGAGCCACATGCGCGTCCACCGTTGAATGAGATCGCACAACTTGTCTTCCTCGACTCGAGAGACTACCATTGCGTACATCCCAACCTACCGACTCTAATTTTAAAACCAGTGGATTAGGCAAAAAACACATTTGTTGCCATGTAAACAAAGCTGATGTGTGTATAAAAAATGCACATAAGATCGATCGCCTTAAATAATGTTTATTTACTTTAATTCTGTTCACATATATTAAATTGTCAACATTTTACATTTTTCAAATTGTTCCTTAAATTATTGGATTATCTATCTTTCTGTGAGTGAACGATTCTCCTTCGTCAGTTTTAGGTCCAGAATTCATGTCTTTTTTAATCACAGGTTACATCAAGGCTGTAGAGTGCAATTAACATTGCTGATTAGTGGCAAAATAAACAACAACAGTCACATGTTTCAGTGTGATCACTGCTGGTTAGATATAAACCACATTCCTGTGTTTCTGTATGATCACTGCTAGTTAGTTGTGGGCATCATTCATATTGATACGTTATTTGTCCACAACGTTCCCATGTTTCAGTATGATCACTGCTAGTTACATGTGATCAACATTCATACATTTCTGTATCATCACTTATCCGGCACTACTAGCTGGTTGCCAACATTGTTCATGTGTTTCAGTGCGGTTACTGCTAGTAAGCTGTCAGCAACAGTCCAGTGTTTCAGTATGATCACTTGCGCATTTAAAATCATCTAGTCTTTTCAAAACACTGCTTCTTTGCTACCCGTAATATGTACACATGTAATCCATTTTCATATTCAGATGTCGAACTCTTTATCAAGAAGACGTTTTCATCGGAGTTATTCCTTTAATAGCGAGGGGGGATGCCATTTTACACAGATGTTTAGCTCAGAATTATTCCTTTAGTAGCGAGGAGGTTGCCGTTTTACACATATGTCCAGCTCAGTTTATTCTGTTGGTAGCGAGGAGGTTGCCGTTTTCCACACATATAATTATTCCTTTAGTAGTGAGGAGGCTGCCATTTTAAAAATATATTCAGCTCCGAATTATTCCTTTAGTAGCGAGGAGGTTGCCGGTTTCCACATCTGTACAGATCAGTTTATTCTGTTACACACGTCCATCCCCAAATTATTCCTTTTGTAGCGAGGAGGCGGTAGTTTTACACACACACGTCGAGCTCCGAATTATTCCGTTAGTAGCGAGGAGGTTGCCGTTTTACACATAAGCACAGTTCCGTATTATTCCTATAGTACATATGAATTTGCCTTTTGAAACACATGTTCATTGCAAATGGAGTATTATGTATATGTTGCTCATTTTGACGATTATAATTTTTCTCTCATAAGTTGTATAAGAAATTATGAAAGATCCAGTATGAAATATTGACACTGATATAGTGATCCAGTATGAAATACTGACACTGATGTAGTGATTCAGTTTGAAATATTGACACTGATGTAGTGATCCAGTATGAAATATTGACACTGATATAGTGATCCAGTATGAAGTATTGACACTGATATAGTGATCCAGTATGAAATATTGACACTGATGTAGTGATTCAGTTTGAAATATTGACACTGATATAGTGATCCAGTATGAAATATTAACACTGATATAGTGATCCAGTATGAAATATTAACACTGATATAGTGATCCAGTATGAAATACTGGTACTGATGTAGTGATGCAGTTTGAAATACTGACACTGATTTAGTGATCCAGTACGAAGTACTGACACTTATGTAGTGATGCAGTATGAAATATGCCATAATATTGGAAATGTTAAGAATAGTTTCAACATCTTACGCGTAGAGATTCAATTTGTAACGACACATTAGTGTTAATTAGTATTACCGTTCCATTAGGCTTCAATGCACCGCTTATATTTCATTTATTCGTTTAATCTGGAATAATGAAAATATTACCGGGGTCAAGTAAAGTCACCCCTGTAATCTCCGTGAAGCTGCAATATTCCTTTCATTTTCAGATCTAGGATAACATTAAGTTAGGATTTTTTTTTCTTGTCGTTGTTAGGTGGAAACTAATTTATGTTGCTAAGGAAATCTAAGCAACGTGAAATATGAGTACACAGATTGTATGAACGCTCAGAAAGAAAATTCTGCAAAATATACGAATACTAAACGTACATGCCTTTTGGTCTGACGCAATGCCGTTTCTTGGTTACCTTTAAAGCACGACTGGCAGAGAATAGTACACACACACACACACACACACACACACACACACACATATATATATATATATATATATATATATATATATATATATATATATATATATATATATATATATATATATATATATATATATATATATATATATATATATCTGCAAACTGATGTAAAGGATAAAGTTCTGAAGGCTGTTGTCTCTACGAATTATAAATTTAAAATAAAAACTTGACGATATGGATTGAATTCGGATAGTTGCGCGAAATCTGAAATCGGACAGATTCGTGCTATTACAAGTTGTCTCCCTTAAACGTGATGTATTTATATCCTTAATGGTGCAAATTCTTAAGATTTAATATAATTAATATAATTAACAACTAAGATACCAAACACATTTTCTTAATGCAACGTAGTATGCAGGGCGTCCTTAGACCAATTGGACCGATTTGGCCCAATCGGGACCTGTTCTCACGGTGGCCCGGCGCGTTAGTAATTTTTAAACGCATGTCAGTAGAAAGAAAGTACATTTAAAGCGATTGCAGAACATTTTATGTTCAATATCATATAAAACTCGTTTAAAAGTTTATCTCCAAATGCCGTGTTCACAGGGGTTCCCGCGCGTAAACCCTGAGGGCCCAGCCAAAATGATCCAAATCGGGCCCACGTTTGCTAAGGCCTTGTACCGGTAGTATGACATCTTATGGCCTCATACATTTGTATAGCAGCGCATAAACCTTATTAACGTGCTCTAAAAAACAAAAACAAAATTAAACACGTCACAACTGGATTCATCACCGACCTGAAATTAATAATGTCTTCGCCAATTGAAACTACTTTAAGGTAAGTACCAAATACTCAGCGTACACCAAACATATTTTAGTTTTGAACCGGTATGCCAATGTGCAAATGAGCCAATCAAGTGTCCATTCTTATATGGATTTCAGGTACTTTTGCATGTGCAAATCGAACGAATCGGGTGTCCCATTTTACATGGATTTCGGGTACATTTTCATTAAAATGGTTGAAATACATTCCAAAATATATATGCTACTTGCATTAAAAGAACAATCATCTGCTTGAAACAAATGGTCTGGGTCAATGCAATGTATTTCAACGCTGAAAGTAACTCATAATTTTGTTCGCCGTACACTTCGTTAGTTGTATGACAGCTTTGATATGCTTGAAGGATTTTTCGACAGTAATTGGTCATTAATAACTTAATTAATATTCAAGCTGTGCACTGTGGTTTGTCAGTTAAACGCCTTTTTTTGCACAGCTCATCATAAGCTATACATGGTGGCAAGTATATCTGATACGGGAAGAAACCAGGAAAACTAACTCCGGAAAGAACGACCGACTCACGGTTAGCTGCTGTCAGCCTTTCTCATATAACCACATTTCCCCACTCGGTCCCCCGGGACACCTAATATTCAGGATAAAAACATTTGCTCTTTACAAGTCGAACATGATAACATGACAATAGCTAGTCATTTAGCACGATTTGTCTATCAATATTTTGTTTTGGGCTCGCATTGTGTGTGTGTGTGTGTGATTTGGATTTTTAACGTAGCTTTAACAATTTTCCAGTCATATCGCTACGATGTCTGCAGCGTGACAGTTTATAGTGATGTCTAGCACTGGGGCATCATGCCGCAGACATGTAGCATGATGTCCTATCCAGTCACATTATCCTGTCACCAGGCCGACCAGTCCTAACACTAACCATTAATGCTGAGCTACAAGCAAGGCAGCTGTTAGTACCATTTTTGTAAGTCTTTGGTATGACTCGACCAGGGATCGAACCCACGACCTCCCGCATCCGAGGCGGACGCTCTAACCACAAGGCCACCGGAGCGGTTGGCTCGCATTGTTCTGTCTCACCTCACTGGAATGGGCACACACACACACACACATGTATATATATATATATATATATATATATATATATATATATATATATATATATATATATATATATATATATATATATATATATATATATATATATATATATATATATGTGTGTGTGTGTGTGTGTGTGTGTGTGTATGTGTGTGTGTGTGTGTGTGTTGTGTGTGTTCTGTACAGTGTGTATTTGTTAGAATATGATTATTGTACGTTGTGATGTTTTATTTATTATCACTGAGTTCAAAACATTTGCGAGTGTGTGGGTGGGTCGGAATATTTTACTACCTGCACTTTATTTATCAACGTCATATTTGCTACATTGTTATTATTATTATTATTATTATTACAGTATATACGATAGGGCCCTCCTATGTCTCAACTCCCTGTTGCCGATAGAAGACGATACTAATGATTGGTACCTGAGTCTCGTGTACGACTACGACACGGCGATGAAGATGTCACAGTCAGTCTGTGCCCGACTTTCCTGTAAGTTATGCATTAGCTTATCAATATAGAGAGTAACTCTTCAGTTAGCAAAATTACAGAATATGAATCTAATGGATTACACCTTTCTCGAAAGGAACCTTCTTTGCATTACATTTCTTGTTCTGGATTTAGACGGTTACAGTGCCTACAGAACTTAGTTGCATTCTTTTTATTGTATTTTAAATGTGGGTTTCAGGCGCCTTTACGGCATAATCTGATTACAATGAGATCACTGTAATGCGTGAAGATCTGATCGCCACCGCATAGGGGTCATGTCCTGGTAACGTATATTGTTACCATAATCGATAATTGTATCAACCAATCAGATGAAGTCTTATAACTTTGTGTCTGGAGACTGAGTAGTGTGAAGTCGTCTTTTGAGACTGAGCATTGTAGATGAAGAGCGTGATGGTGTACAAAACGATTTGATACACTTTCAGATATTTGAAAGTTGCATTTCCATTGGTTTATTGAAAGGTCACCAGAATACGACCCTTAAGCGGTCGTCGTCCGATCTTCACGAAAGACAGCGGAGATCTGATTTTAATCCGATTATTTTACGGCATTGTGTGTTTAATTTGTAGTTCCACGTGTTTCAATATTAATTTAGTTTGGGATGTTTAGTGTACTTATCCTGAAGATGGTTAAAATAGAAACATGTAACTCATTTCTCAATATTGATTCCCAATTCGAAACCAACACCCACATTAGGTATCCATTAATTAAACTCGTGGATTTTGTGATACATGCTGTGAGGACTCGAGAGTATGTAAGTGAGGGATTCGATAGTATCTAGTGACTAATTATACGAAATCACAGGATCTCGGGTTTGTGGAAGTATTAATATGGAGACGAAGTCCTTTACTTCAAAAGAATGAGTTATCGACTGTAATTTGTTGATATGCGTATGTAACCATGAAGACATATTTATATATTTACGTTGTCTTGTCACAATATAACAACCTAAGTATGTAAATGTGTCATGCCTGCATAGTTATTTCAACATATTGCAACCGGTGGTTAGTTTTGTTGACGTAAAAGACGTGATCTTCATTACTCATGCCATGGAAATAATATGTCATGACAAATGGTAGCTTAAGACTTCCATACTTATCTTTCTGCGAGCGAAAAATCCCCACAACAACGCCTTATGAGTACTTAAGGTCATGCTTAGTATCTACATTTTGGGGCAAATGAAAATCCCTTTTTCCCTTTTATTTTCCCATTATTTATGGAATGCATATTTCGAAACAATTAAACCAAAGAAGACTTCATTTGCACTGAGCTAAGTTCACAACTGAATGGAACAAATTAATGGTTATGCAAAACGCATAAGCACAACCTTTGCACAAGCAAGGAATGTACATGTTTCATAAAAAGAATCACCCCATACTGTCTGTTGTTCCCATATGGTTGTACACGGTATGGAATACCGTGAAGTCAGATATACATACGAGTCAGTACGTACGAGTCTAGCTGAGCTTACTTGGTAATCTTTTCCAATTTCCTGTTGGGCAGCAAAATCTAACAGCAGTAGTTTTAGTATCTGAGATGTTTTTACAATCCGTAGAAGGGTCTGAATATATCAAATAGAAAAGTTAACATTTACTTGGCAAGAAAGACGTCGATGTGTCGTCTCTGGATGCGAATTGTTCTGGAAGGAAAACATTGAAGCTGGATTGGGGTAGTATGGGGTTGAAAATTATTAAAGATCACTTATATTTCTGTACATCACCATTAAATATAAAAAAAATAATCATTAATTATTAATACTACATCGCTTCATTGTATTCAAGATTTGTCAGGTTTGAAAGAGATTAAAGTGTGATCTAGCTGTGTTGAAAAATGATAAAATGAGTTAAAATTGTAAAATATCAGACGTTAAGGAAGATGTATTACAATGCCTCAGGAAAAATGCAGATTTAAAGATTACATTTAATGTGTGTGTGTGTGTGTTATTTAGATTTTTAATGTGACTTTAACAATTTTAGTAATATTGCTACTATGCTTGCAGTATGGCAGTTTATAGTTATATCCAGTACTGTGGCAACATGCCGAAGACATGTAGCATCATATTCCACATTATCCTGACAGCAAGCCGACTAGTCCTAACACTAACCTCTTAATACTGAGCACCAAGGGAGGCAGCTGTTTGTACCATAATTATTGTTTTATTATGACTCGCTCCGGAGTTTTTGGAGCGGTAAATCTCCTTTAATAATGATACCAATGGTAAGAAAAGGGCAGCAACCCTGATGGAAAGACGGTTTAAACAGTAAACTTGTCTTCGGCTAAATTTGCAGTAAAAGCTGAAGATCTCGTAAATTTGACAAGACCAGTCTACAACGATTAGACATGAACATGGATAGAACTTACTTAGAACAAAGTAAGATTTGAAAAGCAAATTGTGATTCGACATATTGGGTAACTTGTTTAAACTTGTTTCATAAATCTGAAAACATTTTATACCTTTGGAAGGACCGATGAAACGGTGCAGATTGCTAAAACTTAAAGATGGATTCATGCTGGCTTGTTGATGACAATTTATAAAGTGGAAAGTATTCTCTGCATATTTTATAATGTTTTCAACGACCGACAACGAATAGCATTTGACATAACTTTACTACATTCATTAATATCTAGTTGCTTACACAGATATCGATCAAAAATTAAACATGACCAAAACACACTAAATTGAAAAAGTTCTTGATAGAACGGAATATCTACACATGATGACCAGTTGCAAGCAAACATAGCTCACATGCAAAAATATGTTTGGACAACGGCAGATGTCTCATTCAAATAGTCTTGGACTGAAAATAATAACACAAATGGGAGATGATATATACGATGCTAGTAGATAAATATTCAAAGTGACAAACCATGAAATGATACAGATTGATGAGGAAGAATTAACACGAATTTGCTTAAAAAGGAAAACACTGAGTACTTTTCAACTTTGCTCGATTAAACATGCTTTTAGAAGAAAGGTTTAACAAAACCCAAAATACTACAACGCAGAAGTATTTTACTCAAAATGAAACCATAAAATTTGTTGCCTTTTATCGACGCTCTTTGTTGGATGAATTGAAACTCGTCACAAATAAGTCGATATGCGCAAGGAAGAATATGAATGTAAAGCATAAACCAATCTGTTCACCATTTCCATAATTGATACATTTAAAATCGGCGAAACAGTTAAAATGTCAAAATGCTAACCAATTTTTGAAAGGTACACATTTATGTACACATTTATAAAGTTACAAAGGAAGTATTAAAATCAGGCGAGAAAAGCTATGTGATTAGTTTATTTACAAAACGAGAATACTTGAAGAGAGAGGGTACTGTGGGCATGTTTTACAAGCAAGAGTTATCTCTATGCGACATTTAGAAAGAAACTGAGATTTTAATGGCGAAACGGATGAATGTTAAAAAAGTATGTGTTATTGAAAAATTTAGCTCTTTAAACTGATGGGAACCAGCTTGAATTATTATGTCAAAGGTACACATCTCTAGAGATCGAATACGAAGAAAATACAAAACACAAATACTAGTGTCACGGAGCATAAAAAAAGATTAGATGCAAATTTGGGAAAATTGTAAATAGAAGTTCAGTGAATTCACACAACATGAGCAAGTGCCACGTTATTGAATTTATTAAAACCGGACTTAACTAGATTCATTCATTGATAATAATACTACTTTTACAGACCCACAATACGGTTTGTTTGGATATGTAGCTGTGCCTACAGCGGTAACATTGGCGGACTCAGTCCAAAAGTAATACACTCTGATTCCAATGTAATCATGTCTCCGTTATCATCTCTGGATGAGAGGTTTTCGGAAGGGAGATATGCATGCGTTTTCTTTGGCATAATTTGCTTCAGAGTGAAAAAAGGAATATAGCACGTTACACTTGTTCGACGATTCAGTACAGTGCAATATATTGGTTAACTCACGGGAACTGAGTTATATGCGGTATGAATTTAGTGACATGATTGACAATTCTGAAACTAAATTTGTTACATATGTGCCATTAAACGTTTTGGATACCATCCCACCAATTGACAAACAAACGCCCCTTCCCTACCCCTCAAAGAAAAAGAAAAGAAAAACAAACCAAGCAAATAACGACCACCGCAAACGAAACTAACTTTACGATTTCACACTAATACTTCAGCGAACAGATGCAGATCACCGTGTGATTTGAAGTATTGGCTAGTAGCATGGATGGCAGCATCTGGTTGTTAGATTTTAAATTGGAATTCATTAGACAAGAATGTACCAGAAATATTCAAATGGGTTCACAAATTTTATATTTATTTTCAGATGCAAAAAATAGGTATGAATCCAATGTAATCAAGAAGCAGTTGTATTGATATCATACAATTTAATTCGATCTGTAGAAATTTTAAAATTTATCCACATCATAACCGGAGATACCGCAACGGAAATTAAGAACTACTGCAACGATAATGGGTCAAATGTACATAAACCTGTTAACCAAGGATTTTGGGAAGTCTAAATCTGCTATATTAGCTGATACCTGTGTAAATATCGATATGAAGCTGGTCCTGTTGAATAATGAGGATAATTTTCAGTTGATGAAATTAATTATGTACCAAAGATAAACCTACTGGTTGGACTTTTATCTTTATAGTAGATATCAATAAATCAACATATAAGGGAATAACTATTTTTGATCAAAGCATAAAGCTGATTATGTAATCTGCATATTAAGTGCACAGGTAGAAATCCCATCATTTATTTACAACATATTCGAATGCATCTGATACTGTTAAGGAAGTCAACCTTCCTCTCAATATTAAGACAAAAGAGAACATTATGACCGAATTTCAAAACTACAAAGTGAAATTAGACTATGCCAATTTTGTTACAGATTGATATGATTACGAAAATTAGTAGTGTCATCAGGATAAAAACAATATAACCCCAGTAACTCGTACAAACATGGATTGAACCCTACAGCTAACCAGAAAGCAGTAAAGGATAATTTTATACAGGTTTATAATCATGTTTGAAGCTATTGTGGAAGAGAATAAAGAAGATAAAGGGATTCAACTATACAGAGAAGAAGCATCACGATCATGATATCGTACTTCGCACGGTCTTTGTCGTCCCTACTACTCTGCCTCTGGTCAGAGGCGTAGCGGGGGGGGGGGGGGGGGGGCAGGGGGTACATATGTCCCCGGGCGCCAAGGTACAGGGGCGCCAAAATGAGGCTTGAAACGTTACATTATAATAAGTAAACAAGGGTAATATTCAAAAATGTGATTAAACGAGGAGGGGGCTGGGGCGCCAGTTTTATAGTTCGTCCCCGGGCGCAAAATATCATAGCTACGCCTCTGCCTCTGGTATATGTTGCAGTACACTGTGTACGTCAATCGCACTCCCACACGAGGGCTAGTGACCATTACAAAGTGTTAACCATGTCCATTTGAGAAACATTAAAAACAATATCATGAAATAAACAAAATTTATATTTACACAAATAGCTGCATAGCTGTTCTAGTTTCATTTTTTAAATAGTTAATAGAATACATATTATGCACAGAGCATTTCTCAATCATGTTCGTCGCTTTTGTTTACACGATTGAACAGTAATATAAATAAAAATTGTACCAAAACAAGTAACACATGGACAGCACCCTTACACAACAAACTAATGAGGCCTCTAATAATAACAAGCACTGCTACTTTTGTCGCTAATACAAACAAATAATTGGCTAAATTGTTCAGAATATTTTTTTTGCTTGGAGCATGAATAGGTCGAGTAGAAAGAGGTGCAACAGAAAGATGAGCAGGGTTAGTAAAAAAAATAACTGTTATTTCACCAAAATTGATATATTCTAACTGGCTCTCGTGTTTCACGGTCAAATTATTCTTACTGATCAAAGCAAACCTGCCTACATCATACCTTTTTAAACATCTTGCACTTTTGTTGATTCAGCTTTTCAAATTGCGTTGCAAATAAATAGAACATGAACAAACAAGAATAAAAAATGAAAATGGAACTTAGTAGTGTAAGTGGAAAACGTTCCGAGCAAGTTTGCAAAATTTGAAACTGAACGTTAGGAAAGAGAACGAAGGCTGCAGACCTACGTCAACTACAGGTTGTAATTTCGGTGCACAACATTCGGCATGAAGAGAGGATGCGAACTCATATAAATGAGACGTAAGTCTTTGTCTGAAGGGAAATTGTATTGCTGTATGGCGCACCTTGTTCATTCTGTCAAAAGGCAAAGTTATTTCTTCACAGTGTCCTCAACATTGTGCATGACACGTTGTGCCAAAGTTGTACGTTGAAGCACATAATCAGAACTTGATACATTTGTCACAGATATTAAAGTAGGCAATGAACAATCAATAATATCACATCAAGGAAATAAAGACATGTATGTATGTCACTGCCCAGTATCGGAATACTTTAACGTGTAATGTAATAAACCGCATAACTTCTGGCTATATGTTCACAAATTGATACGAGAAGTCTCAAAATTAATTATCACATTTTCACCTAGTTCACAGCAGATTTCATAAAATTGGATGGAATTCTACCAGACAAATTGTTAACACATTCGAGGGAGAAAAAAAAATTCAAACTTTAGAATACTGTATATTTCGCATTTAATTAATTAACAGCTTTTACCTGGAAACAAATTGTCGAATAATATGGAAATCATTTTCAACACACTGTATCATGAAACATTAAACTAGTTTCTATCTCTTGCATACAGCATGGTTTCAAAAAGTTATTAATGTTTTCAATTTGTCAAATGCCAAACGTGTATATTACAGGCGATGGAAAGCGAATTGTTGCAGTTTCTTTTTGCCAGTTTATATTCGACTAAATACCTCATGGGTTTCAAGCAGATACAAGTATTACCGGCTAAATAGTTTGTAAATAAGTAAATAAGTACTGATGAACCAGAAAATTATAGTTCTATTTTGAAACGTTAAAAGTCATAACCCTATCGAATATTAAATATTTGCTAAATTATATGCATTTATCCTAACTGCTTGATATGATTTGTACCTCTTTATTTGGATAATTTTTAATCAAAGTTGTAATGCACAGATGGCCGTCCTAACTGGGAAACATATTAGTCTTATTTGTTCTGGGTGTTTGAATCTGATATTTTATTCGTTAGATGCTGGAGCTATATTCTTGCACGTTAAGTGACCGTGATCATTCACCTTTGTCTCGATACACATCCGTGGTCTAAATTGTTTCGTCAAAGATGTAATTCATATTTGTTGATGTAAGTGCTGATCATCTCGGCCTGTGAATTCAATGGCTCATGCATTATGGGGATCTTAATTCTTCATATACTAGATTATCAATCTTTGTCATTACATCGTAAAATACTTCAATGCAGTCTGAGCCTCTGCAATCTATTGGTTTTTATGTCTTATGGATTGTCTTAATGTCCAACAACACTTTGATGGAATGCATTTGTATATTTTAACTGCATAAATAGTATATTGTGTTCTACATCTTAGCGTCTTTAGGTAGACGAAAGATCCTTCCGCGGGCATAGCATGCCCTTCGTCGTGTTTGACAAGGTATGACCTTGGCATTCCATGTATTCCGTTGGCACCGTTTTCGCAGGTGTGCGTCAGTTTCATTTTTACGCGTTTGCCTCTGACACTAATATAGCTTCAATTAATACTCTATGGATATTTAAATTAGTAATAGTTTATAGTTATAAGTTCTTTGGCGGATTGAAACAATTTAATCCTTTTACAGATTTTTATTACTGCTTTTAAATTTATAGTTATTTATCTACGAGACAAATTTTGACAAATCTTTTAATCCAGCACAGTGCTACCATCCATCTCTGTAGTCATAAGTTATAGCAATACAATTGTACAATTAACACGTCAACATGTCTGTTGATTTGAATCACATATTCCACGTTCAATATTCCAAGCTATTAGTAAAATATCAAATTCATTTTCAATTTCTTACAATTCTCAACTTTCAATAGACAGCGTTTGTAATGGATAAGCGTATTACTGAAATTGTTTGTTGACAGCATTTCTACAACTTGGTAGATTTATCACATATTCTACCTCACAAAATAAACAAAGGCATTCTTTATTTTACACATGAAAATTGTTTTGTTCTTTGCCTTCAGCTAAATGTATGTTGCATCTTCCTCTGAGCAGTTATACATAACTATCTGCAATGTTAAAGTTTCAATCCCGTCAAAAGTCCAGCTTGTATTTCAGCCTATTTCGCATACATACCATATGGAATATGCACACCGTGAAATAAATGTTCAAAACAATTATCATCTGAGCCCTGATCAATAAATTTAGAAACCTTGTATTATAGTAACATGCCTATTGTTAGCTTGTCCTAAATCTGATTGCTCCATGCAAACGAGCTTAGACAGAGCACAATTGCCGAATTTTTAAGATGTTTATCTTCTTCCTATACGGTTCAATGTCAATGAGAAGTTCATTTATCTGTTCTCTGTTGCTTTTGAAAAACTACAAGTCATATATATATATATATATATATATATATATATATATATATATATATATATATATATATATATATATATATATGTATGTATGTATGTATGTATATATATATATATATGTATATATATGTATATATATATATGTATGTATATATATGTATGTATATATATATGTATGTATATATATATGTATGTATATATATATATATATATATATATATATATATATATATATATATATATATATATATATATATATATATATATATATATATATATATATATATATATATATATATATATATCTGACGCTCCTAATGATTCAGACTTGGTGTTGAAGTGCCAAATATAAGTGGAAAGCTTTTCATGTAGGAAAACATTTCCCGCCACCTCCACCCCACCACGTTTCGAACCCAAGAACAGGTCTAGCTTACTATGTAACATTCATTTACTTTAAAGTTATATTATACGTCTGATGCATGAGAAGGCTGGTTCGAACCCCGGCCGAGACATACCTAAAACTTCTAAAAATGGTACAAGCAGCTGCCTCGTTTGGCGCTCAGCATTAAGAGGTTAGTGTTAGGACTGGTCGGCCTGGTGTCAGGATAATGTGACTGGGTGGGACATCATGCTACATGTCTGAGGCATGATGCCCCAGTGCTAGACATTACTATAAACTGTCACGCTGCAGACATCGTAGCGATATGACTGAAAACGTTTTAAAGCTAATATAAAATAAAAATCCAAATCAAACGCAAACACACGTATACACATACGCACATCATTCTTCATTCAAATAGTTGGATCTATTCACATTCCTATCCTCTAATATTTATACAAATAATCACCTGGGTCCTTTCTATGTACATTTCTTTTTCTCTAATAAATTCAAAAGTCAAGACTCGATGACTGTCCGCTAGCACTGTAATTGTGATTACAAAGCAAAATTCAATTTCCGTTTAGTAACAATGGGATTAGCAAAGAGTAAACTATTTTTGAAATGCTGAACAATGGTGTTGCAACTGGTACTTGTCTAGCTCTTGATTGCTTACTATCTGCCATGTATTTACCTGCAACATCATTGCAGGCGAAAATTGTTGCTACGGGACAACACAGCCCCAACTCTAATGCACAACGAAATTGTATTCCATGTACTTAAACCTGACTGTTCCATTGGTTATTTAAGCTTGCTCTTTTTTTCTGACGATACACAAAAATGTGGTTTAGTAATATTTCATGATTTCAATGAGCTCGAAGTTCAGCATTGATGATGAAATCATCTGGAAAACAGGGTCAGTCTTTCTGCTGATCAAGTAATTTCCAATTTAAATGTTTCTTGCTTCATGTTTAAGATGCATCCTCTTCTGCATAAACTAACTACAAGTCCGAGGCTAGCTATGTGGTAACCTTTATGTTCTGGAGATTGGACAAGATTAAAATGTTTGTTTAGATTTTTCTATTGTCAGTTTGATTATTTATGAATACTTCAGCTAAGAATACTGTTTGCAGAATAACGAAACCAAAGAAGAAAGGGCAGACATTATTTATTTCGTAATACATACTCATGTCTAGGTACTATATTAATGAAGAAAAAAAACCACCATTATTTCCATAACAAACAAAAATACTTCCTTTGCACTGACTTATAACGAGATGGCGTTGCTGCAGAACATATCGGTGTTTGACTGCAAGGACGTCTAAGTTCATCGTTTACCCGTATAAGTAGACGCGTACCTGTACTGAGTTCCACAACTGTTTCATAAATGGTCCATGAAAATCATATAAAGAATGAGGTTAAGAGAACGAGTTTAAAAATGGTGGATCAGAAGTGCTGAATTATGACTCATTTGCGTGTTATACCGTCCGTTTACATACTGTCTTTTAGCGTCATTGACCTTGAAAGTAACAAATATTCTACACCAAAGGCACAAAAGACGAAAGATCATAGTAAATACATACTGAATTAGGTCTCATAAATTTATCAAAGAATTTGGTTTTCTCTACGTGTCATGTAATTATGGAATGTACAGCATTGTGGCAGTGTGGTTATCCTACCGAGATAAGATAATCCACTGTCCTGAGTAATGTACGTGTAAGTTCCCTATTGTAGAGATAACCGCCAGGAATGTACACTTGTTAGTATGGTGTACGCAGCTCATAAAGAGAACTCTACTACGCGAACGTAAAACCAGAAAATGGAAAATTATATCCTCACAGATTTGCATACATGTCATTACAGAAAAGATCGAGGATATATGAACAAAGGTTTCGTAAGATTCACCATAGTTACTGGGTTTTTTCAAAGTTTCCAAACAACAAAACGTTTACTCTTTTATTTAAAGACAAATCCTACACAAAGCCCAACATGCAGCATTGACAATATTGCTCAGGCTAAGAAGCACTTGCAAGATGATAGATAGTATAAGCAGCCCCTACTGCCTCTGCATCTTACGCGATACCTACCAGTCTCTGCATCTTACGCGATACCTGCCAGTCTCTGCATATTACGCGATACCTGCCAGTCTCTGCATATTACGCGATACCTACCAGTCTCTGCATATTACGCGTCATCTACATTCACTACACACGTTCCCATAGCTTCATTGGCTCTTTAGGTTTACTTATTATTAAATATAATCTAAATAAACTTTCAACTTAAGACTTTATAACTTCTTTTCTCTTCCTTTAATACGAATAAATACAAAACATAGAGTAAATGTATTTGAGGTAGAATAAACTTAAAGAAGGAAAATAAAATACTAGTTCTTCATTTCAGCTTCTGATCTTAAAACATAGTTTCGACAGTTTTCTGTGAAATTAATATTCTCCTTGGGTTACTGATTGACACACAAGCTTTTACTACGCATGCAATTTTACACAAAACGCTGCGATATCACTCGATATTGTTGTTCTTTTCGTGGTGGAAGACCTGTTGTGGAGAATACCCACGTTATCTTACTCGATTAACGCACATTTGCTACTACGCTTGCGTCACAGTTTTTGCTTATTCAGTGCTATGTCTTAAGTTTTCGCCATCTGCCAGAATCTGGTCAAGTAGTCCAGTAACCACAGTAACGGTTCACAGCCTTTCCAAAATAATGTAAATAAAGCGTCTCTGAAAAGGGCGCAGTCCTATTTTAATTCGAGTGCGATTTAAAGTTTCAGAAATGCGATAAATATATCTCTTCGGTAAATCAAAGCAATAATATTTGTTCAAGTTATTTAGAAGCAGCAAAATTAAAAAAAATAGTCTCCCTCCTCCTTTTCGATTATGAACTTGAGTTCTCCACATCAGATGCAATACGACTCCCAAAATGAATCGATTGTTATAGTTTTCATTATTCTGCTTCGGAGTGGGAAATAGGCTGTTCCCAAGTGTAAATTTGTTTTGTATTCAGCTAAAATAATTCTCCAGCTGGCCTGAATGAATTTTTTAAAAAAATACTTGTTTCGTTGGTGGGTAACCTGACTGCTGTGGGCCCTCGGGATTTTGACCTATTTGTCCCACCCTGTCCGAGGCTGAACCCCCTCCTCTCTCTCTCTCTCTCTCTCTCTCTCTCTGTTTGTGTGTTCGTTCTTGCCATAGCCATAGTTTTATAATTTGTATTTAGTAAAGTATTTGTCTCGTGCAACAAGAAAATGATAATCTTTACCTTCCTTAGTGTGGCGGAACTTGACCTGTGTGGACGAGGGAATTTCCCGCGTCATGAAGTGCATGCGATGGACTACCCAGACCGCCGTAGCTCACTTCTACCGCCTGCACAACGCCAGTATAACCGGCGCGGACAATCACGATACTGCAGAAATCTACGGGTGTCTGTAAGTTACACTACAACGCAAAACTGCTTCTACTCCACGAAAAACAAGAGGTGCTGGATGTATTACAAACGAGTCCACGGTGTAGTAGCCCTACTGTATTGTCGTTATTGTTAAAGGATCAAACTTTGTATCTTATCTTCAAGACCATGGTCATGGCTCAGTAGTTTTACAATTCCATGATGTTCTATTATTTTAAAACCCTTCGAGACTGACACACACAAGTTAGTATACTTGTGACTGGCCATCAGAAGGAGTGATGTGTAACAGAGTTTGGTTGCTATTTTCAAAGACACGGTTCATTATTTAACTTTTCCATCACACTTTATTTTCCACTCTATACATTTAAAGGATTAACCTTTGTTTACTTCAAGGTCAAGGCCATGGCGCAATATTTTACGTTTTCAACGCACTTCCTGTGTGCTCTAATACTTAAAGCTGTTTGATATTTAGGGAATAAAACCGGTATGATGTACATCATCACTGAAATGTGTGTCGCGTACCGGGTAGAAGTCTTTCAAGGTCTAAGTTACTTTTTAGTATTTTACATTTTCATCACCTTTTCCTTTCCACTCTATAACTTTAAAGATATCTGAGATTAAGGGAATAATTCCTTAAAACAGCTCTCTGTCATTTCTAAATCGAACCGTTTCTTGTCTTGATTTACCTATAAAGAAAACAAAGATTATATAAGAATACCAGAATATATTCTACCAGTATGAAAACAGTGATTATACAAGAGAACCAGAACATATTTTGCTAGTATGAAAACAAGGATTATACAGAAATACCAGGACACGTTCGACCAGTAGGAAAACAGTGACTATATAGGAATACCAGAATATGTTCTACTAGCATGAGTTGATATCTTCTTGTATTCGCTTCTGTCGCCCAACAAAAAAAAAAACAAAAACAAAAAAAAAACCAAACAAACAACGTCTTTTAGCCTAAGTCAATCATCGAACAAAGTTTTCATCAGCACATCATGTCAATAGTAGATTGGTTCCTTGTCTATCTTCTGTCTGTTTAGAGTCCATAAACATTTTAATAAAAAAAGGCTATTTCATTTCCGTTTATAATTTCCTTTAAGTTTGATAATGCTTACCTAAGTAAACTCTTCGTTTGGAAATTAATTTTGATTTTCTGCGTCATTCCATTGCACTCCTACTAAATTTAAATTCAAGACAACATAACTGCACCCTACAACTATTAATTAATTGCAAGATTTTCACCAATTTAATATTATAATACAGACTTCATGAGCAAAATGTTACTTATTCTTTTTCTTTTCTATTTTGCAAAGAATATCAGCTGGGACAGCCAACTGTTTCCGGCGCCAGTTGACAACGTGCCCCAAACGAACCCGGAAGTTGTTGTATGATTATTACATGATGTTGAGCGGACGCTGCAAGCAGATAGCCGCGATGCATGCCGACAAGTCCAAGACTAATGATACAACAGGTTTCTCTCTCTGTTTCTGTCTGTCTCTCTCTCTCTCATCATGGAATGCCATAACTGATGCGCGCAAAATTATGCTACCATGTGCAATGTATTAAAAGCTTCATCGGCAAGTTTTCAGCAAAACAGAGTTTGGTGAAGTTTCACGAATCTGTTATGGTTAGTGCAGCAAATAAAGGCATTCATTTGTTACTTTCTTAACTTTTATAGGTGAGCAGTACCATCCCCCTTTTCTTAAAAACCATGACATAAAAACTGAAATTTTCCTTGCGAAATGTCGTTAAAAATACTACAGTAGTAAGTGAATGAATTATATACCAGTCTTTGATGAAACATATTTATACATCAGATGGAAACTAAATGTTATCATTTAGAAATATATTAAATAAATAAATTTAGTGAGTTTAGAGATCACTACAATATCAATTTATCTATGTAGATGACAGTGATCCTGGACCGGAACAGACGACAATTACCCAAGTCGTACCAGATGACAGTCGTGCTGAGCCCGACAGGGGTGCCGACACAACAACGACATCAACAGCCAGAACTGAAAAAATCACAACAACACGTACTCTAGTGCGATCGACTGCACAACCACGTAATCCCGAGGACGAGAAAGCTAAAATTAGAAGCCGAAACAAAATGGGAGATACATCAAAGAGCACCGGAAACAATAGTGCAGCCAATGTCTGCTTACGTCACATCTGGATCAAAAGCTTCGTTCTGTCCATCTCCATCATTTTAGTATTCATTTTTTGAGGTTATTTAGTTGTCATGGCGATGACGATAACCGCAAGAACAGTTATGACATTTGACTAAAGAGCTCTCCGCTTTCTCACATGAGTTTGTGCACTGGATGGTGCAATGTAAATACACTGGTAGGTACAAGATGTTTATATTGAATATAAATTCACTTAGACAGCATGTATGACTAACATATCAGAAACTGAGCGCAAAGACAAAATATAAGCATACATTTTGGTTGCATACTAAACGAATGATAAAATATAGCTTAACCTAAAGTTTTTATACTGATTCACGCAACATCTTGCTTTTGTGGTCAAATCCCTATGCTATTCTATATTAAAAACAATCGAATAGTTGAAATGAACTGTGTTTGAAAAATCCTCTATTGACCAGACGTGTAATAATGACAAATGGTCTTTTGCATTACAATGCAGTAAAATATAGAACAAAGAATAGCTGGCAACGAGGGACTAAGCCCATAAATAAACACCATAAACGCGTATTGGATATTTAATCAAAGATGACCAATGACTGACCAGGTAGAGCAAATTAAAAATAGATCTTGTTTCATTCTTGGGGATGACGCTGGAAATAGGACCAGATGTCAAGAAATTCAAAGACTTACAACTGAACAAGATTATGTTATAAATGAAGCATTGAAGCATCTGATTGAAAGGCATGCCTTTTGTAACTACATTCAACTTCTGAGAAAGTAGTCGTATGTATTGGCTTAAAGGGATTGTTTCACTTTTTCAGGCGTGTGTGCTAACAAATTTTGCAACAAGTTGCAGTATAAATGAACCACACACACACACACACACACACACACACACACGTGTATATTTTCTATTGTACGGAGTGTATATAAGTGTACAGTCAATATCTCATGTATTCTTAATATCAGGTTTACGTATATGACACCATCCACTCCACATGGTCCACGTATATGAAACCATCCACTCCACATGGTCCACTTTTATGACACCATCCACTCCACATGGTCCACGTGGAATGAATTGTTCCTTTTCTCTTTATCAATGTAAACAAATAACATGTATTCATAAAATGTATATCCGCTTTCGCAATTTAAATATGGTGCTTTTTAAAGGGTCAATTTCAATTCCCGGTTTTCGCACTCTACCGAGAAGTCCATATAGATATGACATTTATCATCTCTTTTTAATGTCTACGGTCACAATTAGGCTTTGATTTTATTGTGTGACTCTAGTTCCTTCGCCGATAAACTGTGCGTCTTAGCTTGATAATGTATTGTCCTGCTTAGATGTGCAGCGATGATGAATAAAACAAACCTCACGTTGAAACTTCTGACTTCAGTGACACTGCCAGTGGAGTGAAATATCTATATATAGCAATGTATTTAGAGCTCGTAGCACGTGTATATAACATGTAGATTATAAATTACACTGACTAGCATGCCAATTTTGCCCTTTCAAACATTTGTATGGGCTGCTTCTGCAGGATCGATAAATCAAGAAAACAATTCCCTGCAAATGAGAAACTTTGAGCTCGAGTTTGTGATTAAATTTACAGACATTCAAAAGCAAGGTTTCAAAAGTTACATCATTATGATTGGTTGACAGAAAATGCGAAGCTCAATCTCAGAAATTGTATTATATCCACGTGGAGCTGTATGTGTTATGTGTCACTAATGTAAGGGAATCCAGTGACGAAAATTATTTCATTCAATTTTATTTGCAGCTGGTCCATAACTTGACTATTCGTCTAGGGCATTTATATATTAAAATTAGAAATACAAACAAAGCAAAATACACGTGGTCAGTCATATCAATATACAGTATGGATGTCTTTTCACATTTTGCACATAAATAAGTTCTTTGTTAATGAAAATAAAACGTTTTTACTCATAATATTTTCTTTTGCATTTTGAAATAACTACTTCTTACGTATCCTTTTCATTTAAACCTTATGTTCGTATCTTTTTCATTCAAACCTAGCTTTTTAAATGTATTGTCACAATACGTACCACTGAACACACCTCACACGTGATACATCAAAACAGTGAGATCCTAACAATATGCTCTAGGTTTATCTCATGTTCATGTAATTTGGTTATGATGAAAATTAAAAATTTCTTTGTGATCTGGACAAACAAAAATATTACACTTGTTGATGCTGTTTTACGAAACAGCTGAATAATATGCTGTCTGTGGCAAGAAACCACGAAGTTCTATAGTCAATGTGAACTAAACTTTATTAGTAAAGCCGTTATCAGCAACAAGCTTCGAGAAGAATTGGACCGACTGTTTAGGTCGACGGGGACGGTTGGGGTCAGTGAAGTTAACCTGGTAGAGTCCAAATTTCTGAGTATATCCGCTTGTCCACTCCAAATTGTCCATCAGTGACCAGGCCACATAGCCCTTCACATTACACTGATCCTTTTTGATTGCTGAAAAATATACGCATATCCTTTTTATCTGAACGTAACTGCAGTTAACTTTCAAAGAATTCTGTAAAAATATTGCGGAATTACTTAGTTGGAGCAATAAATAGTGATATCTCCGGTCTTTCTAATCTATTTTGGCAGCCATGGAACATCAACAGTTTTTTTTTTCTTCACCATCAAACTTAATCTTATGTACTAGATAAGTTTATATAGACCTCTCGCTCTATTCTCTCCCCTCAACCTTATGGTTTTATGGTTTTTGTTTCTTCAGAAAAAGCGATACTACTGTAAATTCTAATCTTTTATTCACTGCTTCAAATTTTCAGAGAAGGTAAAAGCTGAATAAATGCATAGCTTTTTGTAAGATTTTCTTAGATATAGTGTTATATTCACACTTATAGGTAAGTGAATCATTGTTGCATATAAGTGTTACAAACATTTAATTTTTAGCAACATTAAAACATGATATGTTTATTTTTGAATCAGTATATATCTGGAAGCATTGTCACAAAAAAGAAAGAAAAAAAGCCCCCTGAAACATATGGTCACTGAAAATTAGATACATATCCTTAATATAATCAGCATCGTTATCACTGACGACGAGATCCGTGTCCTCACTAAACCCTGTCGTGATAACACAGTTTGAAACATGATCCGTGCCAACATCATGATTTGCACGATCAGTCATGCCGATTACGGACAATACATTTATTTCACACTCAATATTTTAGTCAAGATTTGCGAGGAATCTTACAATTTGAGCACGTCTGTACTTGAGTTTAATTTGGAGAACGAGTGGGATTTATTTCAAACCGTACTCAGTTATTAAACACACAGGTATAGAAGCATAGCCAAATGATATTTCGAACTTATCTTCATCAAAAACGCAAAAAGCAAAGCAATTTTCTACCATTACCTGATTCTAATTTATCGTTCGTGAATAAGGTGTAATCAACGCGCTTATATTACCTTGCGCCTTGGTTATGTTCTTTGTTATTGAGCGACTTCGAATGAGGTGAGATTATCATGTCTTTGCTACCTGGCGCCTTCGTTATTTATACGAACGTTTTTGTTTATCTGCTTCTGGCACGTCCGGTAACCAAAAAAGACCCAAACGTTATAATATAGCCAATTTTCTCTGACAAATGTTTAAAAAAAACCCCACTATAATCATTTCAAGAAAGGGTTAATTTTGGTGTGTTATGGCATTGCAACACAAATAGGTTATTTTGTGACATGGCAAAGTGCCATACAAAATGATACACCACGGCAGGTGATAAAAGCTGGTGAGATTATCGATTATGCATAATACACCTCAATGAAGAAGACACCCCACCCCACCCCTTTTACCACATGCCCTTTAGGGATTAATGGGAAAACGGCACTGATCACCATGATCATGCGAGATTTAATATGAGAGACGCACACAGAGATAAGACATTTAAAGAAGAAAAAATATGGCAAAATAATACGTTTTCTTTAATATGCAGTTATTCCTTGTAAAACATGGTATAATGATAGATATTCGACAGAACATGTCCAAAGTAGAAACAAAAGAAGGTCACGAAATCTGACACTGTAATCCTACAAAACCGCAATAATGGAATATAAAAAAGCAATCCCAAATTGAAACAAGCGAGGACAAGCAAGAGGAGCCGTCTACACCTTGATTAAGCTAAGAAAACCAAAGAGAGGCTAACTTTTCCGGTGCTATAAAATAAAATAAAGCAACACTCGACTCCCGAAAGAAAACTAATTAGCGATAAAACATCTGCTGTGGAAAAATCAAAAAAAAAAAAACAAGATGCAGGGAAATGAAAATACGTCTCCATCCCGAAAACAAAATCATACAATAATAAATCACCACCCAGTGAGAACAGGAAAGGAAACTACTTTGCTATATAGATTTGGATTCATGAACAGACTTGTCAGAATTAGGTGAGACTAGATATGAAATGGAAACATAAACAGAATACACAAAGCCAAGGAAGAACAGAAGCCAAGCAGCACGTATATTTCTTCATGTAGCATTTGTACCAATATGGTTTAGTGGAACATTAAGTACAGTCCTGGATACGTAGTCAAGAGTAAGCTTCGGTAATCTAATCAAAGTCAGATCTCCACTGTCATGTATAAAGATCTGAAATCGACTGCTTATGAGTAATGTTCTAGTGACCATTGAATTATCCAATGAAAATTTAGCTTTCAGAAATCTGAAATTGACTCAAATCGTTCGGCACACATTGATGCTCTTCAGCCAAGCCACACATTCTCACAAACGTTAAGATACAAGACTTCGTCTGACAGGCTGATATAATTAGCCATTATGGTAATATCATATGTCACTAGAACATGACCTCTAAGTGGTCGCTGTCAGATCATCACTAAGGACATTGGATATATTATTTTAAACAGATTGAAATTTAGGCATCCCACAAAAATATATAATACAAATATAAACGTAAAAGTGATAAAATCCTTAAAATACGATTTCCAATCTTTGATATAATCTGCACTTGAGTAACATTCCAAGACCACAGCTGTAACATCGCCATGGGGCGAATCCCAGGACAAACAGTTAGTCGCTTCATACGACATACACGACGGCACATCAATATTAATATAATCAGTTAGCATGCCAAGCGATAGAATGGCTAGCATGTACAAGGGCTTTAACAACGTCTTTACAAAACGTATCAGTACCATCACAATAACCAACATGAACACAATTACAATTAAGGTACAACACGAATACATATGGTGTGTGAACGTTATTCACTCTCAAAGCGGTCTTGTCTGCATACTGTATATCACTTGAACAGTCAGGTCTGACTGATAATAAGCAATTTGCCGCAAAAACACCTACCTGCCTGATACCCTGACCTCCATGAAGCAGCGCACGCAATATCAGGTACGCGAGGTCAGGCACGCGCCGTCGAATGACCCTATACCCATTGACGCGATTGACTATTCGACGATGCGTGCCTGGAGTTAGGTCACAATTAGTACTTCCAGTTCAGTACCCACGAATGTAGATCTAGTCTATTTTTATAACATTTTTTCTTCTCTCATTTTGGTGGTGATAGAAGAGTTATATTTATGCATTTTATGTAGGGATTTAAAGGTAATTGTTTATTCCTGAGAATATGAGCTCAGGATGTGGTTTTCCGTGTGTATTTTGGCGACAGTGCACAGTGAGTAATAAGGCATTGGTGATGATCCGGAAGTGAAATCTGTTCTGTTTACATGCTGCTCTGTTGACAGTCCAGCCGCTCAAAGAAATGCAGATCAACCTTTGACAAGAACTTCACCGTGAAGTTATTTTTGAAGGTATTTTAGATTAACATATGAATTGTATTGATTGTCACACAGTCGAAAGGTCAGTGTTGAGAAACAAATGTAGAGAACATTTAGTAAAATTAATTGTGTTCTATGTCCGCCTGGCCTCATATGATACTCAAACACCCATGTGCACTAAGAGCCGATCGAATACAATAACATTAAACATGAACGGTATGTCATCCAAACAAGCGATTTAATATACAATTTGCCAACTTGTTATATGTATGACCCGAACTTGCCAAACCAAAATTTCTGACGAGTACACAGGATCATACATATCATTAAAAACGTTCGAAATGTTATAATCTGTGCCAAATAAAATAGTTTCCATTCACTACCACATACTGATCCACTTAATGGGTCCGAATTCTTCAATTACTAGATATATGCTTTTCAATAGCATGTAAATGTTCAAAAAGAATATCAGGCGTGTCTTTCTGAGCTTGTAGATACAGTCTAATATCTTCTACACTGTCTAGAACCTCGATGACCCCGGGTACAATGGGTGGTACTGAGTCCTCGTCACTTTCAGTAGCAGAAACATCGGATGGTTCTTGGCGATCTATTATATCGTAAACAATGTCATCAATTGTTGAAACCGTCGATGTGACAAGATCACTATCGCAATTAACATAATCCGAGAAATCAACATCATTGTCACCAGATCCAAGTAGAAGTAATACTTCACGCATCGTAGCAAGCGGGACATCATCATCATCACCGTCGTCATCAACAATGGTAATTACATCTGTTTGCTGGCCAAACCCTGCCTTAACAAAGCAATTTGCAACAAAGTCTGTAGAAACATCACACCATGCACGATAAATCATATTGATTGCGGATAATACATTTATTTCACACTCAGTTTGCTTGTCTATGCTAAGGAGGTAGCTTTGGATTAGATCACGTCTGTACTTAGATTTTAATTTGAAGATAATCCCTTGGCCCAATGGTTGCAGAACAGGCGTTGTTTCTGGTGGAAAGAAAGCAACTTTGACATTTGAAAATGTATCACATAATGTTTTCGGATGGGCCATACAATTGTCAACAAGCAATAGAACATTTCTACACTGAGATTTCATTTCTTTGTTAAAAGTTGAGACCCACTCTGTAAATATTTCTGCTGTCATCCAAGCACGCTTGTTTGCGTAGTAATAAACTGGTAATGATTTCACATGTTTAAAACAACGTGGAATTTTAAATTTACCGATAACCAAAAGTTTCAATTTTTCGGATCCATCCATGTTTGTACAAACAAGAATCGTAAGCCTTTCTTTACTTTTTGTACCACCGTGACATCTCTCTCCTTTCCTTTGAAATGTTCCGTTTGGAAGCATTTTAAAAAACAGACCCATTTCATCAGCATTAAACACATTTCTCGGTTGATATGATTTCAAAAGTTCCGGTAGAAATTTCGATTCCCAGTCAGCCATGGTAGTCTCGCAAACCCCGGCACCCTTATCGCTATCTGTTCTGCTTATAATGTTATGCCTTTGTTTAAATCTGTCAATCCAATTCTTATCTGCATTAAAAGATTGTAATCCCAGTTTTGAAGCGATTTCGTTGGCCATCTGTTGAAGGATAGGCCACTTTACGGGAATATTTTCATCTCTTACTGATTTAAGCCAAGCTAGAAGACCCTCATCTACTTCGGGATTGGCACATGTGCGAATCCGTTTCCTAGCGGGACTCATTTCTCCAGAAACAGTTACTCTCGCGATCTTCTTACGATTACACCAAATACTTCCAATCGTTGAAATTGGCAACACAAACATATCAGATATATCTTTTCGTGAACGCCCTGCTTCTATTTCACGTATTATTTGTAGCTTCGTCTCTAAAGAGACATTTTTTCTTTTTCTGGTTAGCGAACTTTTATCCATTTTTATAACAGTCAGATTCAAAATGAACACGAGATTTACTTCAAGCTGTACTCAGTTATTCAAGATACAGGTATAGAATGATATGTGATCACAACGCTTTTGTTACACGGCGCCCTTACGCCGCTGTTATTGAAACGACGCCATTGTTTATCTTGCTTGAGCAAGTCAGGTGATACCATTACTATAATTGAGCTAATTTGTTCTGACAGACCACTGAGCTCAAATCCTAAAGCTAGTTTAACGTTGTAACAAAGGCATATTATAATAAAGCCTTTCAAATATACGGTACTCAGGAATTTGACTAGGGAAATTAAACTACAATGTACTAATAAAGAAAACGTTTTATTCAAGAACGTAATAAACAAATCTGTGTTTGTGTGTTGTCCAAGAGGTGGCAGAGAGCCGCGATAGATCAGTTGGATAGGGTGTCAGTCTCGCAATCCAATGGTATCGGTCAGGCCCGGTCCTAGGGCAAGGCGAACGAGGCAAACACATTGAGCCCCGCACTTTCAGAAAATCAACTCCGCAATACAATATTTTTTGCTTTGGGCCTCACTCATCGTTTGCTGCATTGGGCCCCACATGCTGCCTTGGGGCGCACATCGTAGGGCCGGACCTTGTCTCGGTTCTTACCTGCCCAGGTGTATAGCTCACTCAGCATGTTATATCTATTAATGTAGTAAGAGTGCTGTCAAAAGCAATAAATAAACGCAGCAAGTATTTACTTGAGTTTATATGATGATATCATTGGAATAACATATCCTACTGTATAGGTGAAAAAAATCAAGTGGATAATGTTGGCTTAGTATAAGAATATATCATGATCATCGTTATCACAGGCAATGCCATGTTTCCTCACTAAATCTGTAATTCACACTCTATATCTTTGTCAAGGCTCGCCAGTCATATTCGGACCACAGTATTCCTAAAAGTTGTAATAAATTATATAATATAACAATATATCACGGATATCACGAGCGCCAAGTTTTCTCTAAATTATTTTGGCAAAAAAATAATATAAAAGGAATGCAGTTCTTTTCGAATGTTAACTGTATTAAACCAGATTAGATTACCACGCTGGCTTTACCTTGACCCTTTATTACGGTCTTTGTTATTAAGCGATCGTGAATCAGATGTTGTTACCGACGCCTTTGCGACCTGCCGCCTTTCTTACGCTTTTGTTACCTACAGTTCCCGCTGTTGTTGGCCTCGTTTTAGCACGTCCGTGATAAAAACATTATAATCGAGCCAGTTTTATCTGATATGTAATATGAACAAGGCAAACGATGTGCGAAGTTAAACGTCACAAGAAAGGAACGTTACATAAAATAAATCTTTACTGACAGACAGACAGACAGACAGATATATATATATATATATATATATATATATATATATATATATATATATATATATATATATATATATATATGTATGTATGTATGTATGTATGTATGTATGTATGTATATATATATATATATATATATATATATATATATATATATATATATATATATATATATATATATATATATATATATATATATATATATATATATATTAAGATAGATAGATAGATTTACCTGCAATGACCTACAGCCTCATTCGCAAGGTGCAGAAGGGCGAGAGGAAGTGAGTTAGGATGGACTTAGTGGCCAATATAAGTTACTTATCCTAGTTTGTCTTTTAATGTCCCTTACGTTTATATAATTAAATATGCTTATTGTACGGCGGTTTCAACGATTTTCCAAACAGTGACTACCGGTTTGTGTTTGCTTCTGTGTGGGAAGTTTTGGGAGGGGATTGGCGGAGCGGGTTCTTGAATACCCGCAACACAAATTAACAGAAGAATAAAGGAATAGCCAAGAAGACATAAAAAGGCCGATACACTGTGGCCTGATACACACAAATTTAGAAAGACCCTAAGAGAAACGAGAACACAAAAGGAAACGACCGTCCTATGTTACAACTCCATGGTTTTAAACGAAGTAACATAAAAGAGTGAAAACATATATGTTTAAAAAAATTAAACAATTAATTTATTCTCCAAGACTAAAAAGTGTAAAATTAAAAAGAACTTACTGTACTGTTAACTAAATCCCAAATAGTTTCAACCGTTTCATCCCAAGTCCGAAAGTAAAGAGTATTCCGAATAAATTTCAGAGTTGTTTGAATGATAACCAATATTGAATGCTCATATATATATATATATATATATATATATATATATATATATATATATATATATATATATATATATATATATATATATATATATATATATATATATATATATATATATATATATATATACCAATAGCCAAGAGTAGTTTTGATCTGGTTAAAGTCGCCATGCATTACAATGATATAATAAAAATGTCTTTAAATGACTTCACAATAAACCCAAAATAATGTTTTAGTCTGAAAAAAAAATATAAAGTGAATTAGTCCTAAAGTAATTCCAACCAAAAATGTAAACAAATAAATCTCCTCAAATTAAAAATCAACGCAGTAAATGACTGATTCCGCTAGTCAGATGTTCAAGTGGGAATGAATAATTCTGATATAAAAAAAATCCTAATAGATAAACCCGAGTCACAACAAGAGGACCAGAATGACGGTCATCTTAATGAAAGTTTCCATCAAACTGTCAACAAAATTCGTTTCTCGAATCTTTTAGGGTCAGCATCAAGGCTGTATCTAGAACTCAAAACCACGTAAGCAAACATATTTACCTACAAATTTTAATAATCGTAATATATGATCTATAATCATATACATAAATTAGCTATGTAAGACGTTGTTTGTAAAACAAAAATACATGTGTCAGTTAGTCCCAAACTCCTACCCTTCCTTAAGGGTAAGGTCGATCATACAATACAAATTAGAAATAAATAACACATATAGGACTCGCAGATTTGGATTCATCCACAGACTTCTCAGGCACGTAGAAGTTGAAAAATAAAGTTAAAAAAAATTAAAACCGGTAAATCCTCACTGTCCACATTTTAACAAAACCTTTTCCCTTCAGTATAAACCAATCATAAGGTAACATACATATTTACTATTGCGTCAGATAGTGCATCAACGTTATTCGTTACAAATATAAGAATTAGGATTCTACATGCTTTCCATTCAGTCTGCCTAAAATACATTTTAAGTCTGTTTTGTGGGGCCCTTAGTGGCCGAGTGGTCTAAAGCGCTCTCCGTTACGGATCACTGGCATCTCACCTCTGTCTGCGTGCATGGGTTCGAGTCTCGGATTCAGCCAATGTGGGTATGTGAGAAAGCTTGCCAGCTTCTCGTGGGTCGGTGGTTCTTTCCGGGGTTTTCCCGAGTTCTTCCTCCACCATTAATACTGATTGCCATGTATAATGCTGAAAAATGGCGTTAAACCCTACAACAACAACAACAACAACAACAACATGTCTGCTTTGTATTCCAAGTCTCATGAACCAGAAATGACAACATTAATCAGACGTGAACACCAAGATATACACATAATTAAATCTATTTACTGTGACAATGAAACTCACTAGGGAAGCTTACAAATATAAAAAACGAAATAAAGTACCGCACGATAAGATGTTATCATGCCTTTTCGCATTACATATGTATGGACCTGTTGCAGTCGTGGAAGTACAAGACTGCGCTGACAGATCAACAAATAAAATAAAATAAAATAAAATCGGCACACAAAAAAAAAAAAAAAATCAGCAAAAAATGAAACCACAACCCAAACCCTAACATGATAATACATACGATGGCTTCTTGGAGTACAGGTACAGCCACAGTGGTGGTGTGAACTATTATATAATTCCTATCTAGGGACATCGTACTGCGATTAAGTATATGTAGAAACCAAATAATACATTTAATAAACTAAAACGAGAGAGAGAGAGAGAGAGAGAGAGAGAGAGAGAGAGAGAGAGAGAGAGAGAGAAGAGAGAGAGAGAGAGAGTTGTTGTTGTTGGGTTTAACGCCATTTGTCAGCACACGATAGGCTATGCATGGCGGCCAGTATTATTGGTGGAAGAAAAACCATGTAAAACCACAGGAATAACCATCGACCCACGAGAAGCTAATGGCAAGCTTTCTCGCATACCCACATTGGTCGAATCATAGACTCGAACCCACGCAGACAGAGGTGAGATGGCAGTGATCCGTAACGGAGAGCGCTTTAGACCACTCGGCCACTCGGGTCCCCTGAGAGAGAGAGAGAGAGAGAGAGAGAGAGAGAGAGAGAGAGAGTTATTATAAGTATGCAAATCCCCTACATACACACTGTAAATTAAATACAACTTTCCTTTTTAAGAAATGATTTTGTCCTTTGCTCATATCATTTTCCCACGCTACCCGCCATTTGCCAATGTATTTCAGCCAATAAAAAATTATGATTAAAAATCTAAGCCATCACGCGTTATTTTCAGTTGGCCAATGAGAGTGCAGTATTTCTTTCAGCGCCTTGTTCTTAAATAGTAAGCGGACACGATCAGGGCCATGTCGAACGGTAGCGTGGAAAAATAATTTGTAATTCCTTAATGGTATGATATTAAGTCAAACTTTTGATAGGGGTATACAGTCGAATGCCTGCGCTAAATATCGGTACAAAATTAAGCTTGAAATATTAGCGTTTATTTTTAAATAGGTCGCGCGAGCAAGGAGACAAGTATCCTCTCGTATTTATTATATAGTACATGTATGCTAGATCCAAATCGAACACTTCACGCATAGTAGGAAGGGAATCATCATCATCATCGTCGTCATCATCGTCATCACCATCATCATCATCATCATCATCATCGTCAATGTTATGTCATCATCATCATCATCATCATCATCGTCGTCGTCGTCGTCGTCATCATCATCATCATCATCAATGTTAATTAAATCCGTTTGCTTCAGCACGTTCGGTGATAAAATCATTATAATTGAGTTTATTTTCTCCGACACAAAGAACAAACAAACGCTGTAACCCAGTGGTGTCCAACCCACGGCCCGCGGGCTGATTTTAAATGGCCCGCCAGAGCTTGAGCAGCTATATAGTCGTGTTTTTCAGTTTTCTGCTGCGGCCCTCGGCTCCAAGAAAAGCATTTTTCAGTGGTCCATGGCGTCAAAAATGTTGGACAGCACTGTTGTAACCAATTACATGCTTTAAGAAAGGAACGTAATAACAAAAATAAATTTGAATATATAGTAATTAGGAATTTGGCTTGGACAATTAAATTCGACCATTCATTTACTCAGGAACGTAATAAGCAATTTTTACTGTATCTAGATATATATAGATAGATAGATATATAGAATTTCAAAGCAATGACCTACGGCCAAAATGCCACAGTATCGCTAAGGGTCTCGGGGGGTAAGGGTGGACTTGGGGAGCAATATCTGTTGATTATCCAAATTTGTCTGTTCGTGTCCCTTCCAGGGCCGACCTTAAGCCGATTGGACCGATTTGACCCAATTGGGCCTCTCTCTCACAAGGGTCCCGCGCGTGCGTAATTTTCAAAAACATATTTATAGAGAGAAAGTAATTTTAAAGCGATGGAAGAAACGTTTAAGTTCAATATCATATAAAACTTGTTTAAAAGTTTATTTCCAAATGCCGTACTCACAGCGGGCCCAGCGAGTAAATCCAAGGGGGCCCGTCAAAATGATCCAAACCGGGCCCCGCGTTTGCTAAAGACTGTACTGGTCGCATCCATTTATATTTTCAAATATGTTAATAGTCTGACGGTGTCAGTAGATTCAAGCGACCACAAGGCTACGTCTCCGGTTGGGGGCAGAGGGGCGGGGAGGAGGGTGATGATAGATCCAGGTGCATATGTGAGTGATATATCTAAATTCATCTGTTTCGTACAGCCACTGTTCAGATGTAAAGTTACAGACAAAACAAAGCTTACAGAGAATATGATCTTGAGTTAGACTTTAGAAAACTAGGATCTTGTTTGGGGACATTGTTTGGGGCTCCAGGTGGCTGGGTTTTCTAAAGCACTCGCCTTTACCGGTCACTGCCATCTCACCTCTGTCCGCGCGGTTTTAAATATTAAAGGAGACCAGAAATCAATGGAAATATAGAATAATAATAAAAGCACTATATATAAAAAAAAAAACAAAAAACATATATTCTGAAATATCATCTGCGATCGTAATGCCAATATTTAAATATTGGCATATCTTCTAGGAGCTGAATTTCCGTGAACTCGTATGCAAAATTTCCGCGCTTATTCGGTTACTTTCGGGAATTGCCAGAGTGAAAGACAACGCCGTTTTGCGTTGCTTACGGGTGTAATGGCACATTAAAAAAGCCTGTGGACAGTATGTTGTTCTTTTCCATAAGTGAAAGGCATAAAGAAAGTATGGATACATTTCTACAAACGAGTCGATTTCAAAGCAACATCATACAGCACTCTTGCTCATTACATTTCTCAAAGGAATGTTACGAGAGGGATCCTGAAAAAATGGCAGCTCTATTCAGAGTTAAATGACCGTCGCGCTTGTCGAAACAAAAATTGTTTTTCTGAGGAAACTTCGATCGCACTGGTGAAATGAGTATATGTATTTTCAAGATCTTGACATACATGCCTTAACACGGCACAATCTAAATCAAATCACCACTGTCCTATGTGAAATTGAGACCAGATTTTAATCAAATGGAAGCTTTGCTAAAAAAAGATTCTAAACCTGTCGTGTTAGTAGAAAACACAATTTTCAGTAATCTTAAAAAAAAAAAAAAAAAAAAAAAAAACAAAAACAAAAACAAAACAACAACAACAAAACAACCTTTCAGTTTATGCCTGATACATGTATATTGTATAAACGGTAATCTGTAATGATTGGAACTGATGTAAAACTATCCCTTGGGAAGTTTAAATAGCAGCAATTAAAAGAAAATAGGTCAAAGTTTCACATTAACTAAGTTGACAATAGAAATTGGGGAGAGGAGACTATTGACTCCACCCCCTTACCCCGATGTGCGAGCGCACATGGGAAGTGCCATTTCTCCTCGTGATGCGCCTTATTATTCCCCCAGGACAAGCCCCTTTTTCATATTCTGGTCAGGTCTCGCTAAACTGCAAAATAGCTAAAGTTTTCATTTAAGTACGCAAACAATAAAGCCAGTGTAACTAATTAACAGTTAATCCTTATCCTTGCATTTATCTTGTGAAAAGGACTGCCCTTCGGACATATTTCAAAGAAACCATGTTCGACAGTGAGTGTATGTGAGCACCAGCAATTTATTGCCAAATAAACGATGCCTATTTTGTTGTAACTTATGATGCCTAGGACCTCATTGTAACTGTTAAAATCCGCAGTCACAAGTTACCGTACATGTGGCAACTGTTTTAGCAGCAGGGAGGGTGCCCCAAGGATTACCATGTAGAGTCCTCCAATTGCCAAACAAAAACTGAAAAAGCCCCATAATTTCATTTTACAAAACAATATCTCGTTAAACGCGATAAAAACCTGTATTTTTGGCCTGAAAAAATCAGCATCGGGCCATTGAAAACGGCTCCCTCCATGCTGCTGTTCTTAAAATATCTTATCAAGACCGATTCGATATCTTGTTCTGGGATCGTGTAAATTTATAGTGATGAAACCATGCGGGGATGACTGTTAAGATTTAACATACATTTATACTTAGATTTACTTCTCGCAAATCTATTAAATAGCCTTCTTGATCAACAAGTTTGAAATTTATCCGGGTTAACAAGTCATTATGACAACGCAGATATACAGCATTTATCTTGTACGACTAAATATCCCAGAAGGACTTGTGGCTTAAAAGTATATGAAATATAACCTTGCTGGGCCTGATTTGATTCTTTTAAATTTACTTGGTAACTACCATCGATTATATCTTATAAAAGATTAACCGCTATCGCCGATGTTATATTTACAATTTCCGGTGAAATATGCCGACCACCACCGTATCTATCATTATTATATCTGAGAATACTTGCCGGTGGGGCTATTTTTCTCCACTCTTCGACAATTTTAGGAAAAAAATAATCGTTGATATCTTTGACTGATTTCTTTAGTTCGGCAGCTTTATATCCCAGAAAATTAAAATTTGGTAGATCTGCTTCTGTAGTTTAATATTTATTAAGAAATATTTGCTTAAATCTGTTTTCTGACTCGATCACAGTTTGCATAATACTTCGATAAACAAATTCAATATCAAATACAATCTGATTTAATATTTCTATCTATTTAATGATTTCATCTTTTGTAGACGTCACGTCAAAAAGATACTCGGTAAATAATTGGTGTAATTGTTCTCGTTTTTGTTTGTGCTAACGATTAATATTATCAAAAATATTTTTAAAACTCTCAGCGGGAATACCTGTTCTTAAGGTCCCACCATCAGTGTCGAGATAAGCATACCACCACCATAATTTATTAGCCTTGTACCGTAATTCACCGCTGTTGAAGTATTTTTTTATATTGGTTTTAAATATCTTTCATATTCTAGAGTAATATCCCAGTACGTGCGTTTATCCGATGTAAAATCAGTTCGCTTTGGCTCAGGTATCGGTGCAGAAACCGGTGGAGCGATTTCAGCCAACCTAACAAAGATCTCACCAATGAAGAATAAATGCCAACGGCGTAATCAGTCGAATTTATTTCTATCGCGGCTGGCAAAGTTGGCTCGTGAACCGTTATAGCTACCAATTAACGACTTTATTCTACGCTGGAATTCATCATTGATTTGATCTATTTGAATATACCCGTCGGTATACTTACAACCTGCCAGTCAGGGGTTTGATCTGGCTTATTTTTATCGGCAAACACCAGATACAGTTTTGAAGCTAATCCACCAAACGATTTTGACCTGATATTGGGCCAGCTGTAATATACACGCAACTGGGCCAATGCTATTTCTTTCACTGGAACCGCATTTGGAAAATCAACACTGAATTCTAGACTGGTTGAGCTTACTGATATCATCGTGGTTTGTGGCAGGGTTGTATTCGTGTCTATCTGTTGAAGTAGTTCCATCATTATTTAAATTCGTTGTTTTAATAACTGAGTTGTAGATTTCAATCTTCGATGAAATTTCAGAATCTGATATAGCGCCATCGTTAAGACTTGTAGATATCAACGAAGATAGCCGCGAATATGCCATAGATGCCGCATTTAATTTTATATTGTAGTTGGTTAATTTTTCTTCTTGTGCACGTATATAATTTTTCGCGATAATATTAAAACTACCCGTGATTGAATTTGACGAAAAATAAATCGTTAGCACTACCGGGGTTGTCATTGTTAACGTTGATAATATCAAAGCGGCGCCGGTGACAACCGCGGATAACGAATACACAACAACGTCGATGACAAATACACGATTTTGATATTTGTTTACATTAACTGTATACTCGTCAATGATATATTTTAATTATGTCTGCCATTCACGCACTTGAATGTACCTAAAATCTGCACTTTGGAAGGCTCATTATATTTTATTTATTAATCAATTGAGACGTTTCAGCGACAAATTCCAGACACCATCATAAAACGCTGGGGTTAATTTTTTTATCAAATGATTCCAGTATTAATGTTTCTTCGTCTCCGCTATTTAACAAAATAGACACGGTTCCAGAAAAACTATCGTCCGAATGTCGCCAGGGATACGTTGTGAATATACTAATTTTTTCGCTTCTAAACAGAGACAGTCTATACACAAGAGTGACTTCTGCGATATGTTTGATAGTGTCATTTTTTGTGATCATGTTGAGAATCCTGATGACACCGTGCATGCATTGTTGGCAATCGGCATGTATGGAATTTTTATCAAGTTTTTAACGATATCAGGAATCCCACTTATGACATCATATAGTTTTTTAATCGTTTCAAAATCTGTTTTAATATCGCTGGGTCTTGCGTAAACAGTCAAAGGGTTCTCGAAGAAATCGTCTGCGATTTTATAAAGTTTTTGAAAATTGCGGTGCCTATTTAAAAATCCTATTTATGTGAACGTTTTACTCAGCTCGCACCGTGGATTATATAGTATCTGCTGTATTATAGTTATTGTCTACATAATTATTTTGTTTCGGCATCTTCATCAGATGTGGAATCTCTTAAAACGACTATTTTATTTCCATTCATGCTAAGTTCACCCGTCATTATATCACCGGTAGATCGTAAACGACCAGAGACATTTTTGGCAATTTCATTTCTAATGGTTGAAATTGATATATTTAAGTCTCTGATTTTTCCGCCGTCGGTAAATAATGGAATATTATCCGTGGTAGCACTGATTCAAGAAGTTCTTCCGTAAATATATACCATTTTATTTAAAATTTCTACGTGTATAATTAAAAACAACGCTGTGAGGTGCCTCAGACGAATTTTATATCGCGTTGAGAACCGCGAGTACTTCACGGCCGCACATTAACGGATCTGACATTGTTTGCGTCGATAGTGTTCAATACCAGACCGGTGTATTTGCCACTTTTACGTAATCGATAAATTTCCGTGGCGGTGCTAGCCCGTACGAGTCAAAATAAATAATTCCACGTGGGTCAATTGCGTATGCTACCCGATGAGTAGCAGCGCCGGTACGGTTATCAAGATTGATAATACCTGTCTCTGTGCGGTTTGGCCGCGCTGGCAACTGATCATGCATAAAAAACTCCTCTGAAGATTTTGATATCTAATTCGCTAACAGCGCCATGCAAATCAAAATTTGACATTGGAAAGACTAACGAATCGTTCCCGGGAGTCTTAGACGGCGCCGGTACTGATGAGGAGTCCCTGGTATCCTTAGCCGGCGAACACTTTTTTATTCCGCGTTCTGTCGCCTTTTTTAATGCCATTCCCGCAAAGGTTCCAACAGCACCTAACGCGGATGTTTTTGCAACGGGGGTGGGGGGTGGGGGTTGCCGCTGATATTAACGTTGGTATCTCCACAAGAAGTGGAAATATACGACCGGTTTTGATTGGGTCCGTGATAGTACTCGCGGATAGATTAAGTCGTATTCCGATTCTTGCCTGCTTGGCACCGTTGAAATGCTTCAGTTGCAGGGTGGTCAACGACAATTTATTTTGCCTACTATTAATTTGATCGTGTTTCGAAATTATTGTCTTACCTGATTGCAGTTTTTTGATTTGAACATAAATTTAACTAACCTCGACTTGCGTATAATTCATTGTACTTTTTTTGATCGTGTTTCGAAATTATTGTCTTACCTGATTGCAGTTTTTGATTTGAACATAAATTTAACTAACTCGACGTGCGTATAATTCATTGTACTTTTTCAATCAATACAATTACTTTTCAAAAACATTTACTTTTGGAAAACATTTACATATCGGCATCCTGAAGCGCGATAAAAAGTATAACGTGGTTGCGAAACACCTTTATGCGACGGCAACTGCCATATAAAAGTCTATTGATTGCACTTTGAAACGCATCTATGGTCATCGTTAGCCACGAAAACGCCGTTTTACAGCCTGTGCTCATAAAAGACAGCATTTGTTGTCCTTCAGCAAGCAACGAAGTTCTTGTCGGCATCCACTGCGCCAATTTTGAGAAAACCACCTTGCCGGCATCTTTGTGTGATCGTCAAAGCGTGTCGTCATCGGCCTGTTTTCGCACAAGCACGATTGAATGCTGAACTGCAAATATAACTTTTCTCACATTATGGTAAAATCGGAATATATGTGAAAGTGGAATCACGCAAGAAAATTTCCAACGCTGTCCTCCAAGCATTGATCGAAGAGTTGTAAATACCAAGTTGAATTCTGTATTGTCCCCGTGAAATATCGGCCATACATCTGCGTCGTTGTTGTCGGCAAAATTTCTTGGCCTTCTCATTATGTATCTTGAGTTTACAGGGCTGTTGCTTGAATCTTTATAAAACATCATTGACGGGCCGGCCGACTCACCTTGAGTAGTCGTCCATGTATCTAGCAAGAACAAGTACTGTTGTGGCGACATCGACGATGTTTGGATCAATTCGATAGTTTTTCCATTAATTGTGCATTCGACCCTGTTATATAACGCCATAAGATCATTGTTGACAAAACCAACTTTGACCGCATCGGCGTATTCTGCATTATCGATTTTTATCATTTCACCGACAACTTCAATGGATGCCTCCGCGGGCAACAAATATCTACTTGTATCCTATATACGTAGTTCATTTCATCCGCGCTGATCTGGTTCTTGTGATTTATAAGAATACAACTGGTAATCGCGTATAAATTCATCTTTGAGAACTGACGAAGACATATCAAATGCGGAATTAGATACATGTTTAAACATTCTTATTTCTTTTTTTTCTGTCTAACACGAAGACCGCTTCCTAAACTAGCGGGGATATCTTTGCTTGCTAGGTTAGTTTACGACTCGCAGCTTGATTTTTTTGCACTTATATTCGCTGTCATATTTTCGGTGCTTGATAATTTCGCCGGTTTCGGTTTTACCGGTGGTGGTTTTCTACGTACCGATCGCGCCTGTCTTTCTTTGATTGCCGAAAATGCTTTTCCGGTAACATCGCCGACACCACCGATACCTTTATCGCGTATAAGATCTATGGATTATATACCCAACTGTTTTGCAATCGGTACTGCTTTTGTCGCAATTCTTATGAATAAACTTTATTTTTCTACTTTTACTTTTCCATTTTTATTTTTCCATTTTTATTTAATAATATGCATCGCGCACCTACATACTTCTCTGCGTACGACGAGAAAAAAATAATAAGTTTACATCGGGTTGAATCACCACCAAAAAATCGCCAGCGGGTACAAGAATGGTTTAAATCGTCTATATAGAATTAGTGAGCATGCAAGTGACAATAACAGATTCTTCGCGGGTCTTGCCGGAACGATGGCTGGTAAAGATATCACTGCGCGGATGGAAAAACTCAATGAAACATTCAGCGCCGCACGGGCCGAATATAACACTGAAAAAGAAAATTATAATGAGTTGTGAGAAACCACTACAAAAACCTAAAATAAACTTGATTGGAAAAGGAAAATTATATAATAAGTTAAAAAACAAAATAAAACAACTTGAAGAAAAATCATCCATGACCGAAGTTGAACTTGCCAAACGCACTGAAAATTAAGAACACTCGAGACAGACTTATCGAGTTAAATACCACCTATGATGAAACAAAAGACGAACTCGACGACAAAAAATAAAACAATGAAATAGGCGAATCAATTAAGAAAATAGATATTGATTATCGCAACGCAAAGCGAAAACACACGCCAAAAGAAGAAATACTACGCAATAAATAATTTGATAAGGTTGTAGGAAATCTATCACAAATCTAAGAGATCTGCATCATCTACGGGTTTTGATTTGTTGTCTGTAGATTCGTCGTCTGCGGGTTCCGATTTATCGTCTGAGGAATTTAATTCGTCGTTGTTGATCATATAGTGCAAGTGAACGATTAGTACCAGTCCGCTGTAACGAGTTTTCTTCATTCAGTGGAGTTTTCACATTTTTAAATGCACGAGCAAGCGCTTTAATTTTTACAAGATCGTCATCGCGTATAAACGCATGCTAGTCTTTCATTGCGCTTTCAAGTGTTTTAATTATACAATATTTGTTCGATAGTGTTTTTCTGCAACGGTTTTTTATTTATTTCAACTCCGTTATATTCAGCTTCAGCTAGAAACAGGATCAAGTATTTCATATGGTGTTCTCAACTCATTGACGTCTCTTATTATATCATCGGTGTTTGTGCGGTTCTTTTTACTATATTCTTTTCTATAATTGGTTGAATATTATAATATTTAAAAAATAATAGAATGATAGCCATGTGGTGTATATACGTGAATATTTTGAAAAAATACATGCCATCAGTGACGTGTTTTAATTTCGGTCGTATCAATAACTGCAGCAACATTTCGTCTGTTTTTTTTTTAAAAATTTGCCAGTGTTACCATATCGCAAATTTTGACTATGAATAACAGCTCTTAAATTAAATATGCGATTATCTAACTTATCTGATTTAATATGATCAATAGAAAGGTTGCTTCCAATTAAGCCGTTAAAAAACTCGTAAACAAAACGGCGAGAAAGACAATCTTTACTCTTAACGCCGACTGAATAATTACCAGTATTATTAATATAGCCCAATTTTCTTTCTCGTTTACAATGTATAATAGTTCTATCGCGAGATGATCGTAATTACTGAATATGGAGTGTCTCGCGAATTCCTCCCCATAATATAAAAGCAAAACATTTAATTTGAAAATCTACTTATATAGTCGCTGTCGGTCATATCAAGGCCGTATTTGGTCTTGTAATACCATGATAATTCTCGGCAGTTTTTGCCTCCGTATTTTCCACATAACTGAGTTTTTTTTCGCACTCCATGTTGGCAACGAATACATGGAGTCGTTCTTGTGCTTCCGCGTCTTGTGTATTGTCCATGAGATGCACAGAATTCGCCTTTGCAACTACGGTAGATTCAATCAGCAGCCATTTGAATTTATTTTGTGTGGTCATTATATCAATGAAAAATGTTTAATTAGACTAAACTTTTGCTTAAACAATATATGAATGTTTTTCGTTCGTGCTAGAAAGAGATTTGTTTTTGCATAAGTGTGACCTTGATCGAATAGATCCCAATCAAAAGAGAAGAATTCTGCGTAAATACCGTGATTTTATTAACGCTGTCAACGAAGCCAAAAGCGAGTTTAGAAAAAACGGTATGCCTCGTACGTAGTCAACATTTAAGATAACAGATGATAGCGTCGTCGATGCAACTATTAGTGATGATCGAGCAAAAAAAATTATTAAATATTTTGACGACAGAATCTATCTTATTCAAATACAATTTATTAACGCGACACTAACTGGGTCACTGTTGATAAACGTTAACCTGTTCTTGCTGAAAGGAGAATCGTGGTGTTAAATAGGAATTCAAAACCAGGAATGCTGACAAGAATTGATACATTGATTTATGACAAGGCGTATCATGTAATCGTTGTCATTTATGCGATATTTCCGATGAATGACAATCCTGACATTAATGATCTAGCACCGATGAGATTTTCAAAGATACATTGTGTAGACGAGCGAGTGACAAAAATTTTACTAGCGTGTTAAACGCAAAAACACGTTTAACGGATTTAAGACGTAAAATTATAAGTGATTGGGCAGAATCAATTAAGGATACCGAGGCCACAATCAACGACGTTGAACGACTAAATAAACAGTTAGAATTCCCAATAACAGTAAAAAAACAATAACTAGAGAAATTTTATATGAATCAAATTATAAGTCAAAGGGAGCCCCGATAAATAGTATTGATCATAATGCGCACGCGTGGACACCCGCGGTAACAGTATTTCCGCGAGATCGAACCGTTAGATTTTACCGTGGAAATATATTTGATGTTATCGCTAAAAAGAGTCAAGATGATCATGTATCTGTTTGGTTGTTTCATCGTTCCTGAGATATTGATTCAGTAAGACCCGATGCAAGTATTTGCACAGAAGGCAAAAGCGATTTGAATCAGTTTTTAATACCTAACGGCGAAATATATCGTAAAGAATCTTTACATGAAGAAACGAAAAAACTCGCCGTAAATTATACAAATACTGAACATGTCGATCAAATATTAAGTAATTGTTTTACGGTTGCATCTCATTTTGCCAGAGAGAAGAATTCGTGGAAACCAACACGCCCTGAATTTCTTGTCAATATTAGACTTAGTTGTGTTGAATACGGACACGGCAGATTATGGAACACCAAATATAAATTTAATAAAAGTAAAATTATTGCTGTTGATACGGTTGCATGTTATCCGGGTAGTTTTCTTGTTTATGGAATGTGTTTTATTTATTTTAGAAGATTTGGACATCGAACAAACAATATGACAAGAGTATCGGTAAATGGGCAATAATCCGATTTTGATCTGACTAGATTTGCCTGTGTTGAGTCGTTTGAACTCGCCGAAAATCTTCACCCGATATATTATGTTTGGTTTGGTAGGCATTATTTTGGAAAAATTACGCAACAATAGTGTTGTTACGATATATGCTTGATGCAAAAATACTGATATCGTTGTTTGTCAGTGAGGCAATTATATCATATAGTTGTCAGAAAGTGTGGCTGCCGCCACAAAAGGAATATTCTGAAAAAATCCTGATGTGGTCGATTATGAAGAAGAAAAAACCCAAAGCAAACGATCTTGGTAGAAAAATAATTGGTAAATTTACCCAGGGAGGGTCCGAACATAAAAGACTTGTACATGACTGATTATGAATGACGCCGAACTAGATTTTATAATTACTGATACCGCACGCAGATATATATTTGTTACGCAAGAAACGGCTAATTTAACAGATGGCACTAAATTAGGTACAATTGTGATTTACTTTAATGAGGAATCGCCGCAATATGTTTATTTAAGAAATTCGATGCTGGCTTACGCTTCGATAAATGTCTTATCGATGCTAAATACATTTCATGATTGCGCATTCAGAGTTGCTAGGATTCATTTTATATCAGTAAGAATAAAATAAAAATAATTGTTAGATCAATTTAATGTGAATGATTATGTGTCGTAGGGTGAATGGAGAATAAAGCGAGAAGAGATCCACGGTTATTCCGAATCCGCCGATGTCACTGTTAAAGACATTTATCGTAAAAATAATCGATCCGGATTGTCGCTGGCGCCGTCAGTACATGATCCAGTATCTAGATACAGAATAGTTTATCTTAACGGGCTTGGTAGTTCCGGTAAAACAACTCCAGTTATAAAATTATTTAACAGTTGTTTAGATATAATCATACTGACGTCTACGTATAGATTCGGAAGAAAAATGAGAGAAAGAAATATAAATTCGTGAACTTATCACAGCTTTCAGAGCGAATGGACGAAAAACATATACGTAAAATGATTAGTTGGGATGAAATATATACAGTATCACTAGATATACTAAAATATTTCTTGATTGGCTATTAGCACAAAATACAGCTGTGATTATGTGTGGTGATTATGGTCAGCCACCGCCGTTTAGTGGTCCCTCTCCACACGATTGGTTGAAAAATAATTGCCGATTATTACGAAGAAATCAATGAAGACCATAGATCACTTAATGTGATTTTAAAAGAACTAAAAAGTTAATCAGATTACAACCAAATGCAACTGAATGTGAGATATTACGTACAGTTATTTCAGAGACCTCAATTGATGTTTTCTGGGATGCGTGGAAACCAAATAATTTAATAGTTGCAAGTAGAAAAATAGTTCGTGATACACTTTAACAACAATTATTTGAGTTGCTTAAGAAACAATCCCCAGAATTATCTGCGCCGCCGTGTTATAGACTAGCAGATACACGACAACAAAATATCGAGGTTGAAATACAGATTCAACAGAAAAACAGAATCTTGTGTTAAATGATGTAGTTTTACTAACTATTAACGCAGTTGAAAAAGAGCTAACGATGAAAAAATTCCCGTGGAAACTATGATATGCTACAACAAATCATTCGTCTCAGGGATTGACTATTTCTGATATTCAAGTTTTGATCATCGATAATCGTATCGAACGGTCAAATTTAGTTTATCTGTTTATCTTGCAGTGTCCCGAGTCAAAAGAATATATCAGTTAAAAAGAATCGTCATAGATTTTGCAGAAAACAACGATGACGAAGTTGACAATGACACAATAAAAAAGAAATTGATCAGTTATAAAATACATGACAAAAAATAAACTCAATTTTGATCTCGATGCTGAATTTACAATGACGTTAAAATAACGACAAATTAATCAATGTGCAGAGTTTAATGTTTTGATGTTGTGGCGATACTCAGGTAATAATCCAAGACAAGTTACCGTAGATAGTTACCGTAGATAGAATCAATAACAGTCTTGGCCATACACGAGAAAATACGGTGTTGACCTGTCTTGAGTGTAATCGACGTAGAGGTGCTGTATCGTCTGGATTTACTTGTAATTGCTAAAGTAAAAATCCACGCTGAGGAGCTAATCTGTAGACTGCAGGTCTACCCGTGGATGTAACCACGCTAGAACGTTTATGTGGTGTAATGCTCCAGATAGGATGTTTTGCTCTTTTTTTAACACCTACAAGTTCACCTGGTTTATATAAATATCTTACAGTTACATTACCTAGCAGCGGTTGTTTTAAAAAATGCGTTGTTGTATTTGTATATGTTGTTTTGTTGCTGATGGGTTTCATGGCAGTTGTGCGAGTGATTTCATTATTAATGCAGCTATCACACTTGCTAATCTTGCAACCCACTCGCGAGATCTCGTATCTTTCTGAATTATTTCCTTTGCTTATTGATATCCAAATAACCGCTCAGCAAGCGTTCGATTAAATCGTTTAGCCATTGCCTGATCAATATGAATTGCTGTATGCCCTCGTCTGATTTTGACATTGTGTTGCTTCATCAACGACGATACTGCACCTTGAAATTATTTGCCAGCATCAACCTGTAATAGTTGTGGACATCGCAAGGGTCCTCGTTGATAAATTTGTTCAAACTTCAGTTGCTGTTTTAGTTGATAATGGTTCTGCTTCCTTATATCTACTTGCAACGTCAACGACAGTTAATATGTTTTTGTGTTAATTGACGTAGTCCAATTTTAATAGTATCATGTGGTAAAAATAATATTTCCGCCTGATGAACTTCATTTGGCACGATGACGGCAAAATGTTCCAGGACTACAATAATTATATCCAGGAAGATGTTTTTTCTCCTGGGTATTTATCCCATGGTTTTCCTGGTAATTTACCTAATGAAGTAGCAATATCGCCGCCTGACTGTGTCCCTAATGCAGTTAACGAGATGAATATATATTTTTGTACCACATCGTATACGCTTGCCTGTGAGTGCTCGTCTGTTATTTTTTGTTACCGTTGTTGTTATCCACTTGTAGACGTAAATGCTTTTCATTTTACACAATATAAATCAATATAATAATTATATTTGTACAACATGGATATGATTGATTTCTCAGCGACAACCCCCCTCCCCCAAGAACCAGTTAAATATCATCCAGCGTTACCAAATTATATCCGAATGATAATAATTGGTCCATCTGGATCAGTTAAAACACAATTGCGACTTAATTTAATAGAGATGGTTAAAATGGGATACGTTGTATTTAATAGCTCCGTCAGTTGATGACCAACGATGCTACGATGTACTTAAAGATTTTAACGACAACGCAAAATTATTAGACGAGGATGGCAATAACGTTATCGAATTTATAACTGATATTGATGAAGCACCGTCGGCTGATGACGTCCATGGCTTTATTAATAATTTGGTAGTTTACGATCATGTAATGTTGGATAAACAGTCAAATCCAGCTAGAATATTTTCACGAGAAAGACATAATAACACAGACGTGATTTATGTTACTCAACGGTATACACAAATACCAAAAGTGATCAGAGACAACTGTAATATTTTAGTTGTATTTAACTCCTTTGATACGTATACGTTACAAAATATTCATCAGACTTGGTGTAGCGGTGACTTGGATATAATTAAATTTAAAAAAATTATTTAGCCAGGCACAGTCATCTCCGCACGGTTTTCTCACAACAAATTTACACAATCCCAGAAAAAAATATCGAATCGGTTTTGATAAGATGTTTTATAAACAACAGCAGGGAGTGCGCCGTTTTCAAAAGGGTGCCTGATGCTGACTTTTTTTCTCAGGCAAAAATACTAGTTTTTATTGCGTTTTACGAGATTTTTTTTTGGAAAGTGAGTTTTATTTTAATTTTTTATTTTATAGTTTTGTTTTTGCCATTTTAGGGCTCTACAGGGTAATCGTAGGGGCGCTCTCCCTGCTGCTGTATATCCCATGTTTTATGCCCCACCTTATTTCCTTAGGTTTAAGTCTTACTGCATGTAACAGTGTTTACTGAATAAAATATTTATTCTGAATTAGTTCTTTAGGGCCACATATACTGCATGGTATATTTTATTTTTTTCCTTCTATTAATTTAATCATGGTAATTAAACTTTACATATACAGATGAGGAATGTCAGGTGTTAACTGGCCGATTTCTTTGGCGGATTTTGTTTGCAGAGAAAATTTCACAGCATCCACCGTGATCATTCCTTTAAGCTAATTGGTGACAATTTTATTATTTTAATTTTTTACTATAGTATTATTGTAGTTGTTTAGAAACATTTGAAATTTACGTGAATAATGTTTAATCTTAACGTTATATTTACTGAAGAAAAAACCTGTCGTGTGATATCAATTATTTCGTCCAGTGCCGGATTTAGACGTGTGTGTGTGTGTGTGTGTGTGTGTATGTGTGATTTGGATTTTTAACGTAGCTTTAAGGATTTTTTTAGTCATATCGCTAAGATGTCTGCAGTGTGGCAGTTTGGACATAGCGAGGCCCTAAGCTATGGGAAGCTGTAGAGGCCCTATTTGGTATAAAATAAAATTGAGAGGCCCCTTCAGACTGAGTTCAGACTGTGAGGCCCTAAGCTGTAGCTTGTTTAGCTTATGCCTAAATCCGGCACTGGTTTCATCACTACAATATTCACGAGTGATGAAATAGAATACAGCATCTGTGGATTGCATACGTTATATCTATTTATGTATGGATTGATTTTTTTTTCTTCTTCTGAGAAATGTAAATTGAAAGACATAATGTAATAATCGGGACTTCTCTGCGAAAAATTGGGCGATATTACAAGATCGGGAGGTAGATGAGGAAATACCTCCAAAATCTGGAGGTTTTTCTCCCGGTTTGAGTATTGATAGGTATGAACTGTCCGGGCTTTTGGAATTTCAGTCAGGGCTTGGGTTTATTTAAGTCACCAGCCAAGGGCCTGTGCTAAAAATAAATTCTTTGAGCACTGTCCAGTACAGTACATAAACTATTATACCAGACAGCAGATGCAACTTTTGAATGTGCAACCCCAACTTGGTCTCCTCCTGTCTGTCTTGCTCGCCATGATTATGTTTGTATTCGAGGACTGGTTAGTATTGCGTCACGGGACCACGTGATCTGTCGTCTCATCAAAACTCGGAAAAACTCGGCAATTTACGGAATCGTGGTATCTTCCACGCAATATAATCACTACCCGCTTACGATATTTAATTTATAAACATTACAGTCGAATTAAAATCTGTAGAGAAAAAGGTAAAGTTTGAATTTGGTCTCCTTTAAGGTCGGCCACTGAGAAAGTTCGCCAGGATCGCTTCCCTTGGGTAGCTGGTTCTTACCGGGTTTTTCCCAAGTTCTTCATCTACCTATTATACCTGCCACCATGTATCGCCATCATCGTTGACAAATGGCGTTAAACCCCAAACAACAAACAACAACAACAATTCGGTTTGAACTGGAAACGTGAATGTGCATCAGTGTTTAACATCATTCAAGGATTAGCATACCTAGGGAACTGCGTACTAAATATTCTTATCATTTTCAACACGCATAGTAAACTCAAACACTGAAATATAAACGACACATATCTGTCTTTCATTACTTACTTCAACTAGAGCTCTCATATGAGGCGCCGTAGCGGGACAAAAGCTGGTCCAATCAGAACGTTGCCGTTGAAATTTTAATGTCGTATGTCCAGAATTCCAATTTCAAGTGTTGTATAAAAGATGCTTGTCCTTAAAGTTCCATTTTCTAGGTCGAGATTTTAGATTGTATATGTTGAATTAAACAGTGGTGGTTGAAAATGATATTTTCTATGTCGAGGTTTTAGATTGTGTCGTTTGAATTACACGGCGGTGGTTGAAATTTCAATGTCATCCGATGAGAATTCCTAATTTACATTATGGTTCAAAAAGTTTATGTTTAAAGTTCCATTTAATATGTTAGTATTTAGATTTCGTCTGTTGAATTACACAGCGGTGGCTGACAATTGGATGTCCAATGTCGAGATTTTAGATCGTATCTTCTGAATTACACGGCGGTTGTTGAAATTTTAATGTCGTATGTCGAGAGTTTCAATTAAACGTGTTGAAACACATTGATTGTGGTGAAAGTTCCATTTTGTACTTAGAGTTTTCAGATTGCATCTGTTGAATTACACAGCGGTGATTGGCATTTTATTGTGCTTGTCAGAATAGTTATTTGTATATGGTGAATTGATGTGTTGGTGTTCAAAATAACATTTCACAATTTCCACTTTAACAATTCAGAATAATGTCGAGTATTAAGATACATCATTCGTGTATTCAATTATGACGCGTCATTACATTTCATGCATTTACAGTTTCAAAGTTACCTTTCACAGGTCGAGAATTACTATTGATTTACTTGCTAGATGTCGCTCTCTGCATTGCATTCCGCTATACGGAATCAGGTCACCATTAAGAGTTCCGATTCAGTACCTACGAATGTAGTTCTAGTCTATTTTTAGATAATTTTTTCCTCTCATTTTGGTGGTGATAGAATAGTTAGATTTATGCATTTTTGGTAGGAATTTTAAGGTAATTGTTTATTCCTGAGAATATGAGATCAGGGTGTGGTTGTCCGTGTGTATTTCGGCGACAGTGAACAGTGAGTAATATGGCCTTGTTGGTGATCGGTAAGTTAAATCTGTATTATGTGTACATGCTGCTCTGTTTACAGTTCAGCCTCTCCAAAAAAAAAAAAAAATACTGGTGACATTTTGACAAGAACTTCACCGTGAAGTCATCTTTAAAGGTATTGCAGATTAACATATGATTTGTATTGATTGTCACACAGCGGAAATGTCAGTTCTGAGAAACAAATGTAGAGAATATATAGTAAAATTAATTGTGTTCTATGTCCAAACGAAGTCAGGGGAACTCCGACGCCATATTGTCACGTGATCAAAACAAATAGCCTAATATGGAGAGATCTAGTTAATATAACAGCGGCACATTTATTCCTTTAATATCCTGTTTCTTGGTAACACAATGTGAAGTTTGCTAATACTTTTGATTGAACAATACCAGTCGTTATCTTGTACACAAACTTAGCACCACTTCATCATGTAATTATTTTGACAAATATTTGTACTAGTAGGGAAGATGAAAGAAAAGGGTACACTCAACGATGTTTCGTTAATATGGCACATTTTGCACAGCGTCATCTCAAAAATTCATTCTCCAATCGATTCGTTGATAAATGTTACATCAAAATTGATATGAGGTGATCTACAACAGTCTAAATATAGCCAAAGATTAATACTAAAATACCACCCTCTTATAGTGTTGAAATACCAACATATCTAGCCGTAATGATAAACCTATCTGTTATTATATGATTTGTTTTCTACTGAATGGAAATCTTTTTGATTATATGGGGGCTATACATCCCAAATATAAGAAACTGGACTCGGCATGCTTTCCACTACGTTCGCTTAAAATACATGTCCAATCCGTTTTCCATTACAGATCTCACAATCCGAAAACGAAAACATTAAGCAGACATGGACAACGAAGAAAATAGTCATAAATGAGTATTTGTTTATAAAAATGGAACCATATAGCAATTTTTATGAATATAAAACCGAAATAAAGTAGAAATCTGTGACCAGATGTTATCATAACACTTCGCATTGCGTATACAAGTACTGTATATGCACCCAACGCATTCGTGATGGTACATGCTTTCGCTGACAGATGAGAAGAAAGAAAAATGTAATGACACATACGATGGCTTCTTGGAGAGGCAAGTACATATACTGCGTGGGTAGGCGGTTATATCACTACCATTAAGGGGACGTGGTGTGTTGAACCGAACGGCCCCTCACCTGCTAAAAAAGTTCAGGCAGGCACTAGTGTCTCGAGGGAGAATACCATATTTATACGTTACTCAAGATATCCACATTATTTGCTCACATTGTATATTAAACAAAAGTTTCTTTTTAAAAATAAAATTGTTTTTTTGCAGTCATATATTGGATTGATAAATGAACAACTTATATCAGATTTCATTTAAGAAAATGCCAGTTCATATATAAATATTAAAACACATAAATTTATAACTTGCTTAGTGCATAGTAAAGTAATTGTTTTTTTTTATTTGCCATACAGCCAGATAATGCGACAAATATGTATGACATTTTCACTAATAGTATTTACATGTAGGTAATTGATAGCTTGAAAGCATTTAGCGCGGGGCCCGTAACAGATGCTACATTATATATATATATATATATATATATATATATATATATATATATATATATATATATATATATACATACACACACACACAGTACAAATCTGACAAAGCTAAAAGGACAAAATATATTCATGGCAAGGATCACTTAAACCATTCAAAATAGGCGAGGAAACCAGTCAAAACGTGAAAATCACGAGGAGAGTACAACCGACTTTGAAATGCAACCTAGGATTGTGGACGGAAAGACCGTAAACATGGCAACTGGCATCCTAAATAAAGAAGAACTCCAGGAAGAAATATGATAATTTTTGTCTCCTCAAAATTCAGAATTATGTTTCATTGTGCAGAAAAAAAATTACCCCCAGGTGAGATAGCTAGAGGGGAGAAATAGATATTAAAAACGTCCAATTTGAGAAAATTTGGTGGGTGGGGTTGATGTCACCTTACTATATGCCTTCTAGTTTATCGTAGGCTGAGGTCTGGACGTGCCCACAGTAACCAAACGTAATAAACAAATCAAGCAAATCTATCTATCTATCTATCTATCTATCTATCTATCTAGTATGTATGTATGTGTGTGTGTGTGTGTGTGTGTGTGTGTGTGTGTGCGAGTGTGTGTGTGTGAAATAATTCGATGGATTAATATTTACTTTTAAGTTTTTCAATTAGCAAAACAGAATTACGAACGCTTTGGTAAACTACCTTTCAAAACTTCATTGATATACCCTCGGTAATAAGAATTGCGCCTTGTGTCTTGCAACGTGCCGTCATCGGAAACACCGTTTTCCGTGATGTAGAGGGGCGGATTTCCGTACCTGTCTCGGATCCATATTAGCAAACTTCGTATTCCCCAGGGATTTATACGAAGCCAGCTGGACTCCGTGCTAAAAAAAAAAATTGTTTATTACTAAAGGTAACTAGGATGTAAAAACCCATTCATTACCTATTTGAGCTATTAGCTAGCCATTATTGTAAAAAATAACAAATGTGAAAATTATATACACTGGTGCAAGATACGAGGTTCAGTAATTAATAGTTCTACCGTGTCACTCAACCTTCTTTAACCCATTCTTATCTCTTTCCCTGTAACAGATAACATCGGCCTGTGTTATGTGAATATGTGCCGAAAGAAAATCTCGTGTACATTTTCTTAGCTTATCGTGTTAGACCGCCAAGGTCCAGTTGGCATATCAAGGTGTATGCTGTTTCTTCTACTAACTACTTCTAACAAACTGCATTCACATAGACTGCATGGGAAGTATGTGATGGCAGATCTGGGTCTGTACAGTTTAAAGTTGGATTTTGATTCACAAGCGAGTATATATGGTATGGCATTATCTAGATAAAAATGTGTTATCAGGTGGCAATTTTGAATTAAAATACAGAGGCATTAATTCAACTGGAGTTATCATGGTTAATAAGGGTCATTTGTTCATAATGCTTATATTCGGAGTTAATAAGTTGTCAAAATAAAGTTCTATTCTTGAGAAGTTTAAAATGGGAAAAATACAGCTTTTGGACTATTAAACAAACATGTCCAAAGTCAGTGTGTGTGTGTGTGTGTGTGTGTGTGTGTGTAATATTAGGATTTTTAACGTAGCTTTAACAATTCTTCAGTCATATCGCTACGATGTCTGCAGTGTGACAGTTGATAGAGATGTCTAGCACTGGGGCATCATGCCGCAGACATGTAGTATGATGTCCCACCCAGTCAGACCAGGCCGACCAGTCCTAACCCTAACCTCTTAATGCTGAGCGCCTAGTGAAGCAGCTGTTAGTACCATTTGTATTAGTCTTTGGTATGACTCGGCCGTGGTTCGAACCCGCGACCTCCCGCAATAGAGGCGACGCTCTAACGACTTACGACTAGGCCACCGGAGCGGTCTTCCACAGTCAGAGATTAGGACGTTATCAGTACACGGTTTATAAGGGTTATCCATAGCTCAAACAACCATTGGGTTTATCTTCATGGGATAGTATCTCACCTGCCTATATTAATCTACGGAAACATAATTAAAACAATAGCCAAAAAAAGATTTTGTATGGCCAAATTAATTTTTATTATTGTCCTAAATGAAAACAACCTAACCAACTGATATAAAATTATCTGTCAACGGGTAACAATGATTTATGTTGCTAGATAACCCCACCTGTGGTAAAATAATTGAATATCGAGTACTGCAATGCCTGGGTGTATAATAATTTTGAACAATGATGCTGGGCTTCCAAACACACGACCGATGTGTTGTATTTTCACTAGACGGGATTTATGGGCAAAAATACCTCGAGTCTTATTGTTGATATGTAATATTGCCAAGAGTCGTACTAGACGGGATTTATGGGCAAACATACCTCGAGTCTTAATGTTAATATGCAATATTGCCAAGAGTCGTACTAGACGGGATTTATGGGCAAACATACCTTGAGTCTTAATGTTAATATGTAATTGCCAAGAGTCGTACTAGACGGGATTTATGGACAAACATACCTCGAGTCTTAATGTTAATATGTAATATTGCCAAGAGTCGTACTAGACGGGACGTAAGAGCAAACATTTACTGAATCTGAATATTAATGTATAATGTTGCCAAGAGCCGTCTATTAATTTCTTCAAGCATGCTCTTTGTCAGACTGAATCAGGAGATGACCTACGATCAACAATGCTTATTTAAATAGTGTGTGTGTGTATGGATAAGACTTTCCTGGTATCCGCAGTGGAGGTGATTCTGAACATCTTTTTCCCATGCGGGTCGAATAGCATGGGATGGAAAAGACAAAGGACATTCCGAATGAGTGAGGGTGGCAGCAAGAAAACAATGAAATCAATGTCAAGATACCGACTACACGTTTTTGTTCATCAGTTTATATGCTCTACAAAAACGTTTGTAGAATATTACTATGTCAAAAATTGGTACTCCAATATATTACAAGTTTCTGCCATAACTTGCGTTATCGCAAAACTATATCCAACTTCGGCATCCTAATATGTCACATTTTTCTACGTTACTTTGCGTAATCGCAAAGTTATGTCTAACATCGGCACTCTAATATGTCAGATAATTCTGCGTTTACTTGCATACTCGCAGAGCTTTGTCTTCATAGGTGAGACATAGGACTGCATGGAACATTTGTATTTCTATTGCAATTAATTGGCTCTGAATGCAATGTGACTGGACGAAACAAGTTTCTATTTTATAAAGCCAAAATAAATATATAAATGTAAATGCAGACAGTAGACAGGTGCAAGTCAGCGTTTGACATACATAAGCTGTCAAACATAAACAACAATGGCTATATTTTTATACTACACAAACATCTACTAGATGAAAAATACTTACTACATATTCCGTGTCATTAATAGTCTTATTGCTGTCTTATTGCCATTTGCTACAGTTAGAATTACATAAAAATCATCAATGTATCTGTGTGTGTGTGTGTGTGTGTGTGTGTATATATATATATATATATCCTTTCAAACTGTCTAAATTAAAGCACGCTGGACCATTTAGGAAGGAGACTAGTAAAACTCAAGTGTCATTTGCAGTAATACACAAGAGGACCAGAAGATTGTATCAAATGTGGTTGAACGAAATGACCGATGCCCAATGTTTGTCCTAGAAATGACAACACTTTCATACTGCTTTAATCTACCCAAAGTTGGCGGACATTTATACTTTGATCGTTGTGTAGGGGTGCAAAATTTTGTAGATGCTATAGCAACACATTTTGTCATGGTGAGCGTGACACGCAACAGGTAACTTTGACGTATGGGCTAGGCCTACAATAAGTTGCCTGCGATAGTTAACCTTCCTCACTGGAGGCATGATTGATTTTTAATTAGGACAAGCTGGATTTACGTTCCGACAAATATGTTAACTTTAAGTAAAATAAAATGTCAAACTAGAAACAATGCAGAGACAATTTGTGTCATTTGAAATACGAATCATAAAATGAGTTTTTGTTACCCAGATTAGTTATTAATATAGGCGGAGTAGAGAGAATTATTATAGCTTCGATGGGCGTTTAAAATATTGGCAGGTTAGATAAAGTTAATCCTGATTGGCTGAGCTAAATGAGGGGATGTGTATTTCCCAGACGAAATATAATGTTTTAAGTGTTCTTCCTCAAATAGTCCAAGTTTTTCTGCGGAAAGATATGCCTGACCCTAATATCAGTAAAAGTACGTTTCTCGTTAAAGTGTACATGGTACGGGTGTCTGGAAGTTGAGGGACACGGAGCGAGAGATTCGGTTTTGTAGTTAGGAAGCGAGTCTCGGAAAATCACAGGGGGAAATTCATTTTAATATGTGCACTACGCAGTGGAAAGGAGAACAGACAACCAGGTTACGGTTGAAGAGCCAGAAGACGTTGGGGAGATAAAGCGAAGAGGAAAAGGCATCGTAGCGATATGACTGAAAAATTGTTAAAGCTACGTTAAAAATTCAAATCACATCACATCACATCTTACTAAGTAGACAATGTCGCCGGTGATACAACTCGCTATTTAGAAATCGGTGGCGGTGATACAATCTGCGAATTAGACAACAGTGGCGGTGTAACAAGTCTCTAAATGTGAATGATGGGCATTCGTATAGAAAAAGCTGGGGAAAAACCAAACATTTCTGATATTTCATGAATGGAAACGAATCACTTTAGGTTTTACAAATATGGTTTGCTGCGCAAAGTGAATATTTGCATTGTCAATCTTTACATATGAACACAGACAGCTAACTCAGTTCCCATAGACCATACAGTTAACATTTGATCAAATTAAAAACAATTGTGGTTAGATTAGCAAATCACGCGCACATTCTACGAATGACATATCCAAGAGGAAACTATTAAGGATGAAAACGGAACGATAAAAGCGATATACTGCGTGTCTCGTTTTTGACGAATATTCCATTTTAGGTGCCCGCTATAAAAAGTCAGCCTGACAAGATCTCCCCATTTACATCTAGTAGTACCTGTGAGATGACAGTGATACAACAAAAGTGGTTATAAGTTCATATGTACTAATGCGAACATTTTACCCATACCCTGGCTTCCTCAGACAATTTACGTTATTTTTTCCCGGTAATTATGTTCTGCCTCTTCGGTGGCCTAGTGGTTAGAGCATCCACTTCGGATGCGGGAGTTCGTGGGTTCGATCCCCGGCCGAGTGAAACCAAAGACTTACAAAAATGTTGTTAACAGCTGCCTCGCTTGGCGCTCAGCATTAATAAGTTAATGTTAGGACTGGTCGGCCTAGTGTCAGGATAATGTAACTGGATGGGACATCGTGCTACATGTCTGCGGCATGATGCTCCAGCGCTAGACAACACTATAAACTGTCTGACTGCAGACATCGTAGCGATATGACTGAAAAATTGTTAAAGCTACGTTAAAAATACAAATGACACATCACATTTGCTGCCAATTAGCACCATCCATTCTTTTAAATAGGTTATATAATATAACATCAAAAGAAAGCTGGATCTGTAGCTCATTAAATAATTAGTGTGCCTGTGACCTAAAATTGTTCATAGTCAACAGTAAAAGTATGGCTGTCTCGCAAATACCGTTTTGAACATGAAGAAAATTTGTTTTAATTTGGGAACCTGTTGAATAGATTCATTGATAACATTTTCCACAAAAGAAACAAAGCTTTCCTCTGAAACGTCTTAATATATGAAAGTATATTTTGTTTCCTATTTGGCGGTGTAGTGCATATTTTAAGGTAAATAAATTTAAACGCATAATGCAATAAGACTACGACAAAAAGAGATAACCCGGGAATGTTACATCTCGTCCAAGTTGACGACATGAAATATTCAAAACTTGAGCGTTTCTCAACATATTACTCATCGTCATTGAATGTGGTTACAAAGGATCGGTACTATTTGCCTTTTGTTCTATTAGAAGGGCATGTCGGGCAAATGTTGATATGAAATCGGTGTCTGTTCAATGATTGTCGCAGGAAGTCTGGCAAATGTTTATATGATATATGTGCCTGTACAATGATTGTCGCAGGAATGGGAAATTAAATTTCGGATATATTCCTCCTTCAGGATTCAGTTTTCACCACGTTTAGAGAAACCAAGCGGTCCCTCATGGCTTTAATGAAATTTTAATTAAATATGTTATCAGTCATCACAAGAAAATGTTTCGTTTATAAATTGCGTCATTGAAACCTGTGGCAGAGAGAGAGAGAGAGAGAGAGAGAGAGAGAGAGAGAGAGAGAGAGAGAGAGAGAGAGAGAATCAGTCAAACACTTAAAATGAAATGAGATGAATTTTTAAAATGTTTTTAAAAAACTCCAAAATGTCATCAATTAATTGACAAGTAGCATTAAAAAGATATCATACAGTATCTAACAGATAATGAGCATCTAACCTATCTTTGTAGTCTTGTTTTTCTCGTGTAGGCGTATGCAGTTTTATACAGTGGGAGATAATACAATATTGTACAAACGTTAATGAAAGAACTACATTTTTCACCCCATGGTCTTAATTGCAATGCTTTAGTTCCACTTTTAAAAGTCGAGAATGTTAATTAAAATTGTGTTGATTTACATCAGATACGTTTTGGGGGATACGTATTATTAATAGTGTTGCTTAGAAACTGCACTGCACAGCATGTTAATACGCTATTCCTGGCTACTTGATTTTAAAATCCGATGTGACTGAAATATAGACTCCAATTCAAGGTAAGCAGAGCAACGCAAGGGCATTCTGTACATCTCACATGTCCTTGAATGAGCAGATACATCGTTTTGCTCTATCTGTTATATTTTTCTTCTACCTGAGAAGAAAGTGATTGATGCATTGCGTCTGGCTTGCCAGAAATTCCAAGATCATATCTGCCACAATCACTTTGTTTTCTTAATTATTAAATAGATTTCTACACTTCAAAGGTACAGACACATAAAAAGTAAGACCCACGAAGATTTCTGAAAACTTATTTATAGTATTGAAAAATAAGTACGATACTTTCAAGCACTACACTAGGTAGGCTAGATGACCTTTTTAAAACAAAAAAGGGTTATAACGAGAACATTGATAAGACAAGCCCAGTAACCTCTACAATCTTGACATGGACTTGGACAATGGTGATAACATTTGGAATCCACCGATAATTGAGGGTGAAATCATTAAATCTATTATAGGTCAATAAATAACCCTTACGACTGACAGTGGTGTTAGACAAGGTGAAAATCTCTCGTAGATATTATTTGCACTGTTTCTGATTGATCTGGAGTGTTTTCTATATGAAAATGATTGTACGGGAATAACACCAGCAATAGAAGGTTCTGTCACTGAAATGTACTTGTGACTGTTTTACTATATGTAGACGACACTGTAATATTTGTAAGTGATGTTGACTCTTTCCAAGAAAACCCAAATGTTTTCTTTGAGTACACTAAAATCTGGAAAATAATTGTAAAACAAAATATTAATTTTTGGATCTCGTATTTGCAGACTATTCAAATTTACATTGGGCGGAAATACCTTCTCTATTTTTAAGGAAGTTAAATGCCTAGGTATTATGTATTCCCAAAAATCTGATAATTTTAAAAGCTATAAAACACAACGTTCAATATGTATTCTTCATAAAAGAATAAAAAAAACCGCACGTTACAATACATTTGCATTTACAATGGCTTATTTATACAGACATAGAGTGCAATATTAGAAGCTACTTCGAAAAGTACGACTTATCAAGTATTCCAGCAAGATTTGAACTTGAGAATTATTTGATACCTCTGGAAAGAAATGTTCATCTGCCTTTGGTAAATTTATAACTAGCAACAACAAACTTCCAGTAGAATCATGGCGTTTGGAAGTCATACCAAAACAAGACAGAAATGTAATGTGTGCGGTGAGATGATATTGGTTAAGAATTACACATTTATTTAGCTGCCCGTTGTTCAAGAGAATGATGTAAATTCTTACCATTTTGTTTACTGTATTTATCCTAATAAAACACAGTTTGGTAAACTCTTTTCCTCACAAAATTTATCAGTATTAGTACGTCTTTTTAAATTTATTGTCATAATTATGAAACAATTTATCTGACTACCATTAGCATTCAATCTGCATCACCGACTGGATGTACACTTGTATGTGCGTGCATGTACATATACATTTGTATGCCTACGTTTATTTATGGGTATGTACAGGTACATGTATGTACGTGCAATACGTTACAATTGATCACATATTTTGGTGCATTGTCAAACTGAGAACGGTAAGCTGATATGAGAGTTGAGACTACCATATCTACTACAAACAACAGTCGCAAAAAACATTCCATGGCAGCCAGTGAATAAACCCAGAGCGCTTTTCATACGAACATGTCATAGGTGTTAAATCAATCGATCATAAAGTAGTTTAAAGATGGCCCCGGCAAGTTTTCGGAACAATATTTGTATCAAATTCAAATTAGTTTTCAGAAATATCTTGTCAACTGACCAGGAACGTTTAAAACATATTTGATAAATAAGGTTTTGTGATTTTTTCACTGCAATGCCATTCCTTCTTCAATATAGCTTGATGAAAGCAAAAAATATCATTAGAATCTGCTGTAACGTCTTCTTTTCTTGAATGCAATATTCCAAAATGTATTAACGTGTAAGCATTGACGCTTGCAACAAACGTCGAGGAACTAGCTCCTTTAATGTTAGTAATTGTTTAGGTAAAATAACTGTTCTGTTTATTTTTTAATTGATATCTTTCTGCCTCGTTTCAATGACGACAGGATATTTATACTCGTTCCAGGTCAGTGATGAGATGATTAGGAACTGTATCTACCTGGTCTAGACTTCCAAAGTGATTATAAACGAGCTCCATAAACATGATGACACTTTGTCCCTTTACATTCTGGCCTCAGTGTATTCACCAGGCCGCTTGTGAATACAGAATAAAATTTTCCATAGATTCCTTATAGAATGCTACCAAACTAGAGCAACAATTCCAGCAGTAAATCGATTAACTCTTGCATGACTTGACATTGCGTCGAAATTCTCACAAGGCATGATTGGATCTACTATTTTCACCGTGCAGACCTTAAAACAACCATTCTGTAATTATTTGTATGTTTCTGAAGTTTGGATTCGTGGTATTTTCATTTCCACTACATAAACTAGCATGAACATGGAGTAACTGTTTCGCCAAACTGCTGTGCATAAATAACATGATCTTCCAGTTTATAGTGTACACGTACATGAAGACGAATGGACCACCTCTATGAACCAGAATGAGGCAAGTAAAATTCAGCAGCCTTAAGAATTAGCTTCGGTACTCAGCGTGTAACTGCCACTGATTTTTTAAAAAAATTATAATTATAATTGCATGTTTAGTTTCTATAAACTATTCTGAAGTTTATTCACTAAGTACCAAGTGTGTTCTGGGAAAGGAAATCAGGTTTCGGGTAGCATACTGTTCCGCTTAATGTTATATTTCTTGTTTGAACATTTCAAGACATATCCCCATCGTCATTATGTAAGATGATTGTACAAGAACAGCATAATTAGTTCCGTTGAAAGCGTGAAGGCTGTTATACTTGTTGACAGTTGATTTCCTTTTCCAACGAAATGATTAACTATAGTAATCTGAGGATAAGATTTCCACGTAATTACTCTATCTCAACCTAACAACAGAAGTTAGAGTCGTAGGCGCAATTGTTACACAGAATCTCCGACAATTGTAGAGCAAAACTTAAAAATAAATATTTTATCAAGAGCAGCGTTAAGTATTACATCGGTTACCATGAATTAATGCTTCAGGGAATAAGATATCGCACTGCAAATTTCAGGGATAACAAATTTTAGGAAGAACAAGAACATGTAATGCAAATCTAATAAAAAATCAGTAGTTGCAACCTGTACCCTTAACATTGAAGTTTTATTACTTACAACCTTATCACAAATTCAGATTGTGTTAACCCAAAGCAAGCGTCAGAACTGCATGCACACTCGTGCACGTAAACAGTAGTATTATTTAAAATAAAAATGATGATTCTCTTTAAAAGCTATGAATATAATTAAAGTTTGCGAATTGTGGGTAAAAAATTGTCATAGAAACACAGATTGACTAAAATAGTGAAGCAGCAAATGTTGCATACAAACTTAAATGCATTCCTCCCTCAAATACATGTACAATGTAGTCGCTAACATATTTTTTACTAGCCTATGATTCAATCGTGAATACTGCATTCATTTGGGAGTTGCAGCTGACAGTGGTATCTCCTCTTTTTCAGGATTCTTTTAGAAATGTATTTCGTTGGTCTTCGTTAGGTTTTATTCTCACGGGCGCAGTCGTTGAATAAATTCATCTTCTTATATTCATCTATGACAAAATTTAAGTTAATATGCAGACCAATGTACCAGTTACAGATTTTTATTCGTCGCCTTGGTGGCCAGAGAAATTACCAAAATTTGTATATAGGGTCGAGGCTCTGAAAACTCCATCATCACTTTTCGTAGTCAGCGGACACGTGACCACAATATGATACGAGTTTTGTTTTGTTATATATTAGATGGTCATTGGTATTGTAAAACCATAGGATCCCCACCACTATTCTATTGTCGGGTGCCCATTCAAACAAGAAATAAATCAGTTTAAGCTGTGCCTATCATAATTTTCCTTGCGAAATCACACTGACCAACATTTGACATACCTCTGGTTTGGTTTGCAATTCATTGGAAAATCTGGATAAAGTTCAGATTGAGATTGCACGGTACGGTCACTGGCCAGTTGGACATTACACAGTGCGTACGAATGACATTTCCTACACACGTATGAACAAGATGCATTTATCTTAAATTTGTTTTATTCGTGATTCTGAACAAGAAAGCTTTGATTAACAGGCGGAATAGTGGAATGGAAGATTATTTATTTAGATGTTGCGAGCGAACGATATATATATATATATATATATATATATATATATATATATATATATATATATATATATATATATATATATATAGAGAGAGAGAGAGAGAGAGAGAGAGAGAGAGAGGATCAAAAGTATCGTGTGTATGTTTACAGTTTGTTTAAGAACGGATACTTGTATAGACAGCTTTATCAGATAATTATTTCGCTAGACACAGTCAACTGGCCATCACTGAATAATTTCCACTCAGCGTAGTATCTAAGAAGCACAAACTTGTACCTCCCAAACATTACATTTGGGCTGCATCAGATTGTAGGAGGTATCGAGAAAACTTGAAAAGTGTATAATCGTTTTACCGTGAAATGTGTGTGTGTGTGTGTGTGTGTTTGGATTTTTAACGTAGCTTTAAAAAAATAAAGTTATATACAATGTCTGCAGTGTGACACATTACCATTACACCAGGCCAAGCAGTCTTACCACTTCTAATAGGGGGTTTCACGGCTGTAACGGAGTTACTGATCGTAGCGCCTAAAAGTACTTCTCTTAGCTCCAATGCGCATGCCCAATTTTTTTTCTCCAGTTCCGGATAGTTCACCGTTCTACACTTGGTTAGCGAAACATAGTCAGCAAAGGAAGGTATCTAGGTTGTGCTACAGATCATTATGGTTAAACCAATGAATCAATTATATATGCCAAACATCTTTTGTTCATACTAGGAGAATAATTAGAGACATTAAATCAGATAATTAGATGCAGTGTCCATACATTATATCAGATAATTAAATAATATTTACTTTCCATACTTAAATGATATCAAATAATTAAATTAAATACAATGTCCATATCTGATAATATAAATTCATTATCCATAAGTTCAGATACATTTGTAGGAACATTTCACTCTGCTCTCCGATTTTAAACATTTATTGCACATGTTTGGTTATATAACTTTAACGAAAACAATCTCAACAATTTGCATTTTTTATATGTTGATATATCCTTCTTTCTCAGTTATTTTCGCAAGGCTAATAGTTCGTTTATAACACGTGTTAAGAAATTTATAACACAAGATCGATAAGAAAATTATAACACGAATTCAATACGTCAGCTGATTTGTAATGCTGAATATTTTAAACCAGAAAAGTTTTTTTTTTTATATATAAAAAAATGGAACAGTATTTTAATGTATTCAGAGGAACTTAACAAAGCAATAATTACATTAGCTATCATAACCATAAATGAGTATAATTAATGCAGACGGAATATTTATTCATATTTGGGTGTAAATATCGTACAATACTGAGATTAAATAACATGCCCAATGACGTTTTTCTTGTTTCATTTTTTTAAAATACTTTTGAAACATCAAATATCGGACGAATTTTCTTTGCTTATGCTGACACGTAATAACTCTCAAATTTGCTGGGTTCTTTAGACAACATTTCTGATTGCCACCAGCAAATTCATCTAGAACAGCCTCTTAAAAGTAGTTTAATTCTGTTTAACTTTCCTTGCCTCAAATATGTAAGTTTTAAAGATCCAATTATTTCACAGATTCCGTCATATTACTTTGGTTCGCCTTTTAAATCAATATTTGATCCACGTGACCGGATGTAAAATTGCAACCAGTATGATTTAAAAAAGAGACTGCTTGTAAGAACATGCTCTACAAGTCAATAATAAATGGATACTCACAACTATTCATATTTGTTGTCTTTATTTATCAGTCACTCTTTCTAACTTAGCATCATGTTATACTCGTTTTTAACCAGAAGTATGCTTATGTAATATACGTATGCGAACACACATTCATTCGAGGATATACATACCCATGCACCAGATGAAAGAAGACAGACATACAGACAGACAGACAGATAGGTGAGAGCCACAAATGTCCTATACATGCATAGTGTGTCTAACATCGATATTTCTCCAAATTGTATTTTCAACCGTTCAAGGAAATAAAATTAAAATAATCATCAAAGAGACTCGTACGTGCGCCTGTCTGTTCAAGCGTGATTGACATTTGTGCATTTTGAAAAAAACTCAAGTTATTTCATGAAATATATAATGAACATTAATAGAAAAGCCAAGGAAATAAATTTAAAATAATTATCAAAGAGACTCGTACGTGCGCCTGTCTATTCAAGCGTGGTTGACATTTGTGCATTTTGAAAAAACTCAAGTTATTTCATGAAAAATATAATGAACATTAATAGAAAAGCAACAGTCTAAATCAATAATTAAAAAAAACTTAAGAGGTTAGAATTTTTTCTCGTTGTCGTTCAATCTCCATTAACTGCTATGATTGAATCTGTACAAAATAAACATATTTTCATTATTCTTCAAGCGAGATAAATTGCAAGAACATTTTACGCAGCGATACACTTCGCACATTCAAATAATACAAGCTAGAGCATAAGGTAGTAATGGAAAGATAATAAGTTCTCACATGGGCAGATACTATTTATTTGAAAACTGGGAGCAGCGCAAGTTGGTGAAGAAAAAAAAGATGTAAAAAAAATTGATCAAATATTGATAGAATTTCTTTTTAAGATAGTGAGATATCGATCCTGCTTGCATAATGTGAGCCGTCTGTCACATTTTATTGATCTACATCTGCCATTTTAATTGATTGAACTATCCGGAAGTGAGTTGCACCGATATGCCCTCTGGTGTGTTCAAGGGGAGATACTAACCGTGAAACCCCCTATACCATTTTTATAAGTCTTTGGCATGACTTGCCCGGGTTTCGAACCCGCGACCTCCCGCATTCGAAGCGGACGTTCTAACCACTAGGTCAAAGGAGCGATGAATGAGTATAAATGCTGGATCAATCGACAACATAATAAGTAATATATACCAACAGCTGTTTATGGATGAAACAAAGTTGTCACTCTGTTTTAGAAACACGCAATTATACGACGTGTGCAAACGTACTGAAGCTCCAATTTCCATTACAAGGGCATCATTCCGTTTACTGGTTTACTAGAGTCGTATACTTCATTCTTCCTTAACTTTTCAGATGCACCCGTAATGGAATTTCTTGACATGTCATTTTTGACACTTTATGCTGTGACTGAAAAGAAATGGTTATGGAGAAGGATTATATTCATCCCCAAAGGACAGAGGTAAGCAGAAGAAAAGCCCATCAATAAATGACCAAGGGAGTTTTAATATAAAATTTCTCATTGGTTGAAAGCTGGTGATGGCTAAATGTTGACGAAGAGGAAACGCTACTCACGTGTTCCAGCAATCGTCAAAGGATATATCCAGATCCTGGTCCCCCTCATAACTGTGGTCTCCCCTCACGTTGTGCCGAATGTAGTTTGTGGTGTAGTGGTTCAGGCCAAAGAAGTCAGCAGCACCTGAACACGAGGAAGATAGCACAGTTGATTCTACGATAATTGTACGACGCGATTCGCAAATATTATATATTTTGGGGACCGTTGCGAGAAAAATGATTGAAATTTTGAGTTTCGTATTCGCGCATTTTATATGGAATAAGAAAGAACAAATAATTTCCTGTTAATTATCATATAATAAAATATGCTGACATTCTTATAATAAAACCACTTACAGTCTCGTTACTTGAGTGTCATTGTGATAAATGGAGGTAATAATTCTTTGTGACAACACTAATGTGCCGACTGATAATGACTGTGTGATAATCCATCAACATTATACACAGGCCAGACGTTTAATTGAAAACCTAATTTACATGCAAGACTAAAAAAAAATGAATAATTTCTTGAGGTAGTGTACTGTCAAAGTTTATGTGTGCTTTATCGTTAACGGTCCGACTTAGTACAACGTGAGAAATAGTGTAATCTTTTCAGTACAAAAGTTGTTTTGTGCCTATTTCGGAATCTGATATATGAGTAGTACCGGCATTGTAAATATTCATTGAGAAAAATTTATATATAGTTTTCTTCCAGAACACTACACTGAATTTCTAAGCAATTCTAGAGGTTTAGTCAGCTTTTTCATTTTTCTATTCATCTTATGTTTCTTCTACTGTTACCCGCCAAAAAAAACTATTTCTTTTTTGAGACAACCATACGACTTCAAGGCCTAAAACATCGGGTGCATCTAACCTCTATTCATTAGCTTTTCCTCGTCGGTGAATTCTGGGAGTCTAGATTTGGCAAGACTCTGCTCTCGGCTTTTACGTGCAACAAACTGTTTCATCACGCTAGGATAATCCCCGTTTCCAAAAATAGGATTGGCAAACCAGCCCAGTTTAAATTGCAGCGCCCTCTCGGCTGCGTAGCGATCCAAGGCTGATGATGTCTCCGACTGTTTCCAGTCACAGTCAATTGTAATCCCGACCTTCCCTGTAAAGAGGACACTATATATATATATATATATAAACATGCAATAAATCACATATTCTGTTTCACATCAATATAACATTTTTTGATATTTAAGATTATATTAGTATTCATAATTATTATGTTATAAATCTTACGCTATGTTTGCCACTAGCAATATGTACCATATATTCAAAATGTGTTCTTTAATGCGCTTGTACAAAAGAAGAATGTACGGAATGAACCAGTTGTGATTAGATACAACGCTAGAAATTACTTAGTGCAAAGATTGAAGTCTAGATTTTGTATTCGAGATACGAATATTCGAATTTGTATTCGAGCTTTACTGGGATTGGCCGAAATGTTGCGAATGTGCTAAGTTACCGTGGTAATGATTCCTGAAGAGCTTATCGTACGTATGGTAGGCCTTCACATGTGATCGGATGATGTTATGCGCTACTCTGTAGGCCCCTTCATTTGGCTCGTACACACCGGGGGCAAACACTCCGATGCCATATCCCATCCAAGAAACAACGAACGCCTCGTTGAAAGTTATCCACATTTTCACCTGCATAACAAGAATATATTATATTTTCTAACAAATTTAATGATAAATATATAACTTAGCCATCCCCATCTCCGATAAAACCGGACAAAAGCCATATAAACAAATGAACACATATTTACTTACATTGATAGGGCTATGGTTGTGTTAAAACTTTGATTCTTCAAGATTCGAAGACATAATGACGCACATGAAACCTCTGGACAGATGACGATTGTTTATCTAAAACTACTTATACAACTTTAATGTATATTCTTCACATTTGTTTTGTAAAATGGTTTGTCGTAACAAGCCACGAGGTTGGTTAATACATAGTGACGGTTCTGGAAGCAGCCTAGCCACGGTTGTGAAATTAGCTGGGCCACGGGTCTGAAACTCCCTAGTGACGGTAGAAGGAACAACCTGAATCTATTTAATAAGGCGAGATCAAGTTAAGAAGAAACAAAAATGTATCAAACAAACTGCGTGAGTTTGGCTTGAGCTTTTGATTTCCCCTATATGGCTAAGGACCTTAAGACAGCAAAGACTGTCACTAAAGGCTTTTAAAACTCGCTAAATAATTGCACTATAAATTAAACTAAATACCATACATTCAGGAGAATATAATTTCACACCTGTATGTTTTTTTTTTCTTTCTTTTTAGTTCGCAGTCATATATTTTATCAGCACACATTTCTGATGTGCACATCGTCTTTCACGAGACTTATTGCGAAGTAGTTCCGAAATACACCAACAAACAACGGTACTCCTTTCTCTCAGTACAAAGCACTTTATAGGTCAGACTAACTCAATGCATTCTTATATCAAGAAAGTTACCTTAAGGACTGTACCTACCACTTAAATAATGATTCGGTTTGAGAAACATCTTCTCAAAATCGATTCCCCATAATCAAACAAATACTCATTAAAATCTATCAAATGCAACATCGGATATGTAAATAAAAGTAGCATATACCCATGGTTTAATACATTACCCATGCCTCTGAAAACAACTTGCCCACGAACGATCAGAAACATAATAAAGAGATTAAGATTCACCCAATAATACTAATCAGCTGATCTACCATATACCCAATTCGTGCTTCTCAAGCAGCTGATGGGTGTGTGGATGGTGAACTGACCTTTTTTGGCGTTTTTAAATGTGAATTTTTTTCTTCAAATTCGAGGGCTTAGAAAATGTTGAGATCTTGAAGGCATTCCTCGGACCACCTCCCTTATAGGGGTGACAATGCTGACAATGACGTTGAGAATGTACTCATCAGCACCAATGCGGATTTCAAATTGTAATTCGCAGCACGTAAAAATCAAATTGATGTTCAAGGGAGATTTAGCTGTACGATACCGCTATCACAAATCTTCGGTTTCTACAGAAGTGGTTGAGAAGATATCTTCGGGGCGAAACATACTGTTCCACTAGTTTGACGTGGCACTGATGACGAAACTATCTAGCACGCTGAAGGCATTGTTTCAGAAGCAACTGCGGCGCTTCACTGGAAGATGATGACGACAAAACCGGCACTGTGGATGCCGACAATGGTACAATTGCTCGCTGAAGAACAAAGGTTGCTAACGTTTAAATCAACGTTGTCGTAGCTGACGATAACCATGAACTCAATTACAAGCACAGCTGTTGGTACATTTGCATAGGAGACAGCATCGCAACAGGGAGCTTCAGCACCACGATATATATTTGAAGCTTTTCACGATGCTAGACGACAGAATTCTCAGAGAAGAATCACAGTGGAGGATAAATGGACATCAGGAAGTGTTATTGGATTTTGTGAACAATTATGTCGCACGTGCGTATCATTGTTTGATGACATTTATAAGGCGTGATCACAATGCTTATTACTGTTTGGAAATATCTCAGCTGGATTTCACAATATTATATCCTATCTATTATTTCTCGCTGAAACCCTTTAATTTGTTTTGACAATCTGTCGTTGATATGCATTTTCCAGCTCAAGTAGGTGCACTGCCAGCTTGTGTTACTGATTACAGAACAATTATTGCAGTATTATCAGACAAAACAATGCAGCTCGACGGTGCTGGTGGACGAATGAGGGTTGTTTATTCACCCGTAAGAAAAATCGCTATTGAATCATTCATAATGTTATATAAAATGTCCTATCAACACGCCAGTGTTACTCTGTCACCAGGTCAGATTAGAAAAGCTACAATCGGCATCAGTAAAAAAAATCAGGAACAACGATATTCTTAAAATCAACGGCGTTGCAAGGCCCAAATAATTTGGCAATAACTGACTTCAAATGAAACGTTTCAGTAACGCCAAGAAATCAAATACTACTGGCATCAGACTTGATCTTTTCGTGGGTGCGAACAAAGATACAATAAAGCTGGTGATATATTCCTACCTTGTGCAGCTATAATAGCATTGATAGCTGCCGTAATGGCATTGAAAAAGGCGACGAGGCCGGGTCATGGGAATTTAAAAAAGAGAAAGGGGATGGGGTGGGGTCTAAGATTAACAGAAAGGTCAAGGTCTGCGACTACCAGGAACATTTCGCTAAGCATGCTTTCCATGTATAAGTTTTATGCGTGATCAGGTACCATAGTAACGAAACCGCGTTTAATCTGATATCATTAATCGCGATGGAAGTTCCGGTCCAGGTACTCTCTGTGTTGCATACGCTATTGATCCACGCAGTAGTGGTGGGTACTAGACCGCACCGGGTGACACCATCAGAGGGGGTGACACCAAAATGATTGTCTATGAAAGGTTTGAAATTTTGTGCAGGAAGGAGGTCCATGGGGTAACACCGTAAGTTAACGCATTGGGTGACACCAACCCTAGTGAACCCACTGAATCCACGTAGTGTTGTTTATTTTGATTCGTATGGATTGGCGCCATCAAGCATATTTTTAGCGTATCTCACTGCCCTGGAGATAGCTCCTGCGATCTGGTATTCAACAGTACCAACAAAGACGTTGAGAGATCCACCAATATGCTGTCCAGAGGCTCTTGCTTTTACTTAGCGCTTTATCAAAGTGATATCGTCGCACAAAGTCGTACACGAATACACAATTGGACCTCATAACCGTCCAACGGCATAGCCGTCCGTCATTTTGAACAGGTTAATAATTAATAATGGTATATATTTACGGAAGATCTCATCAATAAACGTGTTGTTAAAACCGGCTATACCATGATCGGTGAACTCAACATGAACGGAAATATAATTGTTCTTCTGAGGTAACCATAATTTCGTGGACGACGATGACGCAACGACTGATAATAAATTAGCCACATTGCGGGCTGAGTATGATGTTCATGTAAGCGCGTTTACGGATCATAGCTGAAACTTTGAAGGACTTGATAAAAATCACCAATAATTTATCTGGAAGTCAAATGGTCGTTAACGTGAAGCTCGCAGAAATTAATTCAAAACTCGGTGATCCAGCCAACGTTCAAAAATCAATCACCGCGATCAACACAATGCTAGGAGATATATTCAGCGGAATCCCTGACGTTGCTGAGCTCGTCAGAAAGATTTGAAGCAGGTGTAATTCATTAATGTTTTATACACGCAGGGGTCTAGTTCAACAACATGGTCAAAACAAAATAACTAAATCACCGGTGTGTACAGGCTCTCGTTGTTCAGCTCTGCGCGATTTAGTATATTTACGACATATCCATGGCATCGTTCAACCGACACATTTTCTGGAACTTTGTCAGTCGTTCTAAATAAAAATACCAGGGAATATTCATATTAGATCCCAAAAACAAAAGAGTAAATTCGACGATGTACTGGTGGTGTCTAGAATTTGTTGCTTGAACATCTCAGGTGATTACTTAATATTTATATAGCGACAATCAATCTGGATGAAAAGTTTCCCAATCCCACACAGTCTAACAGATTTAATCACGCGTGTGGAAAACATCATTGACGAGCTTATGACATGATATTACCCGCAGTTCTAATTGGCATTTTGATATTCGTCGGCGTTGCTGATATTCTTAACATTAACGCGAGAAAACTATACGGCTGAACCAGATTATTGCTAACAGAACTCAGCCGCCGACTACGATGATATCAGCGACGTCAACGCAGTCAGAGGTCGACATCAGCATTCCTACACCGAGAAGCATGCTCAATGGTCAGTCACTTGAGATCGTACTGATAAAATTATTAGTTTATTATAGTTGGCCGAACATCAGAGCAAAATCATTTGGTGGATTATTCGCTAACAATTCATTAATACTATAATATAATATAATATAATATAATATAATATAATATAATACAATAGAATAGAATATAATAGAATAATTCGCTAATAATTCACTGTTATTTGCGCATAAGACCAAGGATGATCGCTATCACGGTACATGAGCTAACGCTAAACACCACCAATGTAATATCCAAGCCCGATGACGCCGTTGACCAATATCATTCGTCCATTAGAAATGTGTTGGGATGGCCAGAAACTGTCACTGATAATCGTCCTCCTAAATCAGAACGATTATGACTGACTCAAATACAGGAGGGCGGATTACGACCCGCCCCTGTCTCGGACTGCGTCGTGAAGTTACTTGATATAACTGAGGATCTTCGAGCAAATGTTGATAGTCATATTTTTAACCACCCAGCAATAAATAAATCAGAAGATAATGTTAAACGATACGAAAGAACTACCAGACAAATACGAGATGGAATTGAAGCTCTATAAAAGCCTTAGAAACAATCACATTTCCACTGCTCCTTCTTCAATACGGAAATGAAGAAGCACGGGCAAGACTTACTTTTGAATACTTTACTAACCGAGCAGCTATGGGATATGTAAGGGGATGTTTTCGCAACCTCGTCGATGTCATGAGGATGGGGTGCCGAGTTTGGGTCCAAGGATTATCACCCCAGCTCTCTTAGTGAACGTTTATCTGATAATGAAAATGTATGCACATAAAGCTTACTATAAAATTGCCAGAGATGAAGTACTAAATCCAGAAACCGATATAGAGGAACTTAGCAGTACATTACTAATGACAAATTTTCCAGCTCCAGAAATTAATATAGCGTAAAGTGAGAGTCGTATAGTTACACTTATTGATACTCAGCTGCCACAACTGGTTCAAAAATGGGAATCAATGGAAGGAGAAACAATTCTTAAACATAACAACGATCCAGATGGTGGCGGTCGTCATATATCGCGGAGAATAGTTAATATTACTTCGACGATTTCTGTAAATCTTGTCTCTGACGCTGTGGATGGTAGCCATCAGGCGGGAAGGGGTCAATGTCTTCACAAGCATCACAAGGATATATTCTTTATAGCTTTCTCCAGTGTTCCCCCTGGCCATTCGATTGCGAAAATCTTGGTTATTTAAAACAATTGTAACGAATATTATTTCGTTCACTGCCTGAATAGCCACATTATTGGATTCGCTATCATTGGATTCGGATTGCATGGTTAATTGTTTTCAATCTGAATCCGTCACAAATTTTCCTTAACTGTCTCGAACGTGCACATGTACCCTGTTTTTCAACTTCTCGAGACAGCTTTAATCTAACTTTCCTAACGGCGCTCGCCAGTGAAACACAATCAGCAAAGGCGCTATCGCTATTGACCCGCGCAAGGGACTTTTCTACTGCGCGTTGGAAAAATTTGATAAATCAATATTCTGCCGATACTGTGTATCTACTCTCTTCCCGTCGTTCTTGTATCATTTCCAAATCGTCGTTGATTGTTTTCAGGATCAAATTGATCAATTAAGTGGCATACCTTTGGTTTGTAATTTCTCAATCACAGAGATAATGGCATTAATATTTTATTAGTTCATTATATAAAATATAATGTTTTAATTAAATGTGTCATAAGTCAACACAAGGAGATGGCGCGCCTAGGTGATGCACATTAGTAGTATTTCCTTTGAAAACAGGCTGCTACTGTAAGCTGATGATGTTTCAGATCCTATTTAACAGTTAAGAGGATCTGTACTGATCAATGTTAATTTGTGCGTGAACAGTCGCCCCAGCGACCCCAGATTGCCAACCGACATGCTAGCAAATTTCAGAGGGTGGCCAAAGCGACTTGAATAACCCAAGAAGTATACCTGTCTAGGTCAAGCAATTAATATCGATAATTATATTACCTATTGACTGTAAGCTTATAATCATCTCAGCCAAGCTCGGCTGACTCCTCAATATACAATAAAGTTGTTTTTTCATCCAAGATGTGATTCTAACCCACGACGGAAGGAACCACTAGATTATGGACGCTTGTTATACAGATATATTTCGGAACTGATATATACAATTACGCATTGCTGAAATGAAAGCGAGTTTCGACCCACTTCAACTCCCCTCTCCCCCTCTCCTCAGTAGGGTCGGACGCCTCATAAACCTCTGGAAGTATCTTCGACTGTTCCTCATATGGCTGTATAGGAACTGGATTTGCTAGCAGTGTATATGCATGCACAGACAACCAAACTCATTTCTGCCTTATAAGTACAATGAATAATCCTTTGGTGATCTAGATTTGCTAGCAAACCACATTGAAATGAGCATTCCCTGGGAGTGTACACACATACACGGAGGCTAATTTATGTGCCTTATAAATACAATGATGGATCCGACCCCAAGAGCCCCCATCCCTTAATTTACTAAACACTACGCCATTTTAACTCGGTAACATGAGTCTTATTTGTACCTGAATACATCTGCCTGGCTTTTATAAAATGAAATCGGCCCGTGCTGATTTCATAGCTACTAAAGCCAAACCAAAAATGGGGTAGTAGTGTTTTGATTTCACACATGGGAATCATACTCTCTTTTAGGTCTAGTGTACTAAGCCAGACTGAAATGCATCATTGCATTCCTTTCTATTTTCAGAGATTGGTGGTAAAATATGATACATTATTATTGTTAACAGTTATATATACTGAAATAGTTTTTTTTATATTATTATACTGCTTTGATAAGGCTGAATATGTTGTACCAACAGCTACACTCTGTACTGAATTTGGATGAATATCGAAATATTTTTTTATCAGCAGATACTGATGAAAATACTTTTCTTTCACCGGTTTCTAAATTCATCGAGCAAACCTATCGCGCATTTTTTTGTACCTGCCAGTGGCACCCCATAAGGCTTTCTCGCAGTGAGTAATAGCCTGAATAGTTTAAGTCCAATACTTACCACAGCTTCTCTCTATGGCGCGGTGATGAATGGACTCCAGAGGAGAAAAATATTTTCCTAAAATCATCATTCGGGACGAAATATGTACGGTGTCCAAGGAAACATTAACACATTTTCTTGGATTGCCTATCGACAAAATCAACGGCGCCTATCGTGTGCGGCGATCATGGACAACATCCTCCATTTACCTTGTATTGTATCGATTATTATCAGAACATGTTAGAAGACCAGAGGGCTGTGGACGAAGCATTAACAGCGCTAAAAAGATGATGAGACTTAAATACGACAGGATTAAATCTGAGATAATGCGCAGTGTAATTCCAGAAACATCCATTGGTCATTTCTGGAACTTATGGCGCCCTAGTGATCTGAAAGCTGCATCCAGGAAAATAGTTCGCGATTCAGTTTAATCGGAACTATACAAGCGCCAAAAGGAGAAATTTCTCGAGTCACCAGCTTCTCTGTGTTAACGCTCAGCGGATACTCGTCTTTAGAATATTTTCGTGGCGATTCCAGGTTCAGCAACCCAGCAAAAACTTTTCAAGGGCGCTTGGTACAGCCATCATGTTGGACTGTGTGCCAGTCAATGAAAATTCATTCACCGCAGAGACCAACAGTCTCAGATATCAATACCAGTATTGAGAGTTACAAGAATGTTTAAACTACACAGGATGGTTTATAATCAACCTCAGGATGTACCCAGCGTGCTAGTCTCCGGCATGGTAATGAGAAAAAATAGCTGGCTATCAGCGAGATGAGAAAAAAGAGCGAGTTAGTTCTTCATTCTGAATTAACATGGAGTTGTAACAACGCCAAACTAACCACTGCTCCCTATGAAACACAATAATGTTGTGGCAATATTTTTCAAATGACCCACGACAATTTACCGTGGGTATTAGCCTGGGCCACATGCGCGAAAATGTTGCATGACATGTCTTGAATGGAACCGACGTCGAGACTAGTGCCCTGATTCGCTAGCGAATCCTGCCGGTGGTAATTGTGAATATTCAGGAATTAGCTGTAATTGTTCACGGACAAATCCACGTTGATGAGGCGCTGAATCTTGTCTGTATATTACACGCCTACCTATAGATCTGAACACACTGAAACTTTTATGTGTGGTTACACTCCATATAGGAACAGTTGCTCCTTTTTTTTACCACTTTCAAGTTCACCAGGCTCATATAAACACATGTCACGTTGCTGCCCAGCAATCGTCTCGCCTGCGAGTCTCGTCGCTTAGCTGGTATGTGTATCTTCGAGATCGCATCGATGGGTTTCATAGCAATTCCGCGCGTCACTTCTTTGTAAACAAAGTTGTTACGCATGGCAGTCTTGCAACCCATTCACAAGATCAAGTGTTCTTCATCAGTAATTCATGGGCGTACTGATGTCCAACCAATAGCTCAGCAAGTGTTGGAATAAATCGCTCAACGATTGCATGATCACAATGTATGGCGGCGTGTGCGCGTATGAATTCAACATTATGTATCAACGATGTTACCTCACCAATACACGCTTTGCCAGGATCAATCTGCAACAACTGTGGTCATTGAATTGATCCACGCCGATAAATTCGTTCAAACGCGGCTGCGACTTCAGTTCATGTTTTTGTTGATAATGGTTCCACTTTCTTTGTTTCTTTCTGCAACGTCGACGAGCGTCAGCGCGCACTTGTGTGTGGATGTGCGTACCTTGTCTTGGGGCTAAAACAAGATAGCTGCTTGATGAACTTCGTTTAGTCTGCTAACATCAAACCGTCCGTATTGCATCGTTTTAGGTTGTGGCAGATACATTTGCCATAGTGCCTGTAGGGCCAACGATTCTGCTGCCACATCACGCTTGACATCCACAACGGAAGCGACTTTGCTAATCGCCGCTGTGCCTTTCTATTATCCTCTTGGATAGTTTTATTTTTTATAGACTTCAGCGTGTGAATCAGCTTGACATCAGTGGTATGTCATTGCTGCAGAACTTTAGTTTTTATAAGCGACGGCATAAGCTTGGCACGCTTGATCAATCGAATTCACTAGAAATTTGCCAGTTTTCGGTCGGTTTTCCTTTTCAAGCCTGATACCAAGTCGGGTTCCATGACCACAATAATTATATCCCGGAAGACGTTTTTGACCTGGGTACTTAGTTCATGGAGTTTCTGGTAATTTCCCGAGCGCAGCTGCGAAATCACCACCTTTGGTTGGCGTCTCGCGAGACGCGATTAGCGATTTGTGAATCGCTGCAGACACAACTTTATATTGTTGTACCTCATTTTACGCACATACCATTAAGTTCTCACCTACTATTCGTTGTCATTGTTGCTCTTAATTCAATATTATCAGCGACCATACATAGTACACAATAAGGACTCATGATTATACATAATAATATATTCCTACAACATGCATGTGGTTGACTTGCTCATCGACACAAGAGTAAGGACCAATCAAGCATCATCCAGCATTACCCAATTCTATCCGCGCCATCATTATCGGTCCACCTCGGTCTGATAAAGGTCAACCTGATAATAAGATGGCTCAAATGGCACAAACATTATTTAGTAGCCCCATCCGCAGTCGACCAGCAATGTTAAGACTTCTTCAATGAATTCAAAGAAGCCGCAAATGATTCCTTATCGCCCGATGATGATGTTGTTGAATTTTTCGCTGACATCAATGACGCATCATCTTTCGAAGATCTTAATGGCGGCATCAAAAATTGTGTGGTTTACGATGATATCATGCTTGGCAAACAGACAAATCCAGCAAAAATATTTTCACGAGGCAGGCATAAAAACACGAATGTCAATTACGTTAAACAGCGATATCTTCGGATCCCCAAAGGGATCAAATATAACTAATTTTTTGGTTATCATAAATGGCGTTGATACACATAAACAGCGAATTATTCATCAGACCCGGTGTCCAGGCGATATGGACATAATTATGCTCAGAAAGCCCCACATTAATTTATTATAATTAATGTACACGATCCAAGAACACGAGATCGCATTGGTTTCGATAAAATATTTGGTTGATCAACCTGTCAACACATCAATGATAAGTCAGACATTTTATAACACACCCTGCTACCACCGTGGACACCCCCTTCAAAGACGCGGTCCTCGTGATGCTGTTGCGAAAGGCTCAGATCTGCTTTTTTAAATAAAAGATTTTAACATTCTTTTAAAGACCTCTTTTTAAAAAACGCAAATATGGTCGTTTAATCCACCACTGCTTCTCATATTAATAAAATATAAATCAATAGATCAGACACATGCATCATCACACTCATCAATATTAAACCAAACCATAATCATTGACCGAATAATAACATCTAGAATGTTCACTTCTGATAACAGGGTCGTTACCTGCACATTCTATATAAGCCACAGTGTACGTCGCGTTCGTGTTCAGCTGTCTGTTGCATTCTAATGCATTGTACGGCCTTGATAATTCCAACCATCTAACGCGTTATGGTCCTTTCCCCAACGAAATGTTTATCATGGTGTTAGAAAAGCTACTCAACATGTTATATTTTTAAAACAAAAATTAAGGAAACGTAATGAAAAATTAACAGTAAAGACGTGATAAAGTACTTGGGTTCAAATCCGAACATAGTTGACTGGCCTGTCGCAGCTTCGGCACACCGTACTACGCCCAATTAACTTGGTTATCTGAGTAGAGATGGAATCATCCAGCGACTCATCAGCATTCCAACTGCTAAGTTCCCATGTCCTCTGTGTCTTTATATCCCAGGCATGTGTACTATTGTGAATTCATATGCTGATAGGTCTTCAAAATAGAAGGTATATTGTCTTTTCCAGGTCTTTTGAAGTTCATCAGTCAAAGCAGATTGCTATGATAGGCACGAAATATGAATTGTCTTATGTAAAACTAGATCTTGAAATACCAAATGTGGTTTACAACGGCCAACATCTCACTGCACGTGACATAACATTAACATTCCGTCTTGTCCAGACAAGCACTGTACGCAACACTTCGAATGCCGATTGATTTTCATGTCATGAATGTTATATATATCTATGTGTGTTGATCTGTTTTCCACGATTGTAGATTGTTAGGGTCTTTCGTAAGCAACATGTTACAAAGCTAACTTTTTCCGTGATTGTAAATTATAGTTTAGATAATGCTCATTTGTAAACATCATGTTCAGGATAGTGATATTGGATATTTTAAGGTCTACCTTATTTTGGTCATGTTGGTTGCTACAGTGTAAGTAAACATCTGATTTTGTTTGTGAATTTAATGGCAATACGTTGCCATTGGGATAACCAAGGTCATTGTAATCTTATTTTGTCATAGGATTTTATATAGAGCCCTGATGTAATAAACTTATTCATTCGTACTGCAAGTCCAGTCTCTAGAATCATTGTTAGTTGTGTTTAGATTTAATTTGAGAGGAATCATGTATTTAAAATTATTCAGTGGAATTACAATATGCTTATTGCCTTTTTTTGCCTAAATCATTATTTTTGGATTTTTTGAACTCTTTCAAGGATAGTCTGGATTATATCATTGTGACTGTCATCAGCTCATTCAAGATTGAAATTCATTCGAAACTCTTCAAAAACTCGTTCGGAATACTATACGTTTCGACTTGTGATAGAACCTTTAGTATTAATTGAGAATGAATCACAATATGGTAAATAATCTAAATTCCTTTTAAATTTTCATTTTTGTCTTCTTTGGAATTAAAGTATTCGTTGAATATTTCTAAACCTTTTGGTAATGCTTTTTCTTTTACTTACCGGTAGTTTAGGAGCACATAGTCGTAACAAGAGAAGAATAATTGTCTTTTCCGTAGGCTGGTGAAAATGAGACACTGTCTCAGCAAATTTACTTTGGAATCGGCAATAACTAATGCAGAATCCAAGTAATCTTTGTACCGATATAATTGATTTCGCATCAGGCCATTTCTTTACTACGATCGATGGTAACTCCTGCAGCTGATATGTTATGAACAAGACACCATACATCTCCTGTACAGATTGTACCTTTGCAGGGCTTCAGCTCAAGGATGCCATTAAGAAGGTATTTAATGAATCGTGCTTGTGTCTCAAGCAAAGTCTCCAACTCGCTTCAAAATTCAGCTATAAGACTATATAGTCCAAGCATGATTTCTCCTTCCCATCCTTCATTGTTACCAACATATCACTGACTTGTGAGTCTCTTACGTTCCGGAGATGGAAAGAAAACTGTCTGGGTTTGTTTAAAATGAGTGCAGCATTCCCTGAAATAGTTCTTCACCAGATTCTTTATACACAGGTAATTATTATCTCTAGCGAAAAACGTGGAAAAGTCGTTGAAAAGAACATAGAGGACATCATCTCGATTTCTTGTTAACTGACTGAATGATCGCTGGATTAACTCAACCAGATGTGAGGGTACATTGCTGTTCGAGTACCTCGTAAAACACCAGATAATGCCAGCCTATAGATTTATTATATCTTCAATCGTTTTCAATAACCGTACTGGCACCGTTCCATCTGGCGCTTTGAAAACTGCTGACGACTGTTTTCTTTTCATTTCAAAACGAACAGAGACGACCCGGTACCGATTATGTATATAATTCTCCACAAAACGTTCAGCATCAAATCTCGCGTGATAACTTCGCTCTCTGTCACATATCATTAGCCTCAGCCGAAATAACACATTTCCCACAAAACGGACACACGCAATTACATATTTTATGAGCTACGAAACCAGTTTATGCGTAGTGGTAAATTACATTACGTATATGAAAGAATTACGGTAGTTTTTGGATGAATAATATACCGATATAAAACCAATGTTTCGGAAGAAGCCAACTTATGGCTACATTGAGCTCAAAAGTAGGATTGAAATTTTAACCATTTTCATTTTAGAGCTGTTGTAAACTAGGAAACCTCACGGTGTCAGAGTTACAGTAGTGGGCACTTACAAAGGAATTGTTCTTACATTGTTTCATCATTTTAAGTTTCCTTTTGGTCATATCCTGATACCCAACTTCTCCTAGGTTCTCACACTATCATATACGATTTTATTATTATCAGTCATTACCTATTGTACTTCGATGATATAAAAGAATCACTTTGAACAAAAACATTTAAAAAACGAAACGACCTATTTTCTTAGGATAAAGCCCGTTATATTCATACTTTTGCAGTGTTCAAGCTATTTGTTATGCACACTGTAAAATCATTAATTTTGAAATTTTATTAAGGAGTATTTTCAGCTGTTGGAGCTATCACAGATGACAAAGACAAATATATACACCGTTGTCGATCATGTCTTTGTCAGGAATCAGAAAACATCAATGGAACTGAGGTCCTTGTGTAAACTATTAAGTGACCATTACCCAGTTTGTATCACGTTGCTTTTATTTACTGTCAATATCTTGAATCATACATGCAAGAATGGCAGAGTGCAAAATGCACTACTTCATTAAATATGGAATAGTAAATAAATAAATAAATATTTCGATCTTCATAAGCCAGATCAATCGAATTCCTACCACGACTCAAAAACCCCAACACAAAAGATACAAACTGAAATGAAAAAACTCAAATGCAGTTTAAATTTATTATCCTCCTCCTCCATCTTAATGCTTTCTTAGCTTTATAGGATGAGTGAAATTAAAAAAGAATAGGGATTTATTAGAGTTGGATTTGGTGCATCCAAGAATACTGACTTCAGCACTTCAGAGAAAAACTTAAACAGTTCCTACGTGTGCAATGCGGAAATACGGATAAAACTCTGAATCGAATGCAAGATAAATCACGTAAGACTAAATGGGCGTTTAAATTAAGCTTTTTGTTTAGCATTTAGAAGGAATATGTAACTCTGAGGAATCAAACTATTACAGAGTTGTGCTACGATGGAACTGTCTGGCACCCAGCTGAGTGTTTTATTTATTACAGCTCAGAAGTGCCTTTGAAGCAAACGAACTTACAACGGGCTTAGCAAAAACGAACCAAATGAATCTCGTGGGCTCAAATGCACACCAATAAATAGTGGCGACATGCAGGCGTTGAGTTTAAGCGCTGATAGCCAAGGCATTGTATTTGTGAGCCGCAACCAAATAGCTCGTCATCTTGCGGTTATCAATTTGAAAGAGGGAGAACTATGCACCTCAGTGCAGAAATTTGGACCGTCCTTCACAGCCAGCAATATGATTTCCTTGTCGTTTAATAAAGTTCTGTGTAGTCTTTACTTCGTTGTCCCCATAATTTGCACAGCGGAATGTCGTTGTTTATATTCAAAGCCACCATACGCTCTCTAAGAAAACGTAAGGCGCAGAGAAATCATAGGGGCACAGCAATACTAACTACCTCTGTTGTCTGGCAGAGGAAGTTAATTGCGGCCACCGTTTGAGAGAACAATGTCTGACTTTCCTCTGAAATACAATATTATGTTGGTAGAACAAGCTTGGCTCGTTAACGACGATGCTTGACAAACTCAGCGGCATTATTAGTTGAGATACGAAATGTGTAGTGTTCATTAGTGATCATGCACGCGCGAGGGTGTTGCACGAAGCTGTCTGACAGTCAATCATTTTTTGTCCGGAGGAAGTTTTAGTAATACACGTTTTGTGTGCTTTTCTTGCACCTCTTGGCATTTTTATTCCATGGTCTATCGCGAATCGCTTGCGCTCAAGTAAGGTAGGCATACATTTATAATCAAAGCATTATCATTAATTGTTTATTCAGTCGATACATTTATGTAATATAATTTTCATTTTAATAGGATCGGAAAGCGCTATCGCTCCAATTCTGGATAGTAATTCATTGACATCATCGTTTTTCTCACTCAACCACAATGTTGGTGTTTGCCTCAGTATTTGTGTTGTTCTTCTCAAAATTGTCAGCAATTGCGTCAGCAAAACCTTTGCCGTTACGCGCAAAAAATAGTCGCGTACAGATCCAATTTGTCGACGTAGCTGATTACGCGATGTGACTTTGATGTCATATCTGAGACATAGTCAAGCACCGGTACCAACAAGTGAGTGGATCCTGAAACTTCAGCTTCAGACATCAGCTGGCTTTGTCAGTATAGTCAGCGCACATGCACCAGCATTAACATGCTGTCTATAAGTTAAAAACCGGCTTTATGACGATTTCAGTGGATTACCATTGGAGGTGCCCCTTCCAAGAGCTACTGTTCATCCTTGATGACTTTAATGCCAGAATCGGTGCAGACCATAGGTCCTGGTCAACCTGCTTGGGGCATTTAGGAAAGGGTAGATGAATGAAAATGGGCCGCACCCACTGGAACTCTGCAGCCATCACAGTCTTGCCATCACCAACACCTTCTTTAGTACCAAACCCCAACATAGTGTGTCCGGGAGACACCTCAGGTCAAAGCATTGGCATCGCCTTGGTCTCATCTTCACAAGATGTTCTAACCTAAGCAGTGCACAAATAACGCACAGTTACCATAGTGGAGACTGTGACACTAATCATTCAACTGTGTGCAGCAAAGTGAAGCTCCAGCAAAAGAAGCTACATTGCTTCAAGAAGGCTTCGAATTGACACAATCAAGAGAGGCCTAGAAGCGAAGGTGCTTGATTTGGCTACAGTTCTGGAGGAAGTCCTTCCCAGTTCAACGAAAACAAACATCACTGTAAAATGGGAACATCTCAGAGACATTGTCGACTTCGCCGAAATTTCAGCCTTTGACATTAAGCATGGAAACTCAAATAACTGGTTTGAAGCTCACTCAGAAGAAAGGCTTCCTACTATCGAGGAGAAACAACAGGCTTTTGCCGCTACAAAACCTCACCAACTGAGAAGAACATGCAAGTTCACAGGACAGCAAGTAACAAGGCTTAGCAGACGGCACGAAGCTGTGCGAATATTTACTGGCTTCATCTCTGTTAGGGATTCAGACCTTTGCCAATACTGAGTGACATTAAGGGTATGTAGCATGGTATCAAAGTGGCTTTTAGACCCACATAAAAAGACTGTCCCGCTGAAGACTACCAAAGGTATGATCATAACAGACCTTCCGAAGCAGACGAAACGTTAGATCTATATTCGAGAGAAAACAAGGTCAGTCAGGATGACCTAATTGATGTGGAGTGCTTACTAACCATGGACAAGCATGATAGTGAACCATCACTTGAAGAACTAAGTCAAGCGCTGGAGGCATTCGCTCATGCAAAGGTCCACAGAATAATGGCATATCTGCCGAAGTCATCAATGGCGTGAAGGAAACCCTCCTAATAAAACTGAATGAATTCTCTACCAATGCTGCAAACAAGGCTCAGTACCACAAGACAGTAAGGATGATATATTTTCAGCCTTCATGAGAATAAAAGTGATAGTAGCAACTGCAGTAAGTTTATGACTTTACCCTTCTGAGCATCGAGGTGAAGCTCTTTTCTAAGGTTGTATTGAAGAAGCTCCAAATGTCGTTTTCATTGATCTTGCCAAGGACTTTGACCTTGTTAACAGGGAGGGACTCTTCAAGATCCAAGCAGAAATTGGTTGTCCACCCACCATAATCAGTATTGTGAAGTACTTCCAAAAAGGCATGAAAGGGACCATTATGCATAATGTCTCCTTATCGGAAGAGTGCAGCGTCAGAAGCGGCGTGAAGCAGGGCTTTGTCCTTGCCCACACGCTATTCAGCATCTTCATTTCCATCCTGTTCATGTGAGTTTCGGATCAGCCAAAAATGGTTTCTACTTCCGCATTTTTATCAGACTTTGGGGGAAAACGAAGTGTAATTGAAATGGATGAGGGACATCCTATTTGCAGCGTTTTGAAAACGTTCTTAGGCACGACGGGCTCAACATCTGCCTAAACAAGACACAGATGATGCGACAGGGCGTGGATAATCCTCCATCAATTTGAAATGAAGACTTTGAACTTCAGGTAGTTCATGAATTCATGTGCTTGGGGTCATTAATTATAATCTTTCCCTCAATATAGAACTTAATATGCTCATCGGGAAGGCTGCCACCATATTTTCCAGACTGATAAAATGAGTATGGGCCAATAGGAAGATGGCGGAACTCTTATATAGGATTGAGAGACAAAGTTCCCAACATCACAGTGCTTGATTGAGCAGGGATCTCAAGTATGTAAATCCTTTTTAGGAAAAGACGCTTACCTTAGTAGGAACACGTATCCCGAGTGAAGGAAACCGTTTTTCAAAGGACCTCCTATATGGGGAGCTGGAAACAGGTTAAAAGACCGATTGGAAGACCCCGTGTATATCTATACTTTGTCCTTATCTTTTGTCTATGATCTTAGATGGTAGATTAAGATAATGGTAATTTGTAAACACTATGTAAACATAGCGAGCATTTGTCCATGATTTTAAGTTTTAAATAAGATGTTGGCCTAGTTTTTGAGTTCAAGGTCAAGTGAAAATGAGAATAAATAAGGACTTGGTAAACAAATAATTCATTTCTGTTTTAAGATCAGTCTTTGGGAATCCTTGACAGTTGTGTCCAGAGGAAATATATATTTAAATATTCGTTAGAATTAATAAGTGCCCATTGAGCTTGGATTAACAAGTTGCTTTCAAGTTAATATCAAATTATTGTGAACTCATTCAAAGACATTCTGGATTGCAACATTGTTGTACATCAATACATTCAAGACTATTGAAAGTCATTTGGAACATTCTATACCTTTGTACTTGTGATACGACATTTGGGATTATTTGGGAGTTAATTCATAATACTTTGAACCCCTTATAATTTTCACTTTTTAATATAGAGACAAAAATAACTAGTTGATTTCATTTATCTTGTTTTTTATAATTCTTTCTATTATTTAAAAACTATATTAGTAACAAAATAAATAAATAAATACATAATTAAAGAGAAGTGTGGTGGAATATTTCCAGCCCGCGCTTTATATTTAACATGTTAATGCCAAAAAACGTTGCAAGCACATTTTAAGAAGTTGTAACGTTGTAGGCATTGACGCAAAAAAAAGTAATTTGCATAAGTCTTTTCATATACTAAGGCAGACGAGATAAACTTAACTTACCCTATCTCCGAAATTCTCGAAGCAAAGTTTGGCAAAGTCATTGAAATGACCCACTATAGAGTCATTCAACCATCCTCCTGTGTCCTGCAATGCCTGAGGCAGGTCCCAGTGGTAGAGGGTGACCATGGGCTGAATTCCTTGGAGCAGGACCTCGTCTATCAACTGATTGTAATATTCCACCCCGCGGGGATTAAGTGACCTCAAGGTTCCATCTGGCAACACCCGGCTCCATGCGATAGAAAACCGGTAGAGACTGACCTAAAACAACATTATCTGTGGCAATAACCATTATCATAATCATTATCTCTAAAATATATATTCGTGACGAAATCTTACTATATGCCCATTCTATGTGGTAAAATTGACACTGAAGCAAATCCAGAAGGAATTCCATCATGAATCCGTTTCGTTGCCATTAACAATTCTTTATTATAATGTTATATTTTAGAGAGATTCTATCGTACTGAATTACCAGATCAACCGAAAGTAACGTTCCAAAGAGCCAAACTATTGATACTTTCTATGATAAAATTGAAATAGTCTTTAGAAAAGAGCTATCCATTTTAAACCATAAATACAATTTTTTTCCATTTTTCAAGCTGTGTCTCTTTATACTTAATCCAGGCAGATATCAAAATCCGCATTTCATAAATTCCAGACAGATATCAAAATCCGCATTTCATAAAGATAAATAGTTCTTCACAAAGCAGACATGACAATCGTATAATCAATTTTATTTAGAAGTACCACATGTACTTTGACCACCTTTTTTGCTTTTGCTTTCATCTTTCCAGATGTGCCCAGCTCCAGGTTCTTGTTCACATGAGTATATACGATTATGAGAAGTACTTATTAGGCTTGGTAAATCACATACAAAAATATGATCAATGTTTGTACATAAATTAATGTTAATTTACATATTAGGAGGTCTATGATTTTTTTGTTTCAAATATAACATAAAATATTTACCCCCAGCGCTTTGACATTTTGAACGTCTTCTCTGAATTTGTGGTAGCTGTCACACGCAACGTCGCCCGTGTCGCCATTAGCCAGACGTCCGTTGTGGGCAAAAGTATCCCATATACTCGGTCCTTTTCCTGAAAATTATGGACTTAAGTCATGCGTTAAAGTTCCTTAAATCTTCAAGGTATGACATGTTAAGATATCATTTAGGCGACAAGGGTCTAATTACGAATTGCTGTCATCGTGATACTTTTAGCTAAACTAAAGAAAGGAACTAAAACACATTAGATTATGTGTGTAAAGATGTAGATAAACATTCACAATTCTGAATCAGTCTACAGGTTAATATCGGTTCATTCAAACATCAAACATCATCGTTCTCCTCATTATACAAAACCATATATAAAAGCGTTAAAACCGTTTTAAAACATTTATCATACGAAAGCGTCTCTTGAACAATTGTAAATTTAAAATTCATCAAAGACGTTTACGAAAACATCATCAACTCCCAAGAACACTCATATTTTTCTATAAAAACAAGATATATTCTGGTACTGGATCACATCCTATGTATTGTGCATTGAGCAGAGAGGGAAAAGAATAATACATAAAGCATTACAGAGAATCTATAATCATGACTGATGAATCGGCTGTATTCCAATGACATGCAAGATCCAACATAATGCAATATGTCCTAACTATCGATCTTTATTTACTACAATATGACTTATACTTCCCATATGCAACCGAATGGGTTGAATTTATATCGAACAAACACTATATATAACAGTTTCTCTCTCATCAAAAAGTTTCTCGTGGCGTCTTCTTCACCCGATTCCAACTGATTTATTTATACTGTATGTGGTATTATTTTTTGTGCTCTGTAAGATAACGATGAAGCTGAAACAAGTCATTTTACATACCGTCCTCATTCCATCCTCCCTCTATCTGGTAGGCGGCTGTAGCCACGCCCCAACGGAAATCAACCGGAAATCTGTCTACCAAGAAGTCATCCTTCTCTCTGATTACTGCCGAAAGATTAGGGAACATACTTCGTATGACAAAACATGAACTTCAGAGATTGGATAGCAAAATTCGTGTACAGAGTAGTGATAATTATAATATCGAAATGCTATCCTTGCAATATATTAAACAATGCATCGCCAGGAGGCACCAGATTCTACTTTCTGAACATTACTCGAGTATATTATCTATTTAATATTGTCGACCTATCTTACTCGGACAAAACATTTTAGAATATAATAATATGTTTTCGTTTTTATTTAAAAAAAAAAAAACAACGTTTAAACGAACAAATGCATACCTTTATCTACAAAATGGGCCGGATAGGTCCAGTTAAAACCGTTATGTCTTATCAGCTCCCGGAAGTATCGTGCGGATGCCTTCTCTGTCCTACGCTTGGCCGAGTCTTCAAAGTCTACATGGTAAAGTCCTGACTTCCGTTGGTAACCATGCAACCAGTCAAACCCGTCCAGGAACGACAAGGCAAAATAACCGCCCACTCTACAGTGGTCATATTTTATTGCTGAAATGTTTATTATGAAGAACAATATTATATTGTGCACTTATAACGATGAGTGGAAACCCTAAATTTGTTGGTAGCGTGTGAGTGTTCTTGTTTGAAATGATGAGAAAAGCAAGATCCCCCTTTCCATGTGTACACGATAACAGTTGATGATGCTGATTAGAATCTCTATTATTTGATTTGAAAATTGTGAACATATGATGTGATCCATATCAATGAAACAAATACAAGCCGGATGTGGCTGTGTTGGTTAAGTGGTGGGAGATGATAATTCGTTACACATAACACATTTGTGTTTATGATAAAAAAGAACTAAATTGTATTTTTTGCCAATTCTCTCTCTCTCTCTCTCTCCATATATATATATATATATATATATATATATATATATATATATATATATATATATATATATATATATATATATATATATATATAGAGAGAGAGAGAGAGAGAGAGAGAGAGAGAGAGAGAGAGAGAGTTTAAATAGCGTTTACACCAAGACAAAATACAAAAGTACCTTTCAGCACCTCATTGATATGTTCCCTGAGGTACTGTATCCTATCCTGATCATATATGTTTCCACAGTCGGAATATCCGCCTGCCGTCACGAATAACTCCGGATTACCGTACTCCTTTTTTATCCATTGCATCAACATTCGTAAACCCTCGGAAGACTGTGACAGTGAGCTTGATAAAGGAAAATGCATTGTTTATCATAATAATGAAGTAATGATAAGTCTGCTGTTGTTGAAACTGCTGCTACTGAGGACGACGAACACGACGATGATAACAAGCAAGATGACGGCGAGTTATTGATGATTACCAATACACCAACTGCTATGTTGCTGGCACTGTTAATGCTAAGTTTTCTTTGAGAAACGAAATTTGGAGAAAAAAAAAATAACGACACAAAAGACAACACATCGTTATGATAATGATGATGATTATTATTATTATTATTATTATTATTATTATTATTATTGTACCTTTGATCAGCGGATAGTTCAACATCCTGGTCCGCTTCATAATCTAATATCGTTCCCCTGTCCTTATAGGCTACCTTCGATGTCTTGCTGTATGTGATTCCAACAAAGTCTAAAGTACCTGAAAAAACGACAACCGGATATTTCACGTATCCATAATAGCAAGTATCCGTGCTGAATGTAGCAGGAAAGGTCCGAATTTTGTCCTCAAACATTTTCTAAGCCGACGTTAAAAAACAATTTTTAAAACATTTCCCCAAAATGGGAATATTCTGTTCTTAAATGACATATCCTATACGGCCAATACAGTACAAGAGCAGTTTAGAAATGCCTGCATCTAAGAGGTCATCATACTATATTGAAAACCTTGCAAGTTTGAAAGATAACAAAAATATATAAAATAATGATAAAATGAAAAAACAAACAAACAATAAATCAAACAAACAAATAAACAATTAAGCCAAAAAATGCGGAAACAAAAGACTCCCCCGAAAAAGACCCCCCCTCCCCCAACAACAACACCATTAAACAATATGAAAACAAGACAATAAATTAAACGAAAAGCAATAAAAAAAGAAAAGAAAAGTCATGACATGATTCAAGACAAATACATTCCGCCAGGCATTCACTAATCGTCTGCCTATTGTCATACCATTGGTGGATTTGTTCTCCGAATCAGAGAAGGCCGGAAGTCTTGACTCATTTAAGCCTTGCAGACTGCTCTTTCTTGAAACAAAGGTCTTCATCACTTCAGGGTAATCACCTCCTAACAACGGTTGCAAGAACCAGCCCAGCTGAAACTTCAGAGCGCGCTCTGCAGCGTCCTTGTCATTTTGCGATTCGCTCTTCGGTTCCATCCAATCGACACTCATAGCCATGCCAACGATACCTAAAAATAGTACATCGTGAAAGTACTAAGCGTCAGCTGTAACCAGTATTCATGATATAATTCATGACAACAATATTAACTCAATTATGATGAATATACGTGGACCAAAAAGTATAATTAAAATTTTAAAAAAGTCAAAAGTCTTTAACTTCTTCGGTACTTTTGAACGTTTTCCTCATTAAATTGTTTTGTTCCAACAAATGTTTTCCTCTTTATCAATGTGCTCCTTAGATATTACTAATTTTTGAACATTTAATATAAGTAAAAATATATGACATAAATATTGACTAAACAGTTTCTAATTGCTAATAACTCTCCAAAAATGGAGGGTAGTATAATATATTTTTTAGGCATGGCAAACCCCCCCCCCCCCCTTTGTCTTCTCTTATTTCACAATTCCAGTGGAATCAATTAAAGTACCATAAAACTATGTACTGAAGAGAAATTTTACTTTTTAAAATTTACATTATAGTCACACGACAATAATACTGTCTTTGAAAACAACTAGCATGAACTGTCAAATTTAGCAGTAATTATGCAGGTAAAATGGATGTATAATTCTAAATTTAGTTTCACCATGGCAACTTGTCTTTAGAAAATATTTATAAACTCATAAATGCCGAACTTTTTCCACTTGTTGCAGACTTGCTATGTACATGTGCAAGAAGAAATAATATTTCCGCCATCTTTAAAAATTTTTTATGATGATGCACCCTTGCTGATTAAAACAAATGCACTCCTCCTGTAATATAAAAATCACAAACGGTATAAACACGATATTGACTTGAACAACAACAACAACAACAACAATAATGATAATAATAATAATAATAATAATAATAATAATAATGAGATGCAGCCCTAGAATAGCTGCCATCAACTGGAGTCCTATGCAAACCATGCAATCTGCGAATCCCCCGCAATAATTTTTCCTCAGATTTGGAGCCCCATTTAATTTGGCTCACTAGGCAATCACTTTGTTTGCCTATATGAATCGGACAGCTTCTGATCATCATATTCGAATCAAATTCACAAATATATCACCAGGCAAATTCAAACATTTTAATAATTGTATTTGAACGCAAGGACAATGTTGCCCACTTAAAGCATTTGACTGTAATACTGAAAGGTTATAGTCTAAGGTAGCTAGGATTGTTAAATGCATCTGACTATAATACTGAAAGGTTCTAGTCTAAGGTAGCTAGGATTGTTAAATACATCTGCCTGTAATACTGAAAGGTTCTAGTCTAAGGTAGCTAGGATTGTTAAATGCATTTGACTGTAATACTTAAAGGTTCTAGTCGAATATGGAGGGGGATTACCGCCATAATGCTATGCATGTATTTTCTAATCTTCCTTGATGATCCATTGTAAATGGTTGCTTGCAAGTGCTAATTTCATAATTCTATATGTATATTGTATTCTTCATTGATGTAGATTGTACGTGGCAGCTTTTAAGTGCTACTTTCCTTCTGCATTATTGTCAATGGCTGCTTGCAAGTGCTACATTCATAATTCTAGTCATGAATTTTCTATTCTTCATTGATGCAAGCTGTAAATGGCTGCTTGATAGTGCCTAGATCTACTTTCCTTCAGCGTCCTTGTATCTTGCAATTTGCTAACTACTGAATTGATTATGTAGTTTGTCGTATGGCAAATGCTTTGTCAGTTATTACAAGTTTTAACATTCCATTTATAAACTTACTATATCACAAGTTTCACAAATTGTACCTTCCAAAATCATGATTATAATGTAGCATCAAGCTCGTAGCAAGTAAATATCAAGGAAGTTAGCATAAAATAATGCCTCATTATGACAACAGATGGCGCTGCGACACGTCAATTTCTTACAATACGACTACTCCCTTGACCCTAGCAACAAGAGGTTATACCACTTTACGACATGTTTGGGCGCCTTATTTAAAATATCATTCGAATTAAATTACAGCAGCTGATGTCTCAGAGTGTTAATATTCGGAAGATAGGTGGCCTGCAAGTAGCACAAAATACTTAAGTATAAATCCACTAACCCTTCCCATCCCATTGTTTTTGAACATTTTGTCTGTTTAATCTACCGCTGTCGCACGGTGGCAGAATAGGGTAGCAGCTTACAAGCAGGATTTAAGGCCCTAATTTGTTTATATATTCTCATTCACAATGTTATCAGTTTAGAGCATATTTATTATTTTAGAGTGCAGTGCAAATTCTGCTTATTGTAGCGGTAAAATCCTCATAAGGTTTGAGCAAAGTGCAGATAATTGCACCTCGAGGCCATACTTTCATTTCTTTATTTACAGTGGCAGTTTATATATATATATATATATATATATATATATATATATATATATATATATATATATATATATATATATATATATATATATAACAAGAAGTAAGGTAAATAGTCAAATTATACCGAATTCTTGTATATGTATGGCATGGATGATTATGCAATAGCCAGCAGGTATTGCCACTAGTTGTCTGTGACAAGTATGTCATATCTCCAATTTCATTTTAATTCTCCAATTCCAATACAACAGCAAGAGGCAAATGTCTTGAAACAAGGACGTCACATACAAAGCATATATACTACAAAAATATTAACTTATTTCATTTTATAAGAAAAGAAATTCTAAGAGTGTGAAATATGTTTTCTCTATGTAAACATAAAAAACACTTCCATACAATTATGAGATACTTTATTTCGATAGATATCAAACTGGTAACTACATTTATTTTATTATTTAAGACCGTATTCATCCATATATGCAGTGATATTTATAGTACAGATGACTGATTGTCTGGTACCTCACTGATAAAACATCAGACTCCTTTGGTAGCAATTATAAAAATATAATAAACTGAATATAAATAACATTGCTTCCGCCACCAGTAACCAGCTCAATTTGTTTGTATTATTACTGCTACAGTACAGTACTAAAAGTGCTTGATACATTTGGATATGAAATTAATGTAGTAGTTAAAAAGATTAATACAAAGTTTTACATGTATCTTCTACAGATGTGATTGTTTTCTGTTATAAGAATAAGACAACCCCCCCCCCCCACATAATTTTCTAAAAGAACTTGTAAAGTTTTTAAGGCTAGTCACAGCTCAGGCTGTTGTAGCATCCATCACCCCCACCACTCCTAATAAACATCTTCATTTGTCTGTGATTTTATAATTATTTTATCCTGTTTAAAATATAAGCTAATATTGTCATGACACAATAAATATCAGCACAATACAACTATGCAATAAAGCAAAATAAATAAATAAAAACAAGATACAGTCCTATGCTTAACGTTTCAAAGGAAATAAAAGAAAAAAAAGTTTAATTGAAACCAGCATTCGTAAAAGCAATATTGTTAGATGAATTAGTCTGAAACAAAAATTATCATACAGGTAGGCAATTATAAGGAACAAATACCTGAATTGTCTAGTTACATTGTTCTTATAGATTTATTTGTCAATCCCTTTTGTTTTTTACTTTCACACGAGTAAAACATGATTGAAGACAAGCTTTGCACACAATCTGGCTTTTGGATTTAATATACACTCATCATTGCGAATTCTGAGGAATTAGAACTGTAAATTCTGGATTGGCCAAGACACATTACCTTTTGTGTACCACATACACTTGTAAATTATGACTCAGAGCAGTCAGGTTATTTTCCCTAGCGTCTGTTTCAAGAATTAATCCCCAAAAACATTCCGTTACTGGATGCTCACTGTTTGATGAATTTATTTTGTGGGCAATAAAAACAAGTTGTTTGTACTTGCTATTTTATTTGCTAATTTGTTATTTCTGATACTTTGACCTTCACAAAACTATTATATTTATGAACCTGAGATGAAATTGTAAATTTTGCCTCTTATCCCTAATGTATATGCCTTGGAACAATGGATAAGGTAAATTCCATAATTTAAATCTCTTAATCACTCAGCAGAGAGAGAGAGAGAGAGAGAGAGAGAGAGAGAGAGAGAGAGAGAGAGAGAGAGAGAGAGAGATTCATAAGTAAGTTAGTTTTTTCACAAAGTGATAGAATCCACTAGCCAATTTCTGACTGCAGTTGTAAGATATCTGAGCAGAAAGTAACAGCTACTTTATAAGCATGCAAGTCATTTTAATGTGAGTTATAGGTCCCCAAGTATTATTAATCCTCAGAGAAGACACAAAACTGGGTTTTACAAATTAAAGCCACACAAGTACCGGTTTGGTACTTTGTGAAAAATGGGGTCATTATGAGAAAATGGAGACACCTGATGTACCTGCTGGTGATGAGTGGTCAGTGAGCAATCAAATTGTTGTTCCTAAGTCATATAGACAGGAAATGAATAATCTAGCCCATACAACTCCTTGAGCTGGTCATTTTGGTGTCAGCAAGACTTATCACAGAATCCTAAATCATTTTTTTTTTGACGAAAATTAAAAGTGATGTTTATAAGTACCATAGATCTTATCACACTTGACAAATGGTATGAAATCCCAATCAGAAGATATCTAAGGCACATCTGAAACGTATTCCTGCATTCGACCATTTGACAAGCCATTTAACAGAAAAATGGTAGACTGTCGGTTCTTTACCTAATACCAAGTCAAGCAACCAGTACTTGTTGACCATAATGTGTGCATCCTCAAGATTTCCATAGTCTATTCCTTTAAAGAATATTAAAGCAAAAACTGTTCTAAAAGTTTAGGCAATGTTTTTAACACTTGTTTGCCTCCCCAAATCTGTCCAGCAAATTCTTATCTTTGATTATTTCCAACAACGTATGCATGAATTAGACATCCAACAGTTTAATTGTTCTATCTGTCACACTGAAAGTAATGGGGCTAGCTCAAGACTGTCCGAAAACACTCTCACCTACCCAGGATACATGTATACCATTATATTGAATCCAACCTAAAAAAGGACAGTGATCATTAAAATCCTGCATTGTATAATTATCGAGTAAGATCAGGAGAGTTTCTTTTTTCTCTCCCCATGTTGGTATTTATCACCAAATAAAAGACACCATAACGACTTTAAAACAATAAAAGACTGTCCCAAAACACCCTCATCTACCCAGGATACATGTAGGCAATTAAATAGAATAAAACCAAATAAAAAGACAGTGATTTGTAAAATTCTACCCTGTATAATTATCGAGTAAGATCAGTAGAGTTTGTTCTTTTGTTGATACATGTTGAAGACTGTCCAAAGACACACTCATCGACCCAGGATACATGTATACACTTACAATGACTTAATGAAATATGCAGTTTTGGTGCATTCTCTCTGTCTTTCTTTCTCTCTTTCTTTGATCATAGTTCACTAAACTACTTTCATATTGCAAAGAGGAGCAGAATAATTAGAACCCAAGGGTGCTATATTTATATTTTTAACATTCTTGAACTAAATTATTAATTTTAGTTGGTTTGATAATGGTAAGAATTACAATAGATAAAAGTAAAATCTCTTTTAACATCTTTTGTCTCTGATTATTTCCACTTTTAGAGATGGAAGTTTTAAAGTATGCAAACCAGTTTTAAAGCTGGTTTTTGGTTGTTTTTTATAATAAATACATTGAAATGTTGAGTTTCTGTAAATTAGCAATGCAAATCAAGTATTGGAAAACAATTGTACACTAAATCTAATCTTTCTAATCGCAAGTAAACATTTTTATCACGATACGATCATGATTTTCCTGAGTTTGATTATTTCGGTTTGTGCGGCAAAATATTTCCAAAATGAAGATCGTGATAAGAATAAGAACACCTTTAAGGAATATGTAATTTTTTTAATGTTATTTGACCTATAAACATTTTTAAAAAAATGTGCTATTGATGTTGCTCTGAAATATTTTATTTTGGCAGGAGCTTATGTACAAGAGTATCACAGGAAAAGATAAACGTATGTGAGGTGCGTCAAACGTGGGTGACGTACAATACAATCCTTACAACCAAGGTTCGTCTAATGAAAGCTCGTTAAGAAGAGTACGAAGGAATATATCAGTGTCATTTCTTGTCTTTTCTATGCTAAAATAACTAATGTTTCCAATGTAACGAGAGATATTACTAAGAAGTATATTTCTTAAACGGTGAAGGTAAATACTTAAGTGCGTCAAAACTGGGTTGAAAAAGTTGGACCACCTTGCTGTACTGTATGCGTTTTTGTTTTTTTAAGGTGCTATAAATCACTTAGATCTTCGAGAAAGCATGTGGTTTTAGAGACGATTAAAACTTTGTTGCTAACGTACACCTTTAAAAAGGGATTGAAAGAGTTATCGACACAAGATGAATGTCGTAAAGCTCCGAGGGGAACATTCATTGTTTCTGGTGAAGGAAAAACTTAAGAAATTTAGGGCGCCGTCTGATGTCATAATGCCATGCTAATCTCTATTATGTCATTATGACAACAGATAGCGACACGAGTTGGACAACAAAGACGATACTGATACAATTTAGTATTTACATTGTTGCAAGGCCAAATCTGTATGAAAACAGTAGTTGGAATGATGTAATTGTAAAGTTTATAAACAGAATATACAAAACTTGTAATAACTGACATACGACAAATTACAGAATCAATTCAGTAGTTGGCAAATCGCAAGATACAATGGCGCAGAAGGAAAGTAGATCGAAAACCTTGCAAGCAACCATTTACAGCTTGGATCAATGAAAAATAAACAATTCATGACTAGAATTATGAATGTAGCACTTGCAAGCAGTCATTTACAATAATGCAGAAGGAAAGTAGCACTTGAAAACTGCCACGTCCAATTTGCATCAATGAAAATACAATATACATTGATAGAATTATGAAAGTAGCACTTGCAAGCAGCCATTTGCAATAATGCATCAAGGAAGATTGGGAAATACACTCATATAATTATGGCGGTAATCCCCCTCCATAGTCTAAGGTAGCTATGATTGTTAAATGCATCTGACTGTAATACCGAATGGTTCTAGTCTAAGGTAGCAAGGATTGTTAAATGCATTTGACTGTAAAACTGAAAAGTTCTCGTCTAAGGTAGCTAGGATTGTTAAATGCATCTGACTGTAGTATTGAAAGGTTCTAGTCTAAGGTAGCTAGGATTGTTAAATGCATCTGACTGCAATATTGAAAGGTTCTAGTCTAAGGCAGCTAGGACTGTTAAATGCATTACCTTTTTGCGAGGTTTTAAATGTTTTCTGATATATCCGGTAAGTTTTGACATGCGCACTGAGGAGATTGTGTGCAACCTTGTATACCTTCGTCCCCGGTCCTCGCACTCCCGGAGCCATATTGCCATAACCATATCCGAATAGCGCGACATCTTGTGGCTGGTCAATTGTGATCCACATCTTTACCTAACGTTGCAATATAGTCAGAGAAATGCATGGAAGTACTTGACGACATATTTAAACAACTTACATAAGTAAAACGACTTCTTTTTGCAAGAGTTTGATTATGTAGACATGAAGACAAATTGATGTATGTATGTTGACTTATTATATGTCATCTCTACATAACTGTGTCAACACGTTTTAACGGTTTAGTCATGTTGACATGAAAACCGCCATCTTGTACGCCATGCAAACTTTTGATAATCAGGACGGAAGCTTAATACATCTATAGATATGAAAAGAAATAAATCCCATCCAATCCCAGTACACAGAGAGAACAAACACATCTCAACATGTACGAAGACACAAAAGCATATACCATCATGTAGATAGAATCCTACAGTGGTTTTAGTATAACAGGCGACTCTCATTCCATAATTAGCGAAATTTTAGTACACTTTAAGTTACAAAATAAATCGTCCGTCCTCTCTCAGACAATTCAATAAAATCCCAAAAATACGATATGATGGTGATGAACGAAACAATCAAATCAAAAAGTCAAAACACCAGAACGTTGTAAATGTTTTTGGAAGTTTAATTTTAAAATTGTATTCGTATTTTAGTCATTTAAAAAATTGTGAATTTACTTTTTCGTGTTTTATTGGTTTTTGCTGATTTTGCATTTTGGGAACTTAGAAGCAAATTATTATTCATCAATGAAAAAAGTAGGTCTGTTTTACCTATGACGGACATATTCACGAATGATGTACATGCAAAAAGTCATTTTAAAGTTAGTTAAAAAATTGACATGCACGCAAATAAATGAATTCACGGCATCTGAGTAACATATTTCAATTTGATGCTCATAAAGACGCCTTTAAAATTTTGACAGAATTCTTTCATTATTTGTTTTGGCAATGTAATAATGAATGTATGCGACACAGTGCATTCTCCGTATGTTGCATTTTGCCCACCTGTTCGCCGAGTTCCGTGAACATCAGGCTGGCATATTCTGTGAATAGGGACACAGTTGTTTCGTTTTCCCAACCACCGTGGTCCTGCAATGCTTGCGGCAGATCCCAGTGATGTAACGTCACAACAGGCGTGACGTTAACAGCCTTCAGCTCCTTCACAAGGTCCTTGTAGAACTGAAGTCCTCGCATGTTCTTGCTAGCTAGCGTACCGTTTGGTAGAACCCGTGGCCATGAAACTGAGAAACGATAAGCGCCAACCTGTAAAAGTTATGAAAGAGAAAATGAGTGAAACATAAACATGAACAACATTTTGTTACATAAGTTAATTTACAAAAAGTAGACAATGCAGTAAGGGTATCAGCATTTGTCATTCCGACAATGAAACAATATTAAATTTTAAAACTACATTGTGCATTTTAGCCTAATTCTAAGTCTTTTTTCCTTATTACTGTTCTTGTTCTCTTTATTTGGCGTCTAGATGAAATAAAATGCTTCATACAATTCGTCTGAATTTATTCATTTTTTCCTTTTGCTTTTAATTAAATGTTTAGATTAGATATATTAATATGTTGTACAGTGACTTAGACCAGTTATGTTAATCAAGTATTGTGGTTTCTAAAGGTTAATATTTGTGTGGTTGAACTCTTCGTGACACATTTCATACCAACCCCAAGCTGCTTAAGAAGTTTGATATCGTCTCTATAGCGGTGGTATGTATCACTACTGATATCGGCATTCTGCCCTCTATACTTCGCATTTTGGTTGTGGATAAATGAATCCCATATGCTGGCACCTTTCTCTGTGGAAAAAAGAAAAACACCAACAAAGAAAGAACTAAGACCGTCAACAACAGGCCTTTTCATCTGCAACCATACGACTTGACTGGATTCTACAGAAACATTCGTACTCTACGGAGATTCAAACCGAGGTCCGCTGGTAATTGGCACCCATCGTATTATTTGTATTAAAATATTAATTCTGCCTACTATTATCATGCATTCGTCTACATAATCCAGGGCTTGCATCTATCTGGTGTATATTTATAATTATCTATAATTAATTCTATATACTGTTATGTATATTTGATTTAATTTATATTTGATTTAATTTAATTGTTTGTATGTTTTAAAATCTCTTTAGTTTTATTTCATTACATGTTCAGTAATGTAATGTTGCTTATTGGAATTTGATACTTTCCAGAAATTATTTTTACCTGATTGTTTCGTCGCAAACACCAAACTTTGTATAAAAAAAGCGGACATATTTCTTGGCCGTGATTGAGAATCATGTAAACAACTTCATTTTTTAAATTTATTTTGTATGTGGGATACGTAGAGTGAGATTGAGGCTTCATTGAAATACGCTACCTTATACATGTAAATAGCTTCCAAACTGTTCTGGAAGATGATCACGTGACACTCATCCGGGATTCTGTTTTGCGCATTATTCAGGTTTTATACAGATGTCGATACAGAATTTAGTTAGTTAGGCTTCTAAACACTGGGGCGTAAGGTGTTCGTTTTGGTTGTGACCAGTTTGGAGTTATATGATAATTTTTATTTAAATTATTTGGATTCTGAAACATTAATTGTCTTTTCTGAAAATATTTGAGTGCTCATACAGAATTCTTGGACAAAGACATTTCTTGAATTTTTTTCTCGGAAATTTAAGCACTAGAATATTGTTTGTGAATCAACAAAGAACTGCAGGCACAACATCACAATACTAGCTACAGTATGCGTTATCGCCTTCCATTTTGGAATTTTTATCGGGACTCGAACTTGAATTCATTAGAACATTTCATTACTAGGACTTCTAAAGGCCCTTATTCAATATAGTCCTTAATTCGTGGATTATTTTTGAATTATTTCTGGTTTGTTTTCTTAAAACCGTAAGTTCGTTTTTTTTCGTTTTTACATTATTTTCCCAGGGAAATAAGATATTTGTTAAATTTTTCAAAGCTTTTTTGTTTTTCCACTTTCTTTGTTACAGTTAATTAGAGCCTAAACACGTAACAATACCTTGATTTCTTTCAAAGGAATCTGGAATGACTGTGGAGATAGATGAGAATTAATTACTAGGTCGTCATGCGAGTGTGTCGGCTACACACGAGTGCATAGAACACCGCTTAAGTATAATCATTTTTTGGTGGTGTGCTTAGCCGTGAGAGAATATTGACTCGTGTGTGCAGGCAAGGTGATTGGGTGCCGTTGACCCGCAGACATGGGTTCTAATCTCCGTAAAGCAGGAATTAAAAATTCTCTAACTTGTATGATAGTATTATTTGTATTAAAATATAAATTCTGCCTACTATTATCAAGCATTCTTCTCTAGAATCCAGATATAGCACTTTCCGTTCTGTCTGGTATATTTTTATAATTCTTTCTCTTTCACTCCTATGTTTTGTTGTTAAAGGACAGCTGTGTTTATTATAAAACACGACATTAAAAGCTTGAACATGGATAAAAACTTGAAAATGATTATATAGTTGGATTTACAATGGCAACCAAATAATTAAAGTAGCTTAGGCTAACAATGAGATGAAACTTCATTAGTGCATACTTGAGTTTTGAAAATGTCACAAACCAGAGTTTTCAAAGCCTAAAAACCCACGGTAGCTGGTTGAGATGGAAGCCCGAAAAGAGTGAAATGGATAAGATTATCCCCATTTTCAGGCAGTATACGGCATGCGAATGCGAAAAGATATCCGGATTAGGTCCAAGGATCCATACAACAGGTCGATGTTTCATCAAAATGCTTTCGACAAACGGAGAGCAAAGAAGTTAAAACATGACCTATATAAAAGATATATAAAAAATGAAGCCATTCACTCGAAACTTTAACTTGAAAGTTGTAGAGGTAATTGAAAACAAGATGTCAGAAAACTGTTAAAATTTCACTCATATTTAGTGTCTAAAAATCAAACATTTTGTCATTTTAAGCACACACTGTTTTGGATGGAAAAGTAAAAACCATATATACTAACTGGTCACATAAATAAATCAACAACTGTAAAATCAATTCAGTATACTGATAGACTGATTTGACTCGTGACACCTGGCAACAAATCATCGCATGTTAGTGCCTCAAAGCCAGCTCCTCAACATGTTGGATGAAAAAAGTTAAAACAACCTGATTGAAATACACAAACATACACAAATCAAGGAAGGAAGAATCATCCCAAAATTATTTTAAATCCATCAAGTTGTAGTGCCCAAAACGTAAATTGTTTGCCACTTAAATGCTAATTGTTTCAAATGGAAAACACAACACAAATACATTAAATGAAACCAGCACAAATATAGGCAACTAGATTATATTAGCTGTGAAAATGCAATGGCTATCATACATAAATTATCCAATAGCTATCATACCTAAATTATCCAATATCTATCATTCCTAAATTATCCAATGGCTATCATACCTAAATTATCCAATAATTATCATACCTAAATTATCCAATGGATAACATACCTAAATTATCCAATGGCTATCATATCTAAATTGTCCAGTGGCTATCATTTCTAAATTATCCAATGGCTATCATGCCTTAATTATCCAATAGATATCATTCTCAAATTATCCAATGGATATCATTCCAAATTATCCAATGGCTATCATACCTAAATTATCCAATAGCTATCATACCTAAATTATCCAATGGCTATCATGCCAAATTATCCAATGGCTATCATGCCTAAATTATCCAATGGCTATCATACCTAAATTATCCAATGGCTATCATACCTAAATTATCTAATGGCTATCATACCTAAATTACCCAATAGCTATCATACCTAAATTATCCAATGGCTATCATATCTAAATTGTCCAGTGGCTATCATTTCTAAATTATCCAATGGCTATCATGCCTTAATTATCCAATAGATATCATTCTTAAATTATCCAATGGATATCATTCCAAATTATCCAATGGCTATCATACCTAAATTATCCAATAGCTATCATACCTAAATTATCCAATGGCTATCATGCCTAAATTATCCAATGGCTATCATGCCTAAATTATCCAATGGCTATCATACCTAAATTATCTAATGGCTATCATACCTAAATTATCCAATGGTTATCATACCTAAATTATCCAATGGCTATCATGCCTAAATTATCCAATGGCTATCATACCTAAATTATCCAATGGCTATCATACCTAAATTATCCAATGGCTATCATATCTAAATTATCCAATGGCTATCATGCCTAAATTATCCAATGGCTATCATACCTAAATTATTCAATGGCTATCATACCTAAATTATTCAATGGCTATCATACCTAAATTATCCAATGGCTATCATACCTAAATTATCCAATGGTTATCATGCCTAAATTATCCTATGCCTATCATGCCTAAATTATCCAATGGCTATCGTACCTAAATTATGCAGTGGCTATCGTACCTAAATTATCATTAACTTGGACTAATGAAGTGAGGGATGTAGCATTTTCGCAGAGAAGCATTCACAATCGTGAGATGCCTGCTCGAAACAGTTTCAGACGTTCTAGTCAAGAAAGTTAAGAGCTCGGTTGGTTTCTCCAAACTTCTCTATCTAGATGGCTGAGCCAAAAACAAAAGAAAGAAAAGAGTTCAGACTTAACAGATTGAACGAGATAAACAGGAATCATTGAGCAAGTACGAAAAGAGTGTCAGATACGAAACTATTGAATGACAATGTCCTGAAAAAAAGAAGTTAAGTTGAGCAAACGAAACTGTCGCAAGAGCTAGTCTAGAAGAGAAAGAAAAGAGAGATTTAAAACAAGCTGGGGTCAGGTAAAAGAAAGTCTTGTCTGAAACAGTTAAAATGTACATGTATGCTGGCAGCAACGACTAAGACATATGCATTTTTTTGCAGGTTGTAACACACATGAAACAAACCATAAGCTCTAGTACATTACCAGTACAGATTCAAGTGAATTGAAGGGTAATGATACAAAAATCGTACCTAGCATAGACTGATTTCACTCAAAGAACATGTAAAGGTTCTATCACTCATGACACTGGTCGATAATAAGCAAAATCGAGTTTTATCACATTTGGAACGACATCTCGATTAACTCGTCCTTAATTCGGTCAAAATGTAACGAAAAAAACTAAATAGTGGTTCCAAAGGATTGATTAACTTATTCTGAATATCAATACATATAAATCATAATTTGGAAAATCATACATTGATATACAATGTTGGGATAAAGACAAAAGGTCACTACCAGTGATGAAAACGATGCCAAGTGATTTTTGCACCCTGTGGGACCAAGTACACTCGAAGTACAAAGTCACCAAACCCCAGAAAAAAAGGTATGTCTTCAGCATGTATAATGCATGGTTTGATAAGTGTCCAATGTAATTTAAGAACATTAGAAAATTTAAAAGTGAATTCAATATCTCTGTCATGGTACATAAACTCATGCAAGGAAGAGAATGGGCACGTCTACTCGCATACATCAGATAAACTTGAGAAAGTTAACGACAACAATAGATTAATCATTTTCTCTTGCCCACAAGCATTCAAGATTAGAGATGGGAAGACTGAATTGGACAAAGTATAACTTTCTTTACTTGCAATGGTTAATGTCTTCCCAGGTAACCAAACAACATTGGCAAATGTCCATATACTTCAATCATTTCAGCACGAGTAAAACACGTGCCGATCACAGGTTATCTTATGACATATGCAACAATCTAAATCGTATGCCCTCTGTAAGTTCAGTTGTCAAATTCAAACAGACTCTCCAAACTCAAAGTGACCACATTTTTAATGCAGACTTTCAATGTTTGTTGATCCCCTTCGTCATCAGTGATCCATTTAATAGGGACAGTTCCTAGACAAACATTTTCTTTCACATGGACGGGATTTGACATATTTTGAAATATGATTATGTAAGCGCGTGCATGTCCAACATAGAAAAACTGGCGTATTATCAAATGGAAAACAAAAAGACTATATTGTATTCATAGAGGAGACCGAAATACTTTTCAATTTCAATGATGACCCTCACATCCGGAACGAAACGATAGTGGAACCTAAGGTGAGAGACCATTGTCATCTAACTGGGAAGTACAGATGCCCAGCGCACAATGTGCGCAGTTTGAAATAGTATTATGCCAAATTCATCACGCAGTTCATTCAGAAACTGTACGGAATGGCCCCTAAAATGACGTGTGTGTGTGTGTGTGTGTGTGTGTGTGTGTGTGTGAGAGAGAGAGAGAGAGAGAGAGAGAGAGATTTGGATTTTTAACGTAGCTTGAACAATTTTTCACTCATATAGCTACGATGTCTGCAGTGTGGCAATTTATAGTGATGTTTAGCACTGGGTCGTCACGCCACAGACATGTACCCTCATGTCCCATCATGTCCCACCCAGTACTATTATCCTGACATTAGGCCGACCGGTCCTAACACTGATCTCTTAATGCTGAGCGCCAAGTGAGACAGCTGCAAGTACCATTTTTATCAGTCTTTGGTATTACTCGGCCGAGGTTTGAACCCGCGTCCTCTCGCATCATGAGGCAGACACTCCAACCATGTAAGCCACCGGAGCGGTCGAGAACGATACAATATATATCTCATTCAGTAAAGATTGTGTTGTTCACTGCTTCATAATCAAATAGGGTGAAAGGGTGTTAAACGTACAATTAGATTTACTGATAATTTTAAGTCCATGGCCGCACCACTCGAGCATGTTGTCAATTAATGTAAGTAATGACATGTCCGTTGAAAACAACAAGAGATTTCATCAGCATTAGTATTTGAAGAGATCTCACTTTGAACAAAGAAAATGTTCCATTCAACGTTGTACAATTCTCACTTTACATATTAAGACTACTAGTAATAACGATGTGATGCAATATTTTGCATTAAAAACCTTGAGAGAACTATGTGCCTGCTAGGTCTTAGAAGAACACTTTACTGTCATGCGACATATTCACTACTACAGTGTTCCATGTCTGTGGCATGATGCCAGTTTGGCATGAATGGGATTGAATTGCAATTTTTCACAGACTACTACATGCTTCTGATTTTGGAAAGTAGAATCAGTGAACATAAAAGTACACTTCCAAATAGAGATTCCATTCCATCGCAAACAATGATTACTACTAAAATGTCGATGGTATCGTGAAAAATGTCAAAAACGTGAGAAGGTCAATAATCGAAACAAAAATCCTATTTCGGATCTCAGAAGCTGCCTGGCTGATTCATGTAAATCCTGATGTCTGTTACATACTGGAGATACCAATGCATTTTCATGACTACTTCAAATACTTTCATCTTGTTCCAGAAAAGTTAGTTCCAGATGAAGACGACGCGTATCTGTGGACAGGGATTGTATCGAAAATGAGAATACTACGAAGCCAAATCATGTACACAGAAAGGCAAGAAAAAATAGTTATTCACTGTATGAATATAATGTTCTACAGGGGCCAAAATCTGAGCCGAAATTGACAACAATTTACAGGTCAATTTTTTTGATTCAGCAAGCTTGGTTGAAGAAGCACTACCATAGAGAAGACAACCAAAGATTTTGAGAAAATCTTCTTCAACCTCATGAACAATGCTGTGTTTGGCAAAGAAATGGAACTCACATAAGAGGAACAGAGTGAATAATACCCAACGGTGAGAAGGGACTTTATGCACTAAAACAATGTCGTTAACCGTACATTAATGGTTTGGTAGATTATCATAGCACATCCTACCAGCTTTTAATTTTTCAGGTTTGTATTGTGATGTTTACCATTTTCGAGAAAAGTAGGGATAGAAGGTGCGTGTGTTCCTTTCCATTTTCGAGAAAAGTAGGGGAAGAAGGTGTGTGTTTTGGTCCGTCTGCATACAAATGGATTGTCATTGTCATTTGATTACCATGTGAAATCTGCCCCCATCCCCACCCCGTGTACCTTATCCCACGTGCCTAACTAATGATAGAAATAATGAATAATGCTTAGCAAACATGTTATATCTTATGACAATCCGTTAAACGTGAACAAAAATTACCTTGAAAGGATATGACAGGAGAAAGACAAAATGCATTGGGTCTGATTTCACTATTATTAATTGTCTCCTTAATGAAATCATATGCAACTGTCAACTTTTTATTCCCCAAATACTCATCGCTTCTTTTAGGTTAATTACTTTCTAGGTACAAATATTTTTACAGCATTTACTGTCGAATTTGTTTATGGTGGAAATTGCTCGCAGATAGTGTTTGGAAAGACTGATAAGAGTTATAAATCTAAAGTCAACAAACCAGAAGCAAACAACCATAGACGTAGCCACAATGCTAAGACACAAAATATGAATCGGAACATCCTTGCCTTTTCCGTGAAGTCAAGAAAAAAACCTTGATGTAATTCTCCGCCATTTAAAAGTATATTCTGAACTACATGGAACAATATGGCGGCGGAAGGAGACAAAATCACAATTGGAACATTGTCAACCTTTGCCGTCGTAACATATTTGGTGCGCTCCGCTAGAGGCAAATCGCCAAAGCCATAATGTGTATTCCTACAACCACTTCCGAAGTTATTTCACGATCTGACGGATAATCCTATCGAAGAAGAATTTTGTATGCCATATTGTATTCCATTAAAGAGCAATGACAATATCCTAATCTATGTAAAGATAGTAAGCCTCATTTTTGTGAAAATTAATGATACAACTTGAATAATAAAATACTCTTATACTTTTCAGTTTTTATGAAGATCAAGATGTCGCAACATCATTTAATATATTTTGATATCGTCTGGAGTAATTTCCCTTAGTGCCATTTTGAAACAGACTATATTGTCTTGACGAAAATTTAGTAATTATGAATTACAGTCACGTTTCTCGACATTGTAAATTAAATTCAGGTTGTGTTAATTTTATTTCAAACTAAATAAAATTACCTTCTTCGTTCCATGCGCCCTCAGTCTGAAAAGCAGCGGTTGACACTCCCCACAAGAAGTTGTCGGCGAAGCTTCCCGGCTCAAAACTCATTTCAGAGGCTGAACCAACGTGACTGGTTGATAAAGACAGATACAGACATAGAAAACTTGAGATGCACCCCAAATACCCCGTCTTTCTTCTGTGCGCCATATTCAGTAAATAACGTCACACTATTTCCAAGCACCGACAGCTAGTGTCTGTTTACATTGATATTGAGTTTGCTAGGCTGTCAACTAGAACATGCTATCTAAATTTTACCTTTAGTGCCTTGAGCAAATGAGTTATGTAATTTAAATCAATCAGTCTTTGATTTTATAGATGGATTTCAAAGACATATTGACATTCTGGTATATAAGCAATTGATTCATGAGGTAGTTTTAAACTCGGTCACTGTTTAGTATTTTTGTTAGTTTGATCCGTTAATGGTCATCGTTTTTTTACCACTGGATTCTTTTACTCAAACACCGTTGTACCTTGACAATCATTTGCCTTCTACGGTATGCTGATTCAAAATTGGCTTAAATCGGGTCCTTTTCAAAATTAGGTTTCTAAACCACGTATTTAGCCGTTCTCTATTACATGTGTACTTCACCTTACTGGGCTTGGTTATTGTATATATTTATTATCAAAACTTAGAAAACTATTTATGCTAAAATGCAAATATTTACAACATCATGATTATTAAGAACAGTTCTGTGTCAGCTTTGTTCATTGAAATAATTCACAGACTACTGAGCTTCATATCAGTAATATAATTTATTTCCTTAATGTGAAAACTTTTATTTTGAGACCCAAATATCATCAAAGGCTTCTATTGCACGTCAAGGCGTTTTTAAGGTTTTTCTTCTAATTCTTTTTTCAGATATATCACTTAGGCATATATATTAAAAAAAATGCAACAAAAAAGAATCATCAGCAACAACAAAATAATTTATCTATATGTGTATAATTCATTAATAATGTGATTGTTTACGTGAATATAATATTATATTGTCAAAATAATGATCCAATTGGAGTTAGGCAACATGTCTTCCAACTTAAGTACGGCCTTCTTGCCAACACAGACGCATTGAGCATACTCTGGGGGAGAGAGAGAGAGAGAGAGAGAGAGAGAGAGAGAGAGGTGGGTGGGTTGGGGTTTGGGGTAATGGTGGTGGTGTAGAACCATTGGTAAAATGCGTGATGCAGAGTCGAATAATTAATTATACAGATATTGTTAGTAATGAATCACTGTCATATGTGGAAATTTACGAAATCAGGAATGCTGTGATAGTCACTAGATTCTAAGTTTTGGAAAATGGCGAAGATGTCTGACCTTTGTCAATTAACAAAATCTGTCTTCACCTATGTGTAACGTATTTTTAAGATTGTGATAAATATGTGAAAAACATTTACGTCAAACGACCAACTTTTTAGGAAAACATGTCTACTGAGGTCTCTGTATGTATGGTTTATGTTTATTTGATCTGAGCCGACGGACTTTGATCTTTTAACATATGGTTTGTGTTGACACGGGAAGTGCAATAAACGGAGTACTGGATATTTAGAATAAAACATAATCATTATTGTCTATAAAAAACCCAACCATAAAGCTAGGTAATTATTTGTACACCGGCCTTTTGAGCCCCTATTTAAATGCTGACTCAACAATAAAACTTTCGTCTAAAAACCATAACCCATATACAAAGATAAACTAACGAACAAATCTAAAATACCCGGTTATCATGACAGAATATTCATGTATTTTAGGATATTTAAATATCCTTGATATTTTTGGTGTAAGTTTATTTTAAAATGCGGCACATTTATATTATAATTCATATTATTGACGATTTAACTGACTTTCTGTATCCGTTTAAAATCCGTAATTTCAAACGAGCGATTTTTTTCTTCTAATAATATTTAATAATGTTCACAGCTGACTTTTAAATGCTTACGTTGTTACACTCAGTCGGTACTGCTGAAACACAAATACCAATAAATAGATTTACCGTTATCTTCATTGTGCTCTCAACGCTAAGATTTCGTAAACAAAAAATCCTCTTGAAATGTCTGTCAAAGCCGTCGCTAGATAAATATACATTCTTCAGAGACGAAGTATCATTAGAAATATCGCATGGGTTAAAGATTTCTTCTGATAAACTCTACTTGAAAATGTCGATTTACAACGTATGTCTCATCTGCTGTTTTTGTTTGAAGCTTGCATGTATATGTTATTAAATTGGTGCGGAGAGATTTTGGGTCCGAGGTCATGTAGAGCAGAATGACCGACATTGCGAGGGCATTCTACGCCACATAAACGATGGCCAGATATTTCTTTAAGACAAAGCCAGGAACCTTTTAATTATACATTTAAGAACAATCATATTAATCGTTCTATTATGTTATAGAAATAAAACAACTGAAACATATTATTAGTTTAAATTTCATTGAATAGTTTACATGTAGTTTATGCAAGAATAAAACCTAAGCGCCGCTCAGTAATACACGCTACTATACCACAGCGAACGTAACTAAGTTTCTTAAAGGGCTGGAATATCATCTAGTCAGATAAAAACAATATACACTAATATACCCCCCCCCACAAGAATAGACAAAAACCCCACAACAACAATAAAAACAACATAAATCGACTAAATACGCTAATCAAAATTGATGATACAATTGTGTAAAGATGAGGAAGAAATATTCCGTCTAAAATGGTTGCTGTGATTGCCCTTATTCAATGTTGTTGCCATCGTTGAGGGGAAATTTGAGATGTAAGGACATATACGTAACGATTCTCAGCCAGTCGATTAATAGACATTGCTGTTAGAACGGCTATTGTCACTGTGATAGTCTGGTGCATCAGATTCATGAGTTAGTTAGCGTTTGTCATTTTTATTTAGCCGTAGCCGGAAGTCGTTCATATTTTTAGATAACTGCAGACAATTCCATTGGAAAATGACTGGGAGCAACACACTTAAACTAATGGGAATGTTTATAAGGTAAATAATAAATAGGTTTGTGGAGCGTGGTGTGCATATTATATATATTGTGAGTGTTTTATTGTGTCCATGATTGTAGATGGTAAGGGTCATTTTGTAATTATAGTTACTGCATTTGTATGGGAAAATATGAAAAATATGAGTTTTGGGATGGAATACTGCACGACCTTGGGAGTGAAGTATATCCTTCCGACAAAACGAGTTCATATTTTCCCATAAAAAGGCAGTAACCTTTTCATTATATGCTCATTTTTTTAATTCTACCTAAGGTTTAATTATATTAAAACAATACACTACAAGAAACAACGTAAATGAATGTATGCCGCATTCCAAACTAAATACACAAGCGCATATTCATCATTACACAAATCAATATTATTACTGCGCACATAACTCCGCCCAGATAAATTTGAACTTAGTCGCGCGCTCGACAAAACTTTCGAAAGAAAATGGCGTGTCTAGTTAAAATTGAAATTCGGAGTAATATTGTGAATGAATCTGCATTGCAACAACTTTTCCATTTGATATGGAATGAATAGATTTTTTTTTTTTTTTCTCGATTCTAGGAAATTTCGTGATTATTGACTGGATTTGTATGTGACGATTCCACATGAAATACATGAGATTTAATAAGCTAGGGAGAAGCGTGTTGACATTTGCAAATGTGTTTCTGTTTATGTCATTGAATGTATGAAATCATAATGTGGGGAAAATATAAAGTCTTTCAAATGCAATTATCAAAAATACGCTATGGAATTTAATGCTTATTTCATTTTGAGTGCAGTAAGGAGGATGCAATTGCACTTATCATCGAAATTACAGATCAATTTCGAAATGTGTAATCCAGATTGACAACTTATGGCATGGCTCAAGTAATTCGGATTTGCAGAATTAAGAAAATACATTTTGAGGAAATTCAGGATGTAAAACTGTAAGTATATTTTATTTTGCCATTCTTATCAGCAGCTAAAGAAGAGAACATATGACTTGTTACTTCTATGTTTGTTGTAAGGACATTATCTTGCGTCTGTTATATAATGTAGCTAGCCTAAATTCGTAATATTGTATCAACGCGGAATGCACCAAAGCAGCTGGTATGTGGTAGTCCACGAAACATATGTTTTAGTTCATTCAGAAACAAATTTAAACAACCACAACGTAAAGAGCCTCTTACGCAAGTGTACATGATTTGTGTACAAATCAAAAGTGCTGGCGTCTGCGTCCATTGTTTGTTTACAATAGAAAGTATTTCCTTTATGCACTTGAATGCTATATGTGCATTGTCGCGCGAGTTCAGTATCGGGTAATATTGAACGATTCTGACAACGTAAAGTTAACGGAGAAAAAAAATTGGCATATAATAAACTCTTATATTGCACAGCTAACGTCTGTCGATAAGCGTGACGGCTCCGATGGCCTAGTGGCTAGAGCATCCGCCTTATATCCGTAGGTCGTTGGTTCGATCCCCTGCAGAGTCATACCAAAGACTTATAAAAATGGTACCAACAGGTACTTCGCTATGTGCTCAGCATTAATATGTTGGTGTTAGGACTGGTCTTCCTGGTGTCAGGAATGTATTGTGAATTTATTTAAAGACGTTCTGGATTATATTTTTGTGATATATCAAGATTGTTAGCACGTCAACATTTTAAAGGCTACTGGCAAATCAGCATCATCAAATATTTGACAAAATTATTTTTTTTGATATCTTGGATTTGACTCTATTAATTCCTTCTTTACTGTTCTTCTTGATTCCTCTTCACATATTTACATATACTTGATTGCACTAATGTTTCCATCTGGTTAGATTTATAGCATTAACTTGTGGTATAACTAAAGACTGCATGTAATTAAGCTTTTACACGGAATTTCCTCTTTTACTTGGCTTCCAAATCGTCATTTGACCTGTACATGACTACTTTGAATTGGTTCTCATTCATTATGTTCAATCATGATAATTTAAAAGCGTCTGTATCGAATTCAGTAATGTGCTGAAATATTTTTTCTCTCCTAAAGCTTTGACAACATTCGGCACTTTGAACCATCCAATGATGAGTTTCCCTTCATATGATACGTTTCACCTGATTCACGCAATTGATGACACTACACTTTACTAGTGGATCGACATGACACTAGCAACAGATGCATATCGACCTTCAGATTGAGAACGATCAAGATCATGTCCCTTTAGAGTGTGACAGTCGCTAAAATCTACGCAGAGAGAATCCAAAAACCGAAACTGAAACGACCAGAGCAGAATGTGAGAAAATCAGTCAAAGCCAAAAATATCATTTCAATGCTGACACTAGTGTTGGGGGACTTACCGGATACAGTTACTACTGAAACAAGACTGACAAAGGATTTGACTATTTTGAGGAACTTCTATTTTAAAGAAAGATCTTGTGACTTTTTAGCGTCCAGACCTTGTGCTCATGAAGGAGAAAAATAATTCGATCTTCCACCCGCACACTAACATTCGTGAGTCCACCGTGTTACAAGCGACATCGATGAAAATAAATTCCAACAACAGAAAATGTTTGCGAATTATTGATAATGTCTCAAGACTCCTGAGTGCATGAAAAGATCATGTTCATATTAATATCAAAGAATCACACATTTATACTGGATAGGAACGATATCGTATTTGTGGCTTAGTTGTCGAGTTGGATCATCAATTTTACATTCAGCGATATGACATAAAGATGAAAGAATTACTGAATGACTAGAATAAGAACATGCAGAGTCGCCTTCGTGTACATTTAAACTTTCGTGACTTAGAATTATCTCAAGAGACAGTGATTCAGATTCCTAACTAATGTTCCTCATTGCTCCTGTCACGGCTGTATTCGGGAACCTGTATTTCTTCATTGTCGAAAATCGCAGAGTAATTATAGGTGGGCATAAAACAATAATTTGTGGTACCCATACCCTTACTGAGTAGGTTTATTTAGACCTCATGAACGACACATGAAACCCATAGTATATCGTCACGGCAACTGTCTTCAATACACTACAGTAATGGCTCACAATTTCTCGATAAACGACGGCCAGGTTATTTTTCAGGACAAGGAACCGAATTTCCACAAGTCACCATAAACAAAGTCAGAACTCTTTGACTGAAAGTGGGATACGTACAGTCGAATGATTCCATGTTATTTTAAATATGCTTTGAAGTTAAACATTGGTTAACACGAAAATGGTATCATCATAATGCTAGTATTATTCATATCACTCAAATTTATTTTTACAAAGTCTCAGTGTTCATTACTTGGTTCTGTTTAAATCTACGCGAGACAAATTTCGGTTGTAAGTGTTGTATAAGCAAGACTAATACTCCTGCTGAGATATGATTCTAACGATGCCACTCGGTTGCCATATGCATATTTACTAATCGATTCAAAACCTACAATTTCCGATTATTCTATATTTGGTACAGACTTGTTTCGCGGATGATGTCAAGAAGGAGTTCCAGTCACATCCCCTCCTCGTTTTTTTTTCTGTTTAAATTAATATCAAAACGCGACTGACTATAATTCTCTTTGACTGTATTCACTATGACTTCCTTTCTCTTCTCCTACTCCTCATCTGTAATTAGGGATGCCAACCAGACCTGATTAATACCTGATTAAGACTGTTTTACCATTTGATGCACAAACGGGGAAATCAATCTCAATAGAGATTACTCAATTTTGTCATCGTCGTTTTCATCCACTCCTCTAGTTGCTGTTGTAGTGGCCAAAGAGGTGGCATCCTATAAGAAATAATTGCACGACTAAACAGGAGTGCGACTCGACTTGTATAAAAATGAACTGGTTCTATTTAGTCCGTTCACGACACCTGCTAATACACTGGTACCCAAAGTGAATTTGCAACAACAGCCAGTAGAAGCCAGTTATAGTATGAAAGAAAAGTAGCACTGGACAAGACTCAGTGTATTTACTATGAATAAGATGCATTCACAGTTCACACCATAGTCAACATCTAAGATTCCAAAAGAGGACAAAATGCTGCTTCTTCACGTTTCACTAGAGCTCCGATGTGAAGACTGATCTTTCGAAAAGAACGAAAAGATACGGGTGGTGAATGATAATTAAATGTATTAAACTTAATGGTTTCCTGGACCAAGATACAGAACGAAGCAATTAGAACGACATAGTCAGGTTCGTCGCCAAATGGGAAAAAAACAAACAAAAGTTTGGTTAGTCAATTAAAAAGGTGCTCATTCGACGAGTACGATTTCTTCCCATGGTGATCTGTTTGTTGTTAAATGTCGCTGATCTCATAGATCTATGGAGTGTTGAGATAAACATAATACTGAGAGAACTATCAGAAATGGAATCACTCTTGTACACCCGAATGTTATGGAAGGACAAAATTAACCTCAGTAAAGTAAAAAGTTGTTTTTATCGAACGTTTGGTGACATCAGCTTGTGATAGCTGGCATTCGTTTATCATGTCGTCCACCTCATTACATCAGGCCATATTTTCCTCCATTATACGTATCTTACCTTGCGTACTTGGTAATTTAATAAACGACATTGTATGGCAGGCGCGTTGACCCTCTAAATGTAGCACCAGCTAACATACGGTAGTTCTGCTCTGTGCTAGCACCTAGTAGTGCTGTCGATGTGTTAGTATGTAGTAGGGTTACTCTGTCCTAGAACCTAGTAGCGTCTGACATGTAGCAGTCCAATCCATATCAAGGGTAAGTCTGTCTGTAACCTGATTGGGTCTTTGCCGGTCAGATATATGGTGGAAAAACTGTGAGGTATGGATATTGTCTCGACAAAGAAGCGACGAAGCTCGTGCCAGTAGATTTCGGCGTCAGCATGTGATGTGAACGTTTCGTAGACTTGAGTCAAGTACGACAACACTTCGATGCTCCTGATCGACGCGTAGGGTTCCATTTGTCGAAACTGCATAACATTGTCATTAAAGATGAATGTGTCTTAGTCACGGTCTAAGTCAAGGCATGGGGCCTCTTCGACCTTTGAGATAAAGGTCGTGGTGTCTCAATGGTAACGTGTGTTTGAGCAACAGCCGTATCATTCCATAACTAGACGTGTCAGTGAGTAGCACCCTGATGCAGTCAGGATGCAGGGTACAGTGTTGCTACGGCCTTTGTACATTTTGTGAAACTGAAACTGAATGTTATCAAATGTTTGCCACGTGCTCTGATTACTCCCAATTTACAATGTAAACAGGAAGCACAATAGACAATAACAGCTTATGTCAATATACAACAGCTCGCGAGGTTACTGGAAAGACGTGCTAGAAGTCGCAAAAGTCTCGTAAAATATTGTCAGGGCGGAGCTTGTAAAGCAGTTCATGGAGCAGATTTACTTGTTGTCTCCATGTAAGATCTCCGGCATCGTGGTTGATGTTGCTAGCGGTTTCAATGTGTTAAAGCCATTGACAACCTAGGAGGCTTGGCAAGTCGCCCACGCTCTAGCACATATCTACAAGCCGGGCCGCAAAAGTGACTCAAGCTGGTGACGGTAGACTCTGACCACGGAGATTATGTCACAGTAGTCCACATCTTCGCTAGGCACAGCATGCGCATGAGTGGGGGAGGAGCTAGGTTCCTTGGACACGAATAGTCCCAGGATATGATGATTGCCGAAAGCAAGATTTTAAATCCTTGTAATGACTGCGTTTGTCGGCTGCTTTCATTTGTGGCGGTCCTAAACGCGAGGTAACGCGGCTCACGGGTAAAATACCATTTGATGCCATTTGTGATACGTGATGTCTCCAGTGTCTTTGACGCGACCAGACTGTATATACGAAGACCGACTGGCTTCAAATACGCTGGGTCTGTACCTATAAGTGGAAATTGGAAAACACATTGCCACCGCCCATGTATGTAGCTCTACTTCTTCATTCTGTCTGACAGGTTTGATTTGTCATTCCTGTCGTCAATATACTGTCTTTCGGGTAGGGAATCTCTAATTAGAAGCTTCATTCGCGAGAAACTCCAGAGTATACCTGAACGTACTTAGCTACCAACTAACAGCATTATGATCTATGCCAAAGACTAAAGAGCTTGTTGAGGTACTCCTCAATCTAGGCGAGCTGGTCTTGTCTGGCCTTTGTGAAGTGTACAGCTAGAAGGTTCCAGTCAAAGACCTTTTTTTGTGTTTTATATGTTAGGCCTGCAATAAGATAATGATCGTGTCAAACTTGTATCCGTGCCTTATTTTCTATTCGTTTTAGTTTTCTTGACACAATGCCATCTAACTTGGACAGATCCAATGATACGTCTCCGCACTTACACCGCATTTCCATCTGGCACTCAGTAAACACTATATCTCATTAGCTGTATTTTAATGACAAAACATTTCCTTAAATAGAGTAATATCTCCCATTTTGAGCTGGCCTTAGGAGGTGAGGGAATCGGCAGGCCTAAAAATATATGATTTTTATTCGTCTTCCCATTCAGTTAGCAGCTGTTCCTATGGGGCCCCAACCAGCCTCAGAAGATGTAAAAATTTGTTCTGATGGGGACATAGAACCGGTTTCCCCACGCTCATTACCAGTTCCCTCTACAGCGGACCCCCGCCCCCCCCCCACTAATTGGGCAAAACACTGCTCGCCCCCAATCTGCTCTCCCTCTCTCCGACTTAGCCAAACAACTCCTTTTACATCTACTGCATGTGTCCTAACATAAATAAGATACAACAGAGGACTTCATTTGCAAATAGGATCCATGCATTACGTCAACGTCCAAATATTTGGTACACTTAGGGATGTGTTAAACTCCCTAACTGTGTCCGTCATAATGAAGCAGGATTGATTTTTATGTCCCGGTTTTATAAACAGTTTTCATGCATGGGTTTTTCCAGATTTAAAATCAATATTTAATTTCCGGCTAAAATAAAATGTCTCAAATCTTTGGGAACATATATTTATTGAAACCACATAATATCGAGATGAATAAGTATACAAGTTTTCAATTTTCAGGATGGTAAAACTATTTCTTCTGTAATATTTTAACTGAATATAAAATGAAATATTATATCAGTTTGGAGGATAATGTTAATACGTACCGGATTTCGCAACATATTTTACACAAGCACGATTTTTTCTAGTCGGCACTAGCAATATGGAGATAATGGAAGCGTGACCAGACGAAAAACTCTCTGGAGGAGTTTGAGAAACAAAGTCCATGGATAAATTTCTCCAAAACTGAGAGTCCAGTACAACCAAAAACAATAAGCCAAAGTTTGATTATGAACATAAGAACTAAAGGTCCTGGAAGCAAGGACCCTGATTATACTTAATTCTAGAGTTTGTAGCCTTTGCATAGTTTTTGTTTATAAAAGTGAAGTTTCATCGGCATTGAGTTTACAGTTTGGGATATAAAAGAATTAGAAATCAGTTTCCATTCAAAACAAAGTTCTTGAAGGAGAAAACAGTCGTGGAATGTTAAGTCATGTGAAAACTGTTGATGCAAAACAGCCAACGAAAATAAAGACAGTATCAACCAGTGGCATTGCAACTGGGTTTAAAAAGACACAATGAAGTAAATGAGAAAAGGAATTTTTACTCATGCCAGTTATAAAACTAGCGTTGTTTAAATGTGAATTGTCTGATAAGACATTTTCTTTGTTGTTCTTAAGTTTCAAGAAGTATGAAAAGCAAAACAGCTACATGTTGGGAGCAACGGTGTCTAAGTGGTAAGAGCGCCAGGCTCGCGAGCAAAATGGTGCAGGTTCCAACACTACCAACGTACCAGCCAGGAACAGCGAACGTGCTGGTCTTTGGAAATGCCACTTTACTCCAATTTCCGTGGCACTCAGTAACCTATCTGAGTTGCTATTCCAGAACATACCAATCCAAACCAAACCAATCCGCTATATATCACACTACACACTCATACCTCAATAAACCGAATACCTGTACAAACCCTTGTGGCTCAAAATTATTTTCGGTTTTGAAAGATTTTCGGTTTGCGGAGGTCTTTTCACAGCTGTCTTTCTTTCAAGCGCTTATGAGAGAGAGAGAGAGAGAGAGAGAGAGAGAGAGAGAGAGAGAGAGATTATAGCGCCTGTAATTGGAATGATGTGGCCCTAGATTGGTAAAAGCCATTATCACACAAGACCATTCAGCGCGACACATTTCAGGCATTGTGGAAACCATGGTTAATTGCATATTTGTTATTTTTACATTCGTTCTCGTAGATTAAAATCTCGATGTCTAAGTGGTAAGAGTGCCAGGCTCGCGAGCAAAATGGTGCAAGTTCCAACCCTACCAACGTACCAGCCAGGAACATCGAACGTGTTGGTCTTTGGGAATGGCACTTTACTCCGATTGCCGTGGCACTCAGTAACCTATCTGAGTTGCTATTCCAGCATGAACAGCGTTTGGTGGTGGCACATGGGGCGCCCTCCCCAGTCCCCGTTCTTGAGGGGACCCGCGCTTCAGGCCTAAGGTCGTCCTATGAGTTTGTCAAGATATATTCTCCAGTAAATTGGAAACTTCGTAACGCTGTTAACAGGTGGCAGCACAGATGCAGAAAGATGCAGCCATTTTCTCAACGCCACTAGCGGGCAACGGCTGTCCGATAACTTGGATCTAATTTTATGAATAATGAAAAAACTAAACTCGTTCGCCAAATCGCGAAAGTTGATCTACTCTAGACATAATCATTGTTTGCAGTAGCATACCAATCGAGATACTGATACTCTGGCCCCATCCGGTCATGGTCGGCCCTAGGCCCCGCGTACTCTTAACGCCGCCTCTGTATTCCAGAACATATCAATCCAAACCAAGCCAATCCGCTATATATCACATTACACACTCATACCTCAATAAACCGAAAACCTATGCAAATCGAAAGCCCTTGTGACTCAAAATTATTTTCGGTTTTGAAAGATTTTCGGTTTGCGGAGGTCTTTCCATATTTGTGATAAAAATGTCTTTCTTTCAGGCGCTTATGAGAGAGAGAGAGAGAGAGAGAGAGAATGTTTAATGATACCACATTTAGCTTGTCGTTCTAACATTTTGATATGTGAATGAAGACAAATAAAAGCCATAGCAACTTGTATAAATGCTTATAATGAATTTTCTCTTTTGTAAAACACTTGTGCGAATCTGGCTTTTACAATACGGTGTTGACGGTCTCCGTCAACAAGGCATCAAAGGCGAGGCCACCTGCTTGTTTAATAAAGCACTGATATTTAAGTTAAACAACAGCACACAAATTGTTCTATTGGTTATGAACCAGTGAACAACATAAATCACAATTAATTCGTAAGCGGATATAATTAATCTGTCTTAAATGGCTTATATTCAGGAACTTAGTGGATGCGTGAGGTTGCGGGTTTGAAACTCGTCCAAGTCATGTCAAAGATTTATAAAAATCGTATTAGCAGCCGCCTCGCTTGGCGCTCAGCATTCAGAGGTTATTGTTAGGACTGGTCGGCCTGGTTACAGGACAATGCAACTGTGTGGGACATGATGCCACATGTCTGCGGCATGATGCACCAGTGCTAGACATCACTATAAACTGCCCAACTGCCGACATCGTAGCGATATGACTGTAATTGTTAAAGCTACTTTAAAAATCCAAAAGATTTTATATTAGTATATTGTGAACTCTAATATAGGTCGGTGCGCGTATGAAATATTGTTTTAACTTCGTATGCCCGTGGGACATTTTATAAGTCTTTGTGACATACGTAAGCCCACTACAGTACTTGCTAACCGTAATTATCCTATGCCAGCGTGTATCAGGTTCTTATCCACTATATATATATATATATATATATATATATATATATATATGTCCAAGTTCGAAGTGGGTTTCGGTTTTATGAGGGTTTAAGTGTAAAATTTTAATTTGAGATAGAAGTTTATTTCGGTATTCGGCGTTGACGGGTTTCTGTGTACATGAGAAAAAGAATGATATTAAAGATGGAAAAAATCGATCTTGAGCGGATTCCAGTTTAGTGAAGTTTCAGTTTTGCTGAGATCCAATGTATATACCTACGCACACATCCACGCAAAGATAGAAGCCATTTAAACCGATAGAGAACGAAAGGACTGACATATTCATTCGATGTTAAAATTAAAGCTTAAACTTGTTTGTACTGACATTTGACAATGTGAGAAATTATTGAAGCAGAAGACCTTTTAGAAATATACTCCCAGCTCCTCCAATCCTTCCTTACAATATTATGAATATTATGTAAACTGAAATTTAACATGAAAACAATATTTGTTTTTACACATTACAACCGCAAAGTACCACACATTTTGCGATGTTTTAGTTGATATGCGGGAACCATTCCGAGATGTTGTCACGTACGGTTTAACCTTAACTACTCACACTTGGCTTCGATTTATAACTCTCGAACCGGTTATAGTTAAACAGATACGGATTTATTCGGTAAGTGTGACTCTCATGTCTGATAGGCGTGTTCCATTTAAAGTGTCTGATGATGGGCAGCCTTGGGTAGGTAGAAATGGCATGCTAATTGATATGTCTGTAGTTCCATTTAAAGTGCCTGATGATGGGTAGCTAGAAATGGCATGTCTATTAACATGTCTTAAAGGCGTGAGCTGTGTAATGTATCTGATGATGGGTAGCTGTGGATAGGTAGGCATCCTTAATCAACAGGTTTGTAAGTCGTGTTCGATTTAAAGTGTCTGATGATAGGTAGCCTTGGATAACTTAAAAATAGAGTGCTTATCAAATGGTCTGTAAGGCGTGTTCGATTTAAAGTGTCTGAATCCATGCTTAATCAAATTCAACCTTATACAGATATCTTGGACTCCTCCCACTCTACTAATAGAACATGTTTAAGTGATAAGGTCGTATTACAGTCTGATAGTAGAAGTCAACGTTCGATAAGTTCGCACACTTTTAACATATTAATTACTTCAGTATTACAAATATCGACATGATATGGGTGGAATCAATCCATTTTTCATAATATATGTGTTCAGACTTGCGGTTGTACTTGCTGCAGAAGATGGGTTTTACTATGGTCGGTTTCCAGACGATTTTGCTTGGGGTGTATCGACTTCTGCGTATCAGACTGAAGGTGCATGGAACGAGAACGGTACGTACTTAAGATTTTAAAACCAAAATAGAATCTTCTAAATGTCTTTCTTTACCCAGCCATAACAAGATCTTCTTTCATCGTTGTAGTCGTTATGCATTATCCATTCAGTAAACATTATCATCAAGAGCTACAGCAAACAAATGTACAACTAATACAATTATAAACAGAATAGAGTGAAGACAACAAGCTTTGTAAAATTTAACAAATAATTTATTTCCATAGAACACACAGTGAAAAATGTGAAAAAAGAACTTACGGCATTGGGAATTAAATCCAAAAATAATCCCAAGAATTAAATACACAAGTCTTAGTAATAAAATGTCATGAATGAAACTCAGTTCAAGTCCCGAACAGATCAAAAGTTGAAGGCGATGACGTGTCTGTTATAGCCTACGAAGTACAGTATCTTGTTGAATCACATAACTATTATTTCAGGTTTGAATTCAGTATAAATTCCAGTGAATGTCTCTATCCAAGAATTGTATCAGAGCACTTTTGTATTTCCAGAGAAAATAATCACTTGAATTCAATAATTTGAAGAAAATACAATTCAGCCCAAACTGGTCACAACATAATACATCTTACAGTGCTATATGTTAAAGCACGACTGGTACAATCCTCACAGTCACAAGTTAATATAGTTCTCTGCTTGACCTCAGGTCACAATTAGCATTTTCTAAATACAACCATTACCTAATGGAAAATAACCTTCTATAATGATCTAATGGGCTTTATTTATTTTCAACACAATAGTCTACAAAAATTCACTCAGGAATATCCAAAACCCTAACCCTGATCAACATATTTACTCCTTCTTTGTTTACCTGAATAATAATCCCTATAATAAGCTTATACACATAGAGAATAATGAAGCTATTATTTGATGTTTACATAAATGAAATAAATAAAAAGTCAATCAGGTCAAACAGAAATGAACTCAGTTTCGGACACGATCAAGTCCAGCAAACAATGTTACCTTACAATAACATGTAATGAAAATTTAAAACTAACAGACAAACAATTAAATTAAATATATTTAACTACACATTTATAAACTTTGTACCCATCTTCTGAGTAGCAATGCAAATATTTAGCGCTTAGCTTTTGTTTTCTTTGTCTATTCTAGAAATACCATGAAAATAATGTTCGTATACATTTGCTATCTGAATGATCTTGATTTAAAATTTGTAATGTAATCAAATTGCAGATATCAGACCATGACATTATTTGATATACGAAATTATGTTTGCTTTGTGTGTTGGTGATACCGTACTTCTTGTCGATAATCAAGACCTTCATTGCAAAGGTCAGTACTTTTATTAATTACTGCGATACTCAAAAAGTCATAGTTAATGTATACGAATATATGATAAAGATTACAATAAATGCCAATTTTCACATATCACTATATAAAATTAGCAAGGTATATCACCCCAATTACCTTGGAGGTCTTATCAGCAAAAGAGGAAGAATATTTTAATGCAATGAAGCAAACGGTATCCGAAGCAAAATCATTTGTATTATTGTCGAAAAACTGTATCAAGAATATTGACCTAGCGTTCTACCCGTTTATAAGTCGAGGTCCCATTGCAAGAAACATTAATCTCGATCTGTCGTTGTGTATTGGCCCATCATATCATGGTTTATGTTGTTTGTTGTACAGATTACTCCTAACAACTGCATAGACTCACATCTGCCTTCGCATTATTCAAGGACGAATCTGTCTTTGTGCAATTTGTAGTTGGACTCGACTTTATAAGCTTGTATAATTGGTACCAACTGATTACCAGCGAAAAGTATTTGATATCGCTATAGTAATAGCTGTATTGTATGGATGCGCAATTTGGGGTTTTGAGAGAGTTCATACAAATTTATTATGATTGACAGTGTAATGTGAGAAAAATACCTCCTTATTCAGTTTAAGGTGGAAAAGAAGACAAATCTATTTATAGTTCATTTGAAAACAAATGTCAAATATGTGTGTGAATTGATAAAGCAAAAAGGAGGCAAATGTGTATAATATACAATTTTATATGGATGATATGAGAAAGAACAACAATATGCACACACACACACACACACACACACACACACATAGACACACACATATATTGAGTAAAAAACCTTAACAGAGCTTTTAATATTTTTTTAGATAAAATATTTGTCTACATATTTTTCTTTAAAAGGGGACACTAACCTAATATTCTTAGTAATATCAAAACTTGAATTTGTATGTGAAGTGGGAATGTGCTCTTCACTTGCCAGCTCGATTTATATTATACTCATTTGAAATTCTCTCTCTTCTTTCTCTCTCTGCATTCGCATCTCTCTCTCTTCTTTCTCTCTTTGCATTCGCATCTCTCTCTCTCTCTTCTTTCTCTGTTTGAAACTGCAGTTATTTCTCTCTCTCTCTCTCCTCTTTTTCCAATTACAAGCGCATTTGTTTTTCTTCTTTCTGTAACTGCATTTGTTCTTTCTGTAACTGCATTTGTTCTTTTTGTAACTGCATTTGTCTTTCTTTCTCCCTTTTTGCCTTATCTAATTGCTTTTGCATTTGTTCTTTCTCTTTATGTAATAACATTTGTTCTTTCTCTTTCTCCAATTGCATTTGCTCGTTCTCATTCACCAATTACACCTGCATTTGTTTTTCGTCTTTATCTTTCTGAAGTTCCAGCTCCCTCAATTCCAATTCCATCTTGTAATTTAATTCTAATTCCTTTACTTTTATGTCAGAGTCTGATCCAGATTTACTGATCGAAACCAAAGCACTTTTATCCAAAACGTTATTTTCTACCAAATACTGGACCAAAATATTTTTTATTTCTTGCTTCGTCAAGGAAGCTCTTGCCTCAGAACGATTATATTTTCTGGCAAGTGGAAATGATTCTTTTTTTCTTTCTCAGAAGGTCTAAATATTCCTGGGAAGGATTTGAGAGAAAGATTTCTACTTTTGATGATATTGCCTGTTGATTTCACTAAATATTTCTAAAATGAAAAAAATAATACTTGGGATTTAGTTTGTTTTACAAACATGGGAATTCAAATTTCAGAAAGCAAAGTTTTCTGAAATAGTTTAGCCAAAATTCACATTTCCCGACGAGCCCCGAAATTTCTTTGTTTCGTTTAGGCTTTTTTAAACAGTAACAAGAAAAAAATGAAGGCAACAAGCTTTGCAAAAAGTTATCAAATAATTTATTTCCCTAGAAAAACAACGTAAAAATGAGAAAATGAACTGTCTGTTTTACGAATCAAACCCAAACAAATTCCAAGAATAATCCAAGAATTAAAAAATAGAAGTCTTAGTAATAAAATGTTCGAATCCCGATGATATCCAAAATAGAAGACGATGATGTATGCTGTGGTAAGTGTCGTACCGATGTGTCAACCGTTCTTTGTTGAATCACAGAAAATAATATTCCAGTGTTTGAATTTTTTTGTAAATTCATATTGCTGTCTTTGTCTGAGAATTAATTTAGAGCACAAGTATTCCAGGAGAAAAATAATCTCTTGGAATCCAAATAAGTTAAAGAAAACAAAGTAGTTAGCCCCCCAAAACTGGTCACAACATAATAATAATAATAATAACAATAATAATAATAATGAGGACTTTGTATAGCGCCTAATCTTTAGAAGCTCTAAGCGCTTTACAACATTAGACAACACCTATAAGATAAAAACATATAATAATATTATTACAAAAACAAACACCATGAAATTAGAAAAAAACATTAAAAAATAAAAAACATGCTGAGAATATTTCAGGTAGGAAACATTATTAGGTCTTTAAGTTTGTTCTTGCAGTCGAAACAAGTGAGTTTTGAGAGCCCTCTTGAATGTGATCACGGTGTCTTTGTGTCTAAGTTTAGTAGGCAATTCATTCCACGTGTCTGGGCCCTGGTATGCAAAAGAACGCTGTCCATATGACTTTGTTCTCATAGTGGGAATAATGAGTATACGATTGTCAGAAGAGGAGCGTAAGTATCTTGCTGGTATATACACATGGGTGAGGTCAGATAGGTATGTTGGACTAGAGTCCGACAGTGAAACATAGCACAGAGAACAAATAAATAAATAAATAAATAAATAAATAAATAAATAAATAAATAAAAAAATAAATAAATAAATAAATAAATAATTGTTTGCTTCAGCTCTTACTGATACTCTTACTGATTCTGAATCGGGTCAGGAACTAGGTCAGCATTAGATACAAAGTTTCTATTATTAGATTCTTACGAAAAAGAGTCAGGTCAAACTGAATTTCTGGAAAATGTCAAATCCAGTAAATAAAGTTACATTACAATAGCATGTAATGGACTTTAAAATATTAAATCTAACAAACAAACAATTAAATTAGATCAATATAAATTAAATCAAATATGTATATCGAATTGTGTGATAGATAGAATCAATGTTTGGGTTTGGACAGAGACAAAGAAATACAAGTCAAGGGGTTGCATTATAAGTGTCCCCACGAGGTAAGTGCATTATTTGTCATTAAATATTTGAGATACATGTTTGATTCACCTGGGGAACATTGGAGATGCTTCACAAATTTAGAATAAAGCATGTTTCACATAACACATTTCTGGCTGTTACTAAGTTTGTCGTAGTTGTTAAGAGAGTTGGGATGTTATGAAGTGTATAGGTCTATAGTCTATGTGCAAGAATAGGTGTTTCTGTCATAGTTCATTTCACACAGCATTGAGCATCCTATCCTCTCCGTACCAAAGTCAATTTTCAGGTCAGCGTCATTAAATGTAGCTAACAGTATATAATTTGTTTCAAACAAAGTATTTTAATGAGCTGACTTGAAAATGTACTGAGCTATGCCTGCATATAGGATAAAGTTGACCATGCTGTGTGGAACAAACTAGCATACAATACCGAAAAGCTCGACATCGCATGCGTGTGTGTCTTTTGTATCTCTCGAGAATGTATTGTCTGGTGTGTTGTCAAAGATTGATTGACATTAAGTTACTATGTTTTTGTTATGCATTTGTTGTTGTTGTTTGATTTTAGATCAACAACGTCAGGCACAGCAGAAGACAAGGTTTTTGTTAATTAAAAAAGTAGTTCTGAGCGCGTGGACACCTTTGACTGAGACGACTGGTCTGATATAACTAGACTGGTGTGTGTGTGTGTGTGAGAGAGAGAGAGAGAGAGAGAGAGAGAGAGAGAGAGAGAGAGAGAGCCGGGCGTTGTACAGAAGAGGCGACAAACGATAACAGACACACACACACACACATAAAGAAACAAAACATACAACGAACCAGAAGAAATACTTAATATACGATACTAAAACAGAACATAACACAACCCACACGCGGGTATTTCAATATATAGCAACAGGAAGACCCTAAGCATCCAGATACGGGTATGTCAGTTTATAGCAACAAGAAGACCCTAAGCATCCAGATACGGGTATGTTAATATATAGCAACAGGAAGACCCTAAGCATCCAGATACGGGTATGTCAATATATAGCAACAGGAAGACCCTAAGCATCCAGATACGGGTATGTCAATATATAGCGACAGGAAGACCCTAGGCATCCAGATACGAGTATTTCAGTAAATAGCAACAGGAAGACCCTAAGCATCCAGATACGGGTATTTCAATATATAGCAACAGGAAGACCCTAAGCATCCAGATACGGGTATGTCAATATATAGCAACAGGAAGACCCTAAGCATCCAGATACGGGTATGTCAATATATAGCAACAGGAAGACCCTAAGCATCCAGATACGGGTATGTCAATATATAGCAACAGGAAGACCCTAAGCCTCCAGATACGGGTATGTCAATATATAGCAACAGGAAGACCCTAAGCATCCAGATACGGGTATGTCAATATATAGCAACAGGAAGACCCTAAGCATCCAGATACGGGTATGTCAATATATAGCGACAGGAAGACCCTAAGCATCCAGATACCACAATTTTCGCGAATTACATTCTTCATAATAGGAGCTGACACCATGAAAATTGTGTAGTTACTCCAGAGACGGACGATACGACGAGCGCCTAGGGCATTTATTAAGTGTATGGCGCTCGACGTCTCGTCCCATTCATGCGCCTTTTGCACTGATGGATCACTCACTCACGCGCTCACTCACTCCTGACAAACACGTTCCTGGGTCACACACACACACACACACACACACACACACACACATACACACACACACACACACAGAGAACGGAAAAAGTGCTATGATATAACTCACATCGAGTGAGAATATTATCTGTAGACTTTGTTAAACAAACTTGAATTTTGAGGATTATTTACTTTATCTACCTTTATCTACCTGACAACCAATGTCTTGTTTACTCTTAATTTTGTACTTCGGACCATTTACCAATACGGAATATGGATAAACATTAGTAGGGAGTAACGTTTGTGCACCGTATGGATTAGAAATGATAGCAACGTTTGTGCATCGAATGGATTAGAAATGAGCGTGTGTGTGTGTGTGTGTGTGTGTGATTTTGCTTTTTAACGTAGCTTTAACAATTTGTCAGTCATATCGCTACGATGTCTGCAGTGTGGCAGTTTATAGTTATGTCTAGCACTGGGGCATAATGTCTCATACATGTAGCATGATGTCACACCCAGTGACATTATCCTTACACCAGGCCGACCAGTCCTAACACTAACTTCTTAATGCTGAGCGCCAGTCGAGGCAGCTGTTAGTACTTTTTTTGTAAATTTTTGATATGACTCGACCGGGGATCGAACCCACGATCTCCCGCATCCGAGGCGGATGCTCTAACCACTAGGCCACCGGAGCGGTTCATTAGAAATGACCTGGGAGATGCGTTGTACTATATATTTAACCGCAGTTATATCAAAAACAGCAAAGAGAACGAACTCTGAGAAAGCAGTACTGTAGTAGACCAAATGTTTTAAATTTCAATGCTTCGTTTAAATACCATAGACATGAATTCATGAATCAATGTTAATATTTTAGCTTTTTCTTATGGCAAAATTGAATTTTGTGGAACAGCTATACCTGTTAATTCAATGATCCTAAAATGTTTCTAAGCTAAGCATTACTTAATATGAATTAGTATAACTTTCGAATAATGCGACAATAAATGATGTATCAGTAAAAATAGTACGTTATAATACTTGGCTTCTAAGATAAATATGTAATACAGGACAAGGTTCGTAACTCGAAACATTGCAGTTGCACATAACGCCCCTTATTTATTATTGGTGTTTGTGTCTTGGTGGCTTTATTTTCATTTTCATATCTTCATAAGTTAGAGACAAGGATGATAAGAGACCCAAAATGTCAAAACTTTATGATTTTCGTCGTGTCAGACATTGTTACGTTGCCCAGGTCATCAACATTTTCAAGACTACAGCTTTAAATGATACATTGTCACCGCAAAAGTAAAGACGTCAGCTTATAATTCTGTAAATATGTATTATGTTTCTTAAGTCCGATGCCAGTAACTTGAATCTGAATGAAAAATTCCAACTCTCTCAATTTATATAAACCTTCGCACTAAATGATCCCTTTTGGTCATAAGAGAGCAAAACACGGGCGCAATAAATTGGAAAACTTCGAATTGACCAAAATGTACGGAACTGGCCGATGTCATTATCCTTAGTAGATTGCAACCAATCAACCGTTGTCTCGACACTATCTGCTTTATAAAAAGATTTCAACGGCATACATGTACGAATATAAGGAAGATTTCTTGTCCTTATCTCTCCCTGTTACAATGTATTGTTAAGTAAGATAGAAATAAAAGGGACAGGTTGTTACATGAAATATCATGCACACAATCTATATACCAATTCGCTAAAATCATCAAGGTGGTGAAATCGGCCGAGACACAACATATCCTTTACAAATGTAAGCTGGTAACATGTTTCTTGTGAAATTAAGTACATGCATCCATATATATATATATATATATATATATATATATATATATATATATATATATATATATATATATGATGCCATCCTACCTCTGTCATGATAATATATTTGTCTTGAAAATGAGATTCAATTGTGGCAACATTAACATTGTCTGACGAGATGAAAAATCAAAAAGATTTTGACATTCTCTGTCTCTTATCTTCTAAGAGGTCAGACTCATAAAGATATGTATTTGCTTATTGAAATGGAATCTTTCTCCACATCAAAATGATACCTAAATTACTGAACAGTGTCATTGTAAATGCAAAAACAAACAAACAAACGAAGATCCATGTGGTAAAGTGCAAAGATAGTATCTTTATAATATTTTGGTCGATTTAGTATGAAACTAACACCGGGCTGCAGTTTAGCCCCCCAACCCTCTAAAAAAAAAAACCACAAAAAAACGAAGTCTTTTTCTTTACAAAATGTTCTAGACTGACAACAAGTAAGGTGATTGGGCACAGGATATTTATAACTGACGCACTCTAGCTGTTAAGTGATTGCGGATTGAAAATGCACTCAGACTGACTCTCATGCTTCTATTTTCATCGACTCAGCCCAGTAACGAGTGGCCAAATTTTACCTGGTCAGGAAGACTGAACGGCTGTTTTTTTTTAAAGCCATGGAATAATTCTCAAACTTCTTTCCAATAAAATATTATTTAACACAAAATGCATTTTTGTTACTTGAAAAATCGTTTGATTGGTCTATTAGTTTGCGAATGATTTAGGATGTTCAGGGTTAAAAAAGTAAACAAACAAACAACAACAATGACAAAACAGTACAAGACAGTACAAACCCCCCCCCCCACCAAGAAAACACCTCCATAAAAAACACTCGCACGAGATTACACTCACTACTGCAGATAAGTGACTACAGTCGAATTCTCACATTCATGTACTAGAATGTATAGCTTATTTCAGCCACATCAGTTTAATTTGACGGCAGCTGATAATACACGAAATGGTTTGAAGTTTTGTTTACAGTTTCCACGGAATGAACAAATAGCTTTTAAGATTAATTTATTTTCCCATAAACCCATGCATGGAAGTGTGTATGCTCATATAAATGTACAATACCACTGCCTCAGAATAGGTCACCATGGCTTACATTTTAAGCAGCGATAGCAAGATGGATTTATCGTTAGCTTTTGTTAAATTTGCACGAATGCGACACTATCGTATTACATGCATTTATCGTTTTATGAAGTTAGATCAATGTTCTAGATAGTGAACTCATGCCCTATAAAGTTGTATAAAAAGAACAAACCTTAAGCCATCATATCAACCATAATATGACATATAAACTAGATTACTGACACCGACATTTGTTACACAATGCTCACTTTAGTCTGCTTATGTTTGATGCCACCCTTATCGAAATTCCTATACTGTATACCAGATAATGGAACCTGTCCTCGTCCTGATTTCAGTTTGTCACGGGTGTGCATGCGGTCACTACATCTTATGTGCATGGTTACTATGGAGTAAGCAAATCGGTTAATCTATTTCTGTGGGTATACGTCGACCAAATCACACTGTTGTCTAATACGTTTACACCTGTAGGAGAAAAAAAAAACTAAACATGGTTTAAGTGTATGTGTCAGAACAGGGACGCTCGCAGAAATATCTTGGAGATGGGGAGCAAACATGTAGTGGTCAGCTATTAAGCTTTTCGGATGTAGACCAAACATATTTAGACGTAAAACAGGGGGTGGGTGGAAAGCGCCCGCTATATGCGGGCTAGGTCACATATATCGACACCAGCTAAGACTGTTAAAATGATATAGCCAACAAGGTTGACAGTTTCTGCAACTAAATAAAATAAATTAAATTAAATAACTGTAACATTGTTCATAATTTTGGTTGACTAAAATTGTCATGCAGCGGAGTTCTTTGTATTAAAAGTCATCTGAACGATGCGACCAATTTCCTAAGTGAAAATAATTTTAAAATTAGGATTTTTACGTCAGTTATTCTTCTTAAATTCTAAAACTGCACATCAGTTAAGAATACAAAATACAAATATAGTTGAAGGGTTAAAAGAGACCAGTGAGAAAAAAAAAACTTCCTGTCAATGTAATCATGTGTTTGGTCATAGTCCATGCATAGAATGCAATGAGGTTAAAAGCCAGCGGATGACCATTCAGTTCTACTCGTTTGATTGGCCAGTTCTTGTTGTTGCTTTTCTTTTGTTATGCGCAAAAGGTTTCTTGATTTAAAGCCATATTTGTTCATCAGCTTGTGGTATTCTTCGGAACAAAATAAATTCATGTATAAAAACTCATAACCGATCCAGTGTTTACCAGCTCTCTCTGTCATTCTTTAGGGTTGACACCTGGAGAGCTCCAAAATGAGGAAGACATATATGTTCCCTTAATAAATTAACATGAAAAAGTATTTCATTTTATGATTCAGTATGGAAAGGTTCTTTATACGTAAGTAGAAGGCGGTAATCATATCGGCCTTGTCGTTACTGTCTAAACAGAATTCATACCTGGTATTGCGAATGGATCATATACACAAATCATGGATTAGCGTGATCACAATGTACTCAAGTACTGCCTGGCTATGTACGCAATAGCTAGGCCTTCACTTGGTGTTAGACGAGTGGAATTTACTTTTTTCCTTTATATTTTATTACTTTCTTGAAACACGGACGCCAAGGGGCAAAAGCGGATGTAAACTCTTCTCTATTTCTCGTCTGAAAGTTCATTTCCTTTCTTACTGATAAATTATATTTACCCAATTCTTTTCCGTCAACTCGGAGTAATTAAAGTCAAGTCGGTGTAATATTTTGCTGAATGTAAACGTGCCTTCCATAATATGAGGGTACAACAGCAGCGGATAGGATAGAGTTGCCTACCTAGAAATAGATTTTGATATGGTAGTCCAGCATTGCCTGAAAAAAAAAATTTGTCCAACGGAGTGGTATTCAGATTGAGTACCGTGCAAAATTTTGAGTTTGGAAAAGATTCCTTGGAACACATTTGCACCGTGCTTTGTTACAGTAGATGCTTCTCGTCACTTCTGCACTTAGAAAGGTCGGGTCAGTATCTCATACGAAGCAAATATATTTATGTTATCTGAACGATGTTTATATTTGACTTTTCTTTATAAACATGCAAAAAGGGATGATTATATTGCCTAAAAAAGGCTAATCTAAAGGTCAAGGTCTCTGAAACTTTACATGTAACTCCACTATGTGACAATTGTTAGAGCAAAATTCGATGTGTTTATTTACTCAGAGTATGCATAATAACAATAAACATGCGCTAGAATAAAACGATGCTCAAATTTTAAGTGACAAGTGACTACGTTTGTGCGTGTGTACATTTTTAGGTGGCTTCCCGAAACCCCGGAATACCCTTCTCCAATCCGTCCCTGGTATAAATAAGACTACACTGAAAGTTTTAAGAAAGTATTTAAGAGATCTAAAAGTAAAATAAAATAGAGTCCCCTTTGGGGTTGAGACTAAGGCCATATGGTCCGCCTGGCTTTCCCTCCTTCTGATTGGGCCTGTACCAGATAACCACGAATGTTAAAGACAGCGGGCAAGCCTACACTGAGGCAACCTGGAGTGGTAAATGGCTACGACGGAGGGTAAACAAACGCTGGTTTGAACTCGAAGTATCACGAAGTATGCAAATGATAACGATGGAGGGTATACAACCACCCGTGGGAACTGGTAGTATCATGTAGTGGAAAATGAAAATGGCAGAGAGTACAAGATACAATTCACGTCAGAGTCATGCACCTCTGGATGATAGTTGAGAGTTTGTCCTTGATGATTTGAGAGAATCGGTATATAGATTGTATGCATGATATTTCATATAACAACTGCCCCTTCTATTTCTATCTAGCTTCACAAATACATTGTAACAGGGAGAGATAAGGACGAGGAATCTTCCTTATACTCGTACACTTGACATGCTTCAAGAATGCAAATAATACATAGTTAAAGAAAACAATACTCCACGGAGGGGGGTTCATTTAAAATAACTCCTTTATTGTAAACATATTTTAGCACTCTATCCTCTCTATGATAGACACGCGCTACTCGTGAAATTACAGTTACTGCCACTCTGAATGTTCGCTGACTACCATCCGAGATATCACCCACTTAGTTGTCTAAAGATTTCAGTCAACTTGTAGTTTGTATGACAGTTTCCTTGATTCGCGATCCATATTTTATATTCCAATGAAAGATGGAATTGTCTTAATAAAAGTGAAATTGAAAATGTGTCGTCTTTGTAAATGGCGATAAAGTTCGATTCACTGATCATTAAATGACATTAAGAAAGAATATCTTGTATATATACAGGTGTTGAGCACGTGATGCGATGCGTTTCTGTCAAACGTAATATCATTACTAGATGACGCAATTGAAAAGTTGACTTAATTGACAGTGATAACGGAATACATAGGACGGCATCCTTCAGATTTAAATGCTACAATGCTTAAGCCGTTCTGTCAACAGACTCCATATTGTAACAACGCTAAGCCGCTTCGTCAACAGACTCCATATTGTAACAACTCTGAAGCCGCTTTGTCAACAGACTCCATATTGTAAGAACTCTTACGCCTCCCTGTCAACAGACTCCATATTGTAACAACGCTTAAGCCGCTCTGTCAACATACTCCATGTTGTAACAACTCTTAGGCCTCCCTGTCAACAGACTCAATATGGTAACAACGTTTAAGCTGCTCTCTCAACAGACTCCATATTGCAACAGCGTTTAAGTCGCTCTGTCAGCAGATACCATATTGTAGGAATTGTTAAGTCGCTCTCTCAACAGGTTCCATATTGTAACAACGCTAAAGCAACTTTGTCAACAGATACCATATCGTACCAATGCTGAAGTCGTTCTCAATAGACTCCATTTCCTATCTATCTATCTATCTATCTATCTATCTATCTATCTATCTAATCCTGATGCACTACATTTTAATCATATTATTGAAATGTGTCGTAGAAATAAGCCCATTGATACTAAACAAGTTGTATTTTGTCCTTTAAAAATCCTTTCCGCGTTTAGCTGAATGTTATGGCTGTAATAAGAAGAACCCAATAGTATTTTGCAATGATTGAGTACAAAATATCATGTTGACGTGTTGATCAACATGCCACTTTTTGGATGATAAGCCATTATAACAAATTCCTTTTGGGATGAAACTTGTGTATCCACAAATATCTCTAAGACCTGGTTACGCTAGTAATGTCGAGAACTTTAGTAGTGATGTTAGTGGTTGAAGTACAATAACAGTGAGTACAGAAAAAGTAGTTGTTGCGATTGACCTTGCTTTGTGCGCCCCCTCTCCCTTCCTACCATTATGATTATGCTGTCTACACATAGTGCGATTTTGAAAGAGTTTTGGTTGATTACAATACAAATAACTGAATGTTAAGGCTATATGCCTTTTTGCATTTACCTTTGTTTTGCACGCTTATTCAACACTATACTGCCAGGATTATGCCGCTATATATATATATATATATATATATATATATATATGCTTTTCAAAATCTCTTTTTTAAATATCTTCCCAGGAAAAGGACCAAGTATTTGGGACACATATGTCCATACTCCAGGTCACGTGTTCTTGAACCAGACGGGGGATGTGACATGTGACAGTTACCATAGATACCAAGATGATATAGAGTGCCTAAAATTTCTAAAGGTAAATTGAATTATGTTGCTGATACGGTGCAGTACACATATTAAAGATACAATATCCTACTCTTAAGATCAAATTCACTGGCCAATGGTCATCCTTTTTGCGCTAGACCTTATCTCTTAAACATCATTCTGTATTCAGATCTCCGATCTAAATAACCACTGCATATATACCGGTCTAAGTCTGATATGTTTATTTCTAGAAGGCAGTTATATGATACGAATTCAGTTAAATTGCAGATGACATATAGACTTGTATTTCCTTTAACGTTAAACTGAAAAGTGATTATTGTCGAGCCATTACAAGTTAGAACAGGTCCAGTTTTGATAACTATGAATAACTGCACAAATTTCAGACAATGGAATTTACATCAACTGCATCTTGGATATTTAGACAATCTGTTTCGATATGCTACAGGCCAATATAGAAAATAGTTACCTGATAGACCAGTACCTGTTTTCCAGCTTGCTCTTTTGTTTTAGACGTTCGTTATTTGTAGTGTGGTTATTGTCTGGTACAGCGAAAGTTCCGTAATAACCATCGATTCTACTTTCTTTATTATCGTAATCTCAGCATGCCTCTTTTTACTTGAATTTCAACGGCCACTTATATTTCATTGACCAACGTCTACTTTTGTATCCACTATCAAGCTCAGATAAGACAATTAGCTGAGACAAATAGATGCTACTTTAACACATTTTGCGCGCTACATCATGTTCGTAAAACATTTCTTATTGAACAATTAATGTCCAGCGGAGACCTTGTATCCAATGTGCTTTTCAAGATGACGTCGTTCTATTCGAAACATTGTGTTGCGAAATGAGTTGCGTATTCATGACACTGAAGTAGTAGCTATGATTTCTTTAGATGCTTAACCAGTTGTTGCGATTGCTTGACATCAATCCTCTACCAAAATAAACCCCAAAGTATTCCGTATGTTCGCGACGTAGGATGGTGAGATTCTGTAAAGCCGCCGGAGATGTTCAGATCAAAAATATTTAAGACAAAAAAAACTTTCGCAGGACAACATCAGCCTATTTATGACATCTGCGATAAGGACACCAAACAAGACGGGGTACCTGAATTTACAAAAAATTACTCGCTTGCAGCCAGATCCTGTAAATATGAGAGAAGCATCTTCCTATTTTAGATATTTCATTTATAAGGAGTTCATAAAAATTACAAAGAATCTGCAAATAAAAATCATACAAATCTTGCTACAAACACAGCTTTGACTGTTTTGATTACCTGCTTTGCTAGAAATACTACAGTTTCCCCACGATTCGGCACTTATCATATTGAGATTCAAATAGTAATTACAAATCTTGTATAACACATGCAGGTGAAGCAGTATCGGTTTTCCATCAGCTGGTCCAGACTGTTTCCTGACGGTACTAACAAAACTTTGAACCATGATGGGGTGAATTACTACAACCGTCTTATCAATGGCCTGTTGAACGCAAGCATTGAACCTTGGGTCACTCTGTATCACTGGGATCTACCCCAAGCTCTACAGGACCGAGGAGGCGGATGGCTCCACCCAGATATAGAACATGATTTCTGTAATTATGCTGCAGAGTGCTTCAAGCTGTTCGGGGACAGGGTGTGTAAATTATGTTTTTCTTGTTTATTTTATAACACACAATCTCACCCCCCTCCCGAGTTTTCGCAACTTGCCGAAAAGTTTACAATAATTCTTTTTCATTGTTTCGTTATGTTTACATAAAACAGATCTATCTAATTTCACATTAGAAAAGGTTGAAATCAATGAATGGATATGATTGTATTCATCAAGAGAGAGGTGACAATCTTTAATCAATACCGATCGGAGGCATTAAAGACTTCGTTTTACTGCAGTTTTCAATGAACAATCACTGTAGAACCTTTGGTCTAGACAAGCTATTCCACAAAGTGTCTCATTTGCAAAATGCGCAGAATTGTGACGTTTAGAATGTATATAACATTTTTACAGACAAAGACCTGTTTTAAAGAAAACGAAAACAAGAAGAAGAAAAACCTCACTGTCTCAACTTTTCTTGATTTCACAGCATGTGATTACTTATACATGTAATTGGATTTCAAAATGAAAATATAAGAGATAAATAGTTTTTAGATATTAATATCTCACATCAAAGATTCAGGAAATAATACTCTAGACTCTTAATTTGTAGGTAAAGCACTGGATCACCTTCAACCAGCCATTTACAGTGGCTCATGGGGGTTATGGAGAAGGTTCTGTTGCCCCTGGGCACGTTAGCCTCGGAAATGACGAATATACTGCTGGATATCACATAATCAAAGCACACGCATGTGCATACCATAAGTACAAAAACAATACCGTCAATGAAAAAGGTAGTGTTTCAGATTTATGCTCATAATTCATAAATGTTTACTGAAAACTCAGCACGACGCTATTTGTAATTTTAATGTTTTAGATAAAATAGCATTTATTCTGTAAGATGACAAATTAATGAGACACATAACCATTTCCATTTTTTTAAAAATTAGTTAATAAAATATTTAATAATTATTCAACCTAAATGAAAATGCACATTGAAATTAGTAGTACCCAGATAAATCTGTCTCATAAAATTCCAATAATTTATTCAATTTGTTGGAAATAACTGTCATGAAAATGCTGTCACTGGCATTCCAATGCCAAGTCCCGACTGGCGATTCTTACAATGTCCCGCCAGAAACAACTCAATCGCTATCAGCCGGACCTCTGACTGAGACTTTCCTAGTTATTCAACTGGTGAAAACTTCTTTGATTCAATATTTAACAACTGCACAATAGCTGTAAATCACATATATGGGTTAACTGTCCCAATGCGTCGAATAACTAGTGTTACTAACAGTAATAGCAATGAAAATGTGCGACTGTTACAAACACCATCAGTCATAAAACTGGCATTCATGCGTATATCATTTGTTCAAAGAAAACAGAAATGAAACTCGGTTTATGACTTAAAATAAAGTTTGTATCAGAAAGGTTACAATGTTGAGCAATTTTTTCTGTTAAGTGTTGGAATTTTATGTAATTTTCTGAAATTTGATGGGCATATAACAAAAAGTCATTAGCATAGTAATTCGATCCTGATTGCTAGATGACGTCTTGTTGTCAATATCATTCAATCCTGGTTTCGTAACGATCTGGATTATTTGATGCTGACAACTGGACGTCTTCTAGCAATTAAGATCGCATTACTGTGATCAGTAGCGTCACTGGCATGGTGCGGTGGGTGGGTGGGTGGGGGCGAGGACCGCATCGGGTGACACCAAAATGACTGTGTATAAAATTTTTGAAATTTTGTGCAGGAAGGAGGTCTATGGGGGTGACACCATGAGTTACCTCACTGGGTGACACCAACCCTAGTGACGCCACTGACTGTGATATACTCTCAAATATCCATGAATATGTATATATATTAAAACCAGGGTGTTAGTTAATATGTTATAGCCGACAACACACCTGCTTGTACATTTACATGTTTTGGGTTGGTGGTGTGACGTGAAAGTACACATGCGCTAAGACCTTGTTTATCTTTTGTATTACTGCAAATTCCTTTCATCATCGGCGGTAAGGTTTTGTACATGAAGGACATTTGCATCAGTTAAATGAACTTTGTATTTCATGCATTCTTAGGGTATATCGCTACAAACAAATGTAAAGCATTAAAAACCGAAGCAGTACAACTAAACAATATGCGTAACCACTTTCTCACAAATAAACTTATATGTATAGCAGTGAAGTCAGTATATCCAAAACTACTGGTATTTCCTTAAATTTTATCTCGAGGAAATTGTAATAAAGTAGTATAGTGATTATTGTAGCATTAATATTACATCACACATACCTTTATGAAGAATATGTTCGAGAATGTATTTGATTCGTTGGAGAAAAAAACCACCTTTTGATTCAAAGTATTTTCCAATAAAAAAAAAATTATTAATAAAGAACCGTAACTTTAATGTTGACCTTCTCCAGGAAAGATTGGCATTTCCATTGAATCCTATTGGTATGAGGCTAAGAATCCGGATGGTGCAGGGGTAAAAGATGCTATCGAACGAGCTTTCCAGTTCCGCCTAGGATGGTTTGCGAATCCCATTTTTGTGTCCGGAGATTATCCAGAGGTTATGAAACAACAAATAGAGCAGAAATCCAAGCAGCAGGGTGTACCAAACAGATTGCCACAGTTCACAAAAGAAGATATAGCATTCATCAAAGGTTACCGTTTGGCAATATTTTGTGCTTTTATATGGTATCAAATATATTACAATGCTTCTGGAATAATTATTTCATGATTTCCTTTACCGTAACACCTTAAAATGCAACTAACGGTTAGCTTATACACGTTCACATTTCAGCATATTTTGACATAGGGAAAAGAAAAAATTAGGAAACCATTGTTTCTTGGCGTGATCTTTGTGAATATGCCAATATTTAAAAGAATCTCATTAATTGTGAAACTTGTCAGTGTTCTGAATTTTGTTTTTCTACTGCTTCATTACTGCTTGTATGTTATAAGAAAAAATATTAGGGTCACCAAAAAGGGTTGAATTTCGTCGATATTCTCCATCCTCTGTTATTAAATCGAGTAGCATTGAGTTTTACAGCCGGTATTATCCTGTGTTGCTAAATCCAGTAGCATTGAGTTTTACAGCCCGTATTATCCTGTGTTACTAAATCGAGCAGCATTGAGTTTTACAGCCCGTATTATCCTGTGTTGCTAAATCGAGTAGCATTGAGTTTTTCAGCCCGTGTTATCCTGTGTTGCTAAATCGAGTAGCATTGAGTTTTACAGCCCGTATTATCCTGTGTTGCTAAATCGAGTAGCATTGAGTTTTACAGCCCGTATTATCGGTGCTTGTTTTAGGCATGGATAGATTTGATAATTGAAGCAAGGAGAACGTGGAATGTTCGAAGAAAAAAACTATAGTAGCATACATGTGTGATAACTATATTTTATTTCGAGAACAGCAGATTTTGATTATTGGACCTCACATATGATGTGACGACGTCTCGATTGGATACTGTTAGCAAAAATAATAAAATATACCATAATCAGCATCAACTGCAGCGACTCGGTTCTTTGGAAAAGTTTTTATATATCGATCCATTACCGACCTACCAACGTTGTATGGCGTCTCTACTGTAAAATTACACTTCTGTAGATTTTTCACACGACTCAGGTACGAGGGCTATTTAATTTGTTCTGGATATCAGTGCGTTGTACAACACGGTTCTTTATTAGTGAGCGGTGCGGTACGTCAGTGCATCCTCTCAGAGTACACCTTATGTACCTCTAAATACCATATCAATCATGCAGATGCGCCTTCGGGTTGTTCGGTTGTAACTGATGCCAGCTCTGGAAGAATAATTATGACCAGTGACTCTTGGAGAGTTAGGTGCAGGTACAGGTATCTGGACAATCAGGTCTTTTCCGTAAAAGAAACAATGTAAAATTCTCTTGATTATCCAAACTATTTTTGATCCGGCACGTTTTATGTGATCCAAATTGTAGCCTATTAGTCTCTCTCGAGTCGGTTTTAAAGAAAAGTAAATCCACATTTTATCACCTGTGACAATTTGGTTCAAGTTTAAGTAGTCACTGTTTGTATACTTGGCGACTAAGCTGATTGGTGATTTGAACTCGGGCCTGTTTTTCATCAGATGTAAAATAAAATAACATCGGTTCCCAACTTGCACAAATATTTTTGAGCATGAAATGATTCCTCGATGTATTAAAATGCTGACTATATAATTCCCGTGATAATATAAATATCTTCCACTGTTTATCGAGCACCTTCAAGAATTATTTCCTACAGAGAAATCACTCTCCGTTCACAGATTGCAGACAACAGTCATTCGGAACCTGGGTCATCTGGAATGGATTTGCAACCATTTTTAAAACGCTGAAACCACCTTACAGTTAGAAAATGTGACAGAAAATTGCATCTGTAAACTTTATCCTAGTATTACGACTGTATGGTTTTCAACTAAGTAAGAAAAAGAGCGAACACCAACAAGTTTTGTAAAGTTCAACAACCAATTTTTTTCCTAAGAATACAAGGTGAAAATAAAAAAGAACTTACATTATTGTAAATTGAATCAGAAATAGTCCTTACAGTTCTATAACAAATCCAAGTGTATGAAGTTCCAGTTAAATTCGAGTGGTATTCCGAAATAAATACTGAATGTGTTGATGTGCCTTTAGTCTCCACTGTGATCTAGTGCCAATGGTGAATTTTTAAGTCTTTTGATGTATCACAATAATACAATCCAAAATGTCCTTGTCTTAAATCACTACAATATCAAATTAATATTTTAGTCGAAGAACATTATTAAGAATAGTGTTATGTACTTTGTAATTCCACTCAGTAAGAATTGGAATAAATAAATCGACCCAAATTAAAAACTGAACACAGCAATAAGACTGATTCGGATTTAGTTGTTAAGACAATGACGAATAATCCTAATGTAAGCAAGTTTACATACATTCTCTACTTGACCTTGGTCACAATTACCAGTTCCTGGAAGTACTCTGTCAACTTAATTGGACATTTCTTTTTAAGTAGTTTCTAAGGTCAGATGCAAACCCGTATCTTTAACTCAAACCGACGTAAACATGTTTTCAATTAATAATGATCTGAATATTTAATCTATACTCACATAAAAATATTAGTTATGTAGTTTGTTGTTTGCAAACATGTTATTGGTCAGGTACACCATTAACTTAGTTTTGGATAAAAGTCAAGTACAAAATACAGATATAAGTAACATCATGGACAAAATTCAACAAATAATGTAAATTGTATATACATAACACATGTATCCCTTTATATCATTCAGACGGCGTGGTACGAGCGCCTTGCGTTTACTGTATGCGCCCTGCCAAGTAGCATAATTGTTCCACGTATTTGATATTTGCATGTCCATGTCATTATCTATGTTATGTCACACGCATATATCTGCAATTGTTTGGCTTACTGCGATTGCAGTTGTAGATTATTTAATAAAATATTATTTTCTTATCGAACATTATTTACATTTGCTGACAGGTTTAAAGATACAAATAGCTATAATAATTTATTCAGAATTTTTCAACTACGCCTCGTAATGTTTAACATACTAACCAAAGAACCATCAATTATGAAAATATCGAAATTATTAGAATTACTTAAATGACCATTGCGTTACTTCGCCAAAAGAAACAAATTAGATTTTCAAAAAATGTCAGTACAAACTTAATGTCAGAGAAAACTTTATATGCATCAGTTGCTTTGTAAAAAAGCCATCTAATCTCCAAGTTGAAGATAAGAAAACAAACAAATATGTTGAAAATTGAAAATATATTGAATAAGATGGGCTATGCATGGCGGCCAGTATAAATGCTGGAGGAAGAACCAGGGGAAATCACGGAAAGAACCACTGAACCACGGGGGGCAACTGGTTGCTTTCTCACAAGCCCGTGACTAGAACCTACTCGGACAGAGGTGAGATGGCAGTAATCGGTACAGGCAAGCAATTTAGACCACTCGGCCACTCCATGCCCTTGAATAATAAGTGAATTAGCTTTACATTTGCCGTTATTTTTCAAGACTTAACATGCCATTGATACCCTTCATATACACACCCGGACTATTTTCACGAAAGAGTACGTAACAATATTCCTCGTTTATTCAATCAAGACGGTTGATTCAACGTTCGTGAACACAACATATTTAAGCAAGAGACGCCAGTCTAATGATATTGAAAAGTTTAGCATATATAAACTGTCAAAATGTATGCTAATAACTTCCCGAATGAAACTGTCCATGCCACTTCTATTACGCGAACAAAATTTGCTTCAAAGACTTCGACCATCTTTGTTTAATTAAAAATTGCAAAAGCAGTTCGCTAGATATTTGGATGGTCCTTTTCTCAATGTTTTTCCTACAACAATATGTTTTTGTTTTCTTCATTGATGTGGATTCTATGTCGCACTAAATATTTCCTGAACGGAAACCTTCCGATCAAATGACACTATTTTCTGACCAAATTGAAGACACCATTCAAGCGTTCCATCAGTTGATAAATATTGTGAGTTTGCTGTGCCATTTTAATGTAGTCTTTACATATGAATAAATAGTAAAGTCAAAGTATTTATTTTATGTCGTGTCGAAAGGACCTTATTAGCCTAAAATGAAACTGCTGTATTACGTATTCAAAACATTTTCTTGAAAGTGTAACACACTCTTTGGACGTTATTGATATTTGCAGGCTAACTAATGTAGGTTATTTCCTTTCAGATTATTACCCAGTGTCCAATAACCGTTAGACCAACCATCTTATACGGCTGAACTTGATAGTCAAAGTCTGATTTGTTTCTCATTGTGATTTATCGTTTTCTGTGTGATTCTAGCTGGTTAATGATCGTTTTCTGTGTGATTCTACCTGGTTAATGATTGTTTTCTGTGTGATTCTACCTGGTTAATGATCGTTTTCTATGAAATTATAGGCTCAGCTGATTTCCTCGGATTAAACTTCTACAGGACTCGCCTTGTCAGCGTTAAGACGGATAAATCAAACGATCCAAGTTACCAGGACGACATGGGCGTTCTGCTTGACATAGACCCAAATTGGAAACAGTAAGACTTATATGTTGCCGAATTCACTCATAATTGTATAGGAAATTTCATAAATGATTCGTATAAAAGTTATCTTTCTATTATTGTCGTATTTTATGATAGAGCACAACGTTTAAGTAATGTTCTTGACAAAAAGAAAAAGCTCCGTATTTGTCATTAGCATATAGTCATTAGTATATAGTCATTAGTATGTAGCATTTTGTCATTAAAATATAGTCATTAGTATATAGTTATTAGTATATAGTCATTAGTATATAGTCATTAGTATATCGTCATTAGTATATAGTATTTGTCATTAGTATATAGTCATTAGTATATCGTCATTAGTATATAGTCATTAGTATATCGTCATTAGTATATAGTATTTGTCATTAGTATATAGTCATTAGTATATAGTCATTAGTATATCGTCATTAGTATATAGTCATTAGTATATCGTCATTAGTATATAGCATTTGTCATTAGTATATAGTCATTTTTATATAGTATTTTGTCATCAAAATATAGTCATTAGTATATAGTCATTAGTATATCGTCATTAGTATATAGTCATTAGTATATCGTCATTAGTATATCGTCATTAGTATATAGTCATTAGTATATCGTCATTAGTATATAGTCATTAGTATATCATCATTAGTATATAGTATTTGTCATTAGTATATAGTCATGATTATATAGTATTTTGTCATTAAAATATAGTCATTAGTATATAGTCATTAGTATATCGTCATTAGTATATAGTCATTAGTATATCATCATTAGTATATAGTATTTGTCATTAGTATATAGTCATTATTATATAGTATTTTGTCATTAAAATATAGTCATTAGTATATAGTATTTTTGTCATTAGTATATAATCATTAGTATATAGTCATTAGTATATCGTCATTAGTATATAGTCACTAGTAGTTGTCATTAGTATATAGTCTTTAGTATTTGTCACTAGTATATAGTATTTGTCATCAGTGTATAGTCATTTAAAAGGAAATACTTTTACTGGATGGATTTGTTGATCGTGGTAAAGTGCGTTATATTGCTGATCAATTTGAGTTTTCAGTCTGGTAATCATGCGCACATTGCTTGCATTATTCCTTAGGATATAATTCTGCAAGAAATCCGTTAATGTGACTAATACAAATTTGAAGACAATTGCATTTCATTCAAATTGTCTGTAAGGTATACTGTAACCGTACCACACAAGATGTAAATCAGTCTAGACAACTGCATTCCATTCAAATTGTCAGTAAGGTAAGGTATACTGTAACCGCACCACACAATATACAAACCAAACTAAACAACTCTTTCCATTCAAATTGTCATTAAGGTATATTTTATTCGTACCAAACAAAATGCAAGCCAGCTACGACATATGTATTCCATTCAAATTGTTAGTAAGGTATACTCCAACCGTACCACACAAGATATAAACCAAACTATACAATTGCATTCCATTCAGATTGTCAGTAACGTATACTGTAACTGTACTACACAAAATACAAGCCAGTTCTAACATAATCATTCCATTCAGATTCTCAGTAAGGCATACTCTAACCGTATCACACAAGATTTTCGCCAAACTAGACAGCTCATTCCATTCAAATTGTGAGTAAGTTATTCTGTAACAGTACCGCAAAAATTGCAAGCCAGTCCAGATATTTGCATTCCATTTAAATTGTTCGTAAGGTATACTCTAACTGTACCACACAAGATATAAGCCAAACTATACATTGGCTCGTATGCTTTAAATAGGCGCAAGATTTTGATTCAGACAAAAAATATCAGAAGTCGCATGATCGGACAACGTACAATGAAAATATTGATATCTTCGAAATTATGTAAAGATCGAAGATAAATTGGACTATTGTAAAGACGTTGAGAAATGGCAACCATTTTCAATGTACACACAGTATATATATATATATATATATATATATATATATATATATATATATATATATATATATATATATATATATACGCACACACACAAATCATTATACAGTAGTTTACACCATTTGGACAATGAATCGAAGTGAAAACTTTACTGAGAGTTTAAGAAACACGGGTACTGACATCTCAGCTCAGTTGAAAATGATATAAACTAAATTGTTCTCAATTAACAGTTAATTAACGTTCTTTGGACATTTATTTGGGAAGTAAGTTTGCAATATTGATAAGATATTAAATAAATATGACAAGTCACGTGGTCATTTATTCTGATTTATTGAACTAGATATCTTATATAAAACATATATCATCTATTAAGTAAGAAACCTAATTCAGTAAGATACCTTACATATTTTATTAGATATCTGATTATTAATGAATTTAGATCACAGATATATCTATCTGTCTATCTATATATTAGTGTAGCATACATATTTTACGGTCTGATATATGGTTCAATATATTCGAATTCTAATATAGTAAAATAAATCTCATTTCTAAATTGATAAGTTAAATCAGATGTCTTTTTAACTATTATGTTATCTATTTTCATTAATAATTAAGATAGTTTATATGGCGTTCACATGTCTTGTATTTTTTTTTAATGTTAGACATCTAATTTGGGGTACGATATGTCCCAGTGGTGTCATAACACTGACTTCTCCCTTCCTTCAGAAGGCCTAAGAATCTACAAAATGTAATTCATATATCTGACTTAAAACTTTAGCTTGGATATCATATATTATTTCAGGTGTCTTATATATTATGCAAAATATTTAATAATGTAATATCTAAAACATATAATCATATATATGTATGTGTCAAAAAGACACTCTCACCGTTAATAGAATATTTTAAATTCTAAGTTAGACTTCTATTTTTAAACCTGATATAATTTCAATAACTGATTTAATAAATTAGATACCTAATATAGTAGAAGTTATCTAATGTTGTAGGGATATATCGGATATTTAATGTAGCTGAAATAGGTTGAATCTCTTAACAGGTAAACATATATCAGATATCTAATGCAGTAGAAATATATCATATACCTAATGTAGCAAAAATATCAGACATCTAATGCAGTAGAAATATATCATATACCTAATGTAACAAATATATCAGATATCCAAATGCAGTTCAGGTAGGTTAGATACCTTTAGAAGTAGAAATATGTTAGATATCTAATATAGTGCAAATTTATCCGATATCTAAATTATATTAAAAGACAAATGATGTGTTAAACATCTTATAAATTAATTTGATTATATGACAAAATAATTCAAATAATTCGAATAAGTAATAGGTATGTGTTATATATATATATATATATATATATATATATATATATATATATATATATATATATATATATATATAGATTAGTTCACTTTTACTATGCATTTTATATTTAATTATAATATATAATATGCTAAGCATATCTTATTTGTTATATCTAGTATCATAAGCATACACATTCCTATTTCTGATATAAAAAATATAATGTGAGAAAATATTAATTTTGTTTCTGTCTGTGCATTTTCTGTGTCACGTGCAGCTATACTGTGCGCATGCATGTTTCTTCTTTGTAAGATGTATGAAAAAGAGAAATAATTGAATAATATTCAAATATTATTGCAAGTAATCCCAACAATTAGTTCACTGTCTTTTAATTCTAACGAATAGGACTGACAATCCAGATGTGCAAATAGTTCCTGGAAGTCTTAGAAAGCTGCTTAATTGGGTTAGATCCAGTTACCATGGTGTTCCAGTGTACATCACTGAAACAGGGGTACCCGATACTAATCTGGAGCGTAGAGATGTCATACGTGTAGATTATTTCCGTTCTCATATCAATGATGTTTTAAAAGGTATGTATTGGATTTCTATTTTGCAATTTTAACAGAAATTTTTATATAAAAATTATAGTGAAAGTGATCTGGACTTATTAAATATTGCCATGAAGTGAGGAAATGTTTTTGTCGTACGTTTCGATAATTTTTTGGAAATGTCAACAACGTGTTCCTTAACTCATTAACTCCGCGTGCCATCATTAACTCCTCGTGCGTCGTTTACGCGTCACGAGGTTGTACCATACTTCCAATCTCTAACGTCAACATCCTTTACGATACACCAAAGTAGGCTGTATTATAGAAAAGGAGAAAGACGTTCTTCTGCAATAATACCAAAAATATAGAATTTATACTTGAGTTCATAAATAAAGCGAGAGAAAAAGCCCTAAATGTTTACGACCTAATTCTCTACTTCGAAAATTGCCGGTTTCGGGTGCGTAGCTTCTGTCCGGAGGTAGAGTTTTCGGTCTTAGATATAAAGCAGATTGGTCAAACTTGCTTAGGACAGATGGGCCTTTTTAAACAGTTAGAAATTTACCATTTGGAGTAAAAATGGGCCAGTACACGAAAAACATAGATTTAATACGCCAAAAAGATATCAAAACAGTGCCTTTTATACACTTGAGCATCCGGCTAAACGAAAATCTCAAGACAATGGTGCATTTAGATGCATACATAAGTAACACACAAAACGTGTTTCTCTGAATCTCCAGGGGTCAATGAAGAGACGTTTGATGACAGAACGGATGTACAGTTGATATATTGCTTTATATTTTACGATAAATTACAATGACTAGATGAAATGAATCATAGATTTCGTGTCATATATGTAGACATTCATCTAATTGCATCTTATTTTAGTCTGCCCTTTCATGGACATTCCTCTATACAATCCAAACAACATCTATTTCCTCGGCTTGCAGGTTACGTTCAGTTGCGTTTGTCACAGGATTTGTCAAACAGTGATGTTTCATTTCAGCAATCGATCTGGACAATTGTACAAATGTAAAGGGTTTCTTTGCCTGGACACTGATGGATAACTTTGAGTGGACAAGTGGATATACATTTAAATATGGCCTTTTCTCCGTCAATTTTACAAGTCCAAATATAAGTAGAACGCCTAAAGCCTCAGCCATGCTCTTCTCACAAGTAAGTAAAATGTAGGTGTGTTGTGTTCCACGTTAACAATGAAGCATTTATGTAGGCATTTTGTGTTCAGATGTGGCGGATTCGTCTGTTTTCTTTTTTGTTCATTGTCGCCTAATAGATTTTGGTAAAAGTTATGTTTCATGTCGGAAGTTTTTCAGACGTTATCGAATGTGAGTTTCAAATTCAGCCAGGTTGCCGTACAATCCATGTTTTACTTGTTTGTTTGCAGTTGTTATTTGATAAAATTAAGTGGACAGTTTTAAAAATAAATTATGAAACATAAGTTCGAAATTTAGTCAAGCTCCCTTCCAGTCTTCGTCCACAAGTTTGATATTGGTATTTGATCATAACGTAAACATACCCAAACCTAGCGCAAGGTCATACTTCCAATACATTCAACATCTGATGTGACCACTCTTTTAAATAATGTAGAAAGCAAGCAAAATGCTACAGTATCCTAATGAAGTAATTAATTTGTCAGCTCGTGAGTGTTCATATTGTGAACACTTAAAGGCTGGTCAATACAAAACAAACGATAATCATTTTTTACCAAAACGGGAGACTTTATACGCAACATCGGATACATAGGCCTATGAAACGAAAAAGAGATAGGATAATAAGGGTAAAACATTCGTAACATAATTGAATCAAAGAAGCATGACATAACGGATTCGCACATGTAATGATGTAAATGGAGAATACATGACTTCATGATATATATATATATATATATATATATATATATATATATATATATATATATATATATATATATATATATATACAACTTTACATTGTTGTTTCTACAGGAACTCAATCTTTAAATTCATAATGTTTCAACTAGTTTATTTTAACTTGTTGTGGATGCTGGAAAATAATTTTATTGACCTAGAAATCGATGAACCATAACGACATCTGTTGTTTTATGTATATCTATGCAAGCGCAAATTATATCCCGGATATTTAGTTGTAATAATAATAATAATAATAATAATATGCGTAAAACCCGTCAGCCGTGACCACACATAGAAATAATTTGAAAATTTGCCTTAGTACACGGGTGAATTCTGTACAATGGTTGACCATTAAAAATTAATTTTCCAGTAATGAACATGCAGCTTATGTATCGTAATCGTTTTCATTATTATTATTATTATTATTATTATTATTTTATTTATTTTTTTTTTTGTTGTTGTTGTTAAATCTACATTTTTATGTCCACTATTCAACAAAATCTTAAAATACGCGTATATGTTAGTCTTTCAAAAAAATATGTTCCACACATGATTACAGTATCCTGCTGACTTAAATCCATTCTAGAAATTACCGAATTAAATAATCCCTGATATTAGTTTGTTTTCTTAACCATGACAAAATATGAATTGTTTTGATAATTTAAAACTTACATAAGACTTATAACATGGGTTATTCTTTGGGTGGCCGGTTTGCATACATTTGTCGTGGAAACTACTCTTTACACTTCAGTTGGCTTAAGCTAGCTTTAATGAAATGGGACTGTAGTCATATATCTTCTTGAAGATTTTTTTCCCACCAGGGATGACGTTAATTCACAGATAAATAGATAAAGATATCGAACTGGCACAAAATGGCGACTTCTATTTCCGCTACGATAACACGAAGCCTTTTTCCAACATGCAACGAACGAATTGCGTCGACCGTCTTTCCTAAAGATAAAAAATGCTTCGCTTTTGAATTTGACATATTGGCACCTTTGGCTTACAATGATATGATAAGATGTAACAGTATTTATATTCAAGTGACCGCTGAAGCAGTGAGAAACCATTATTATGTTAGAAAATAGCTGCCCGCTGATCGTGGAAAACAGGTCATCATTATATACATGACATTGATATTTGACATTCGCCTGACGTGTGGAATTAGACCATTGTACATTGCAATAGCTATAGCTGAAGATTCTTCCATTTAATATCCTTGTATGTGAGGAACTGCAGTCAGTTCGTTCTTTTCTGCCTCTTGATTTTCGTTTCCCGACTGTTTTTAGTATTTATCTGACAATCAAAGACGATGTTTTCTACTAGTGGTAAATGGTTTTCAGTATCACTGAGAATTAAGCCATGAAGATAATGATGTTCAAGAATGTTTTCGGTGTAGATATGTAATTTCAAAGCTAACCTGTATATATGTTTGATTTCTGATAGAGAAATATGTAGTGACAATGTGTCTAGGGAATTGAAATACAAAGCGAGTGTGTCTACTATCTACTAACCATTGCTATATTTACAACTACGTGCTATTCATTTCGATGGATGCTTGCTCAATCGAGTGAATACGTGGATAGATGCATGCAGGTATTATTGTCAAATAATGACACGTTGTTGTTTTTGCAAAATTAATTTCGATTCAATCACATCGCAACATTACTATTTGTTCTGAAGTCAATTTTGTCTTTCTTCAATCAGTCACGTCACAACGTTAATATTTTATTGCCGTAATTCGTGTTGCCCTTCAGTCCGTCACTTCACAAAGTTACCATTAAACATCAAACGTGAATAGGTCTTCTTATACCATCTGTTTGACATACCTGAGTAATAATTGGAACTATGTACTTGCACAACATTATGATGATCTCCCTGTATTTCTGTGAGGTTGATATGAGTAAACGCAGCGACTTTGTTGGGCTATGGAATATGTTTCTCATTTTCTTATACAATCGAAACATGAATGTTGGTCGACTTCACTTGTACTAAGCTATTTCTATTCCATTGGGGGTGAGAGTACGGAGGTGGGGATGATTGCATGCGACGATTCCACTCGCATCTCATCTGTTCCTTCAATTATAGCCAAAGAGCTGTGTTCCTTGAAAAATGCGTGGTACTTTTTGAAGGATATCATCTTTTCGGGAGGCGCAAATTGATCGTTACCAATTTGTTTAAAATACCTTCCTTGGATTTTCCGGCAGCATTATTTTTTCAAACTGCAGGTATGTTAGACCTAATGTACAGCCAGTAAGCTTCGTTTGCGTTTGCCTTTTCTTCCTTCTTAACAACGGCTTTCCTTGCTGAAATTGAGCTTTGCTGTCACTCCATATTAGTTTATTCATATTCACTATGAGTTGATATTTAGTTACGTAATTATTGCGTTTAAACGCCAGTACTGAAATCCATATACCCTCTCAATAAAATATAATTGTCTGCTGTTTTAATAGTTGTATGATGATGACATCAAAGTTTTCCTGATGTCTGAAATTAATGTCTGCTTTATTTCGCTTCCCTGATGTCGTAACAAATTCTATTCTAGTCCGAGATGCTTAAAAGTAACATTTTGTTTCATGAAACGTTCTAAGAGGCTTCTATAAATAATGTAGAAATAATTTGCAAGCTTTCAGTTTCTTGTTGCAGTTGCATGATATATTTTATCTGAAACCAAAACAATTCGTTACATTTTGCAATCTAAATGTATGTTATGTATATAAATTGTACAAAATATTTTGAAATCATCAATTGTTATCTTGATGGACTTGAACGCTTGATTAACAAATAAAATGATAAAGGTTTGTTCATATGATGAATTCTAATGCTTACGAGGAAAACAACGTTTTTCAGTCACAGTTATAAAGAATAATCTTTTCAACCGTGTTCCATGCTCATAAAAATATTTACTAGTCTTTTACATTCAATAGTTGGTCACATTCATATATCATATACATTCAATGATAATATCTTCAACTTAACGTCGTTGGACTTTTCAGATAATTAAAGACAACGGCTTTACAAAAGGTTACAATGGCCCAGGCGGGTTCCCCACCGGTATCGTAGAACTTGAAGAAAAGTTTCTATACGACCAGTTTCCAGCAGGATTTATTTGGAGCAGCGCCACTTCAGCATATCAGATAGAGGGCGCTTGGGACAAAGACGGTGATTACATTTCATTCTGCTTGAACAGTTGTTGGAAGCAAATGCCACAATGACATCAACTTTTGAAATCATCTTAATATAACAAATTACATTATCTTAATAAATAAAATTATACTTTTTGGTGATATATTATGATCAATATCGATGAATGGACTCGATCGATGAATGGAATTGATTTAATCGTCATAAAGAACTTGTATAAGATCGTTTGTAAAAAAATCAGTATATCATCATTATTATACTCAAAGATTAATCCAGTTTGTTGTCACCTGTCTGTCATATATGACATAATAAACTCATGGTGTTTTTAAATTGACGTCTACAACTGTAAATTCATTTCAGCTTGCCAGGCAGATGGCGCTGTGATTGTAAATGGTGAAATATAATACTAATACTAATACTACTACTACTAATAATAATAATAATTTTGCAGGAAAAGGACAAAGTATATGGGACAAATTTTGTCACGAGCCAAATCACATCGATCAGAATGAGACAGGTGACAATGCATGTGACAGCTACAGCAAGTACAAGGAGGATGTTCAGCTTCTACGTAACTTAGGGGTACGTATGCTTGAACTGAATGTTCCATTTTACGATTGCAATATTTCTCCTGGAACAGTACTTCAGGACAAATGAAAAAAGGCGTATTAAGCAGAATATTTTCTGGTATGATTAATAAATCGTTCTAAACCTTCTCGTCAGTATTGCTCATGTGCCCTTATATACTATTAATTTAAGTATCTGTGATCAACACTTTTGGATATGTCGAAACAACTGTTGAAAAGAGTTATTGATTTTGAATCTTTAGTATTATACGCCACCCCAAAAATGGTCTTGGTGAATATTTTTTGATAACAAATATTACTGAAAAACCTCAGTGAATTAAATATTAATACATTAGCTGGTGTGGATGACATTGGTCCAATAGTTCTCTTGCTGCACCAATTTGAAAAATAATCTCCAACACATCTAATTAACCGAAATATTATTAGCGGTACTTTTCCAGAAGCTCCAAAATGTCCAAAGATTTTTTTGTTATTCCAAAATGGATATTAGGACGATCCAGGGAACCATAGACCAATACTCTACCATTTCCATCAAACGTTTCTGAAGAACAGTTATTCCGCCAACTTTATAATTTCTTTGGTACTCTTACATTGCGCTTCATGGATTCATAAATCAAAACATTTGTCTGCCTATACTGGCTAAATTAACTGATCTTTTGCTTAAATAGATGGATGAAGGCTGTTTAAAATGGGTTATACTTCCATGAGTTCAAGAAAGGATTAGACGCGGTAAACCATGCAATCCATCGTACTGTTTCAGGGTCGACCATCTATCACTAAAATGGGTTTGGTCATACCTTACCAAAATATCTCAACATATCTTTGTTCCAATATAAATATCAAAACAGGGCTCCAAGAAGGGTCCAATCTGATTAAAATCAGATCTCCACTATCCTGAGTGAAGATCTGACAGTGACCGCTTAGGGATCATGTTGAGGCGACCTTTATCAATGAAAATACAGCTTTCAGAAATTTGAAAGTGAATCAGATAGATCGGCACACAATGATGTTCTTCAGTTCTAGTGCTCAGCCTCCCAAACGCGAAGATATAAGATTCATCATATTGGTTGATAAAAGTAGTGATTATGGCAATAACATCGGTCGCCAGAACATGACCCATATGCGGTCGGTGTCAGATTTTCACGTAGGACAGTGGAGATCTGATTTTAATCAGATTAACAAATGTCAGTCCTCTTCGTCCCTGTCTCTTTCTATTCTTTATGAAAGACCTTCCTTTGGGAAAGAATTTAACAAATATCTAATGGTTTGCCGATGATTACTACATCCTCGCATATTACGTCATGATAGTTATGGAGCAACTTAATATGTCCCTCTTATATTTCAAAATTGGAACAAATAATAATAATAATAATAATAATAATAATAATAAAACCAAATATATCTTTTCAATAAATTCTCGAATGATGCATACATTCCAAAAACGCGCATCTCCTAATCGTCTATCCTTTTATTCAGAACTTAAATGGCAAACAATTCATCAAAGCAATGACCCTTAAAAAGCCGCCATTGTAAGTAAGTGCTACTTATATTCTTTCAGTCCGTAGCTTTCTTAACACATGGCTTAAATTTATATGTCTTTACTCCAACTTAATTGCATTTCACCGATTGAACATACTCTTTCCTTTTCTTCCTGAAGCAAAAGAACGTCATCATATGTTATACACATGCTTGAAATAGAGTCGCTCTTGTCAGAGGTACCTCATTTCCATATTTTAGTGCATCGCCTAGAAATGGTCACATTTGAATGCATGTTGATATGTATTGGATGTAATATTTGACTCCAAAATGGTTGATTGCAGGTCTCGCACTACAGATTTTCTATCTCGTGGCCTCGGATATTACCAAACGGAACGCTGGCCAGCGTAAACCACAAAGGTATCGAATATTACAATAATCTGATTGACGAACTGATCCGGAACAAGATAGAACCCATGGTGACGTTGTACCACTGGGACCTACCCCAAGCCCTTCAAGAACACGGCGGGTGGCTTAATAGGAATACCACAGACCACTTCAAGGACTACGCAGAGCTATGTTTCAGAAAATTTGGGGACAGGGTACGTGCGTATCATATAAACATTTATGGTGGGTATTCCATATGAACGATTAAGAATGGTACCGTGGTTACTGAAATACTTTTCGTAGCTCTATTTTAACCACACCTTCGCGTGACTCCGTAATATCAGCGCCAAGCTAATGCGTGTAAAGTCTCGCGAAATAATAGTTTAGAAAGACTAACAATTTAAGTGTGAAACATAGACACTTATTGGGGAAATAATTTTCGTATTTTATTTACTTATATTTTCGCATTTGAGAGATATATCCTTATATTTTCACATGCGAGAATATAAGATTTCCCATCATGCAATGCGACGCTTGGTTTGTACCTGCAGCAACAAAAATATGCACTTTGTGCGCTAAAAAAATTATAAGAAGTTGCCTCACATGGAAATTAATCTTTGATATTTGACCAGGCGACGTTCGCGGTTCTCTGAAGTTATTTCCCTTTACTTTCTACACAACAACCATGCACATTCTGTTGTACATTCCTGAATCAGATTAGCACGGTTTTCAGATAGGGTCAAATAGTTTACAAAATGTTAAAAATGTAGTTCATACTACCATTGACTGTCTATAATAGATATTTTCGTAAATCTTGAAAACATATGAGAAAAGTACAAAGTGAAATTTCAAATAACAATGTAATGCAGCCCCTCTCCTTTGCTCGTCTACACTTGAAAATAATTAAACAAGATGCGTAATTAAATGTGCTTCTATAAATGACTCACCAATACAAAAAGCAAGCAAGAGTAAAAGTATGTTTTCTAACAAGAAAATAATTAGGACACATGAATATAAAGAATTTATATTTTTTGTATCGGTATAAATTGTACGGAGTCAACAAGAATGTTTGAAGATTGTCATCATTCGTAATGCTTGAGCATTGTATTATGTCAAAGATCAACTGGACTAAACAATTATACTTGTGAAGTGATCCATTTAGGAAGGTGAAAAGGTTAAGTATAGCATTCATTTGCAGCAGAACGTGATTATTTATAATAATTATCAAATGCCCAAAAGATACTATCTTTGAATATTTATTCAACATTACATATACAACGTTTTCACAGGACATAATCGATGGTACAATATGGCTGACGCTGCAGATATATAGGTATCACCTGCTCATGGGAAGGTCATGCATAGATTGGTCCAAATTCATGAAGTATAAAGCATGTATCATTGTGCCATATGAGAACGGTTCATGTTTCTTTCACACTTTTGAACCTTGTTATACATGCAAAGTGGTCATATTAAAAGAATATTCAGATAAAATCGAGACGACCGACCCGCAGGCCTTGTATTAGAGCGTATGTTTCGGATGTGGGAGATCGTGGGTTCAATCCCCGGCTGAATCGTACCAAAGACTTGAAAAAAATGGTACTAACAGCTGCCTCGCTCGGCGCTCAGAATTAAGATGTTAGTGTTAGGACTGGTCGGCCTGGTGACAGGATAATGTGACTGGGTGGGACATCATGCTACATTTCTGTGGCATGATGCCCCAGTGCTAGACATCACTATTAACTGTCACACTGCAGACATCTCAGCGATATGACTGAAAAATTGTTAAAACTACGTTAAAATCCAAATCACACACACACACATACAATGGGATACACAAAGCATGTGGTTTGACATATATATATATATATATATATATATATATATATATATATATATATATATATATATATATATATATATATATATATATATATATATATATATAACATATCAGAAATGCACCTCTCTACACCTTCGATGGTAGCATCAACTTCAGTTGGGTGGCTAGATTTGTATAATTGGGTGTCATCAAGAGTGCTCTCAAAACTTTCATGGTGTTTGTGTTTCTAATCATACCATTATATGTTTTGTATCTTATACGTGTTATCTAATGTTGTATAGCGCTTAGAGCTTCTAAAGATTAGGCGCAATAGAAAGTCCTCATTATATATATATATATATATATATATATATATATATATATATATATATATATATATATATATATATATATATATATATATATATCCATTACAAATATAGGAGATTGAACATTCGAAAATGAGCGCGATCTATCTGCTATCTTTACGATACAGTTTAATGATGTTACATCAAATTGGCTACCATAAATGAGAGAAAGAGAGAGCTGTTGACATGTCAGTTATATTTCTCTGCGGTTGTCTCATTGACGATGTTGTTGTTGTTGTTGTGGGGTTTAAAGCCATTTTTCAGTACACGATTGGCTATGCATGGCGGCCAGTATTAATGGTGGATGAAGAACCAGGGAAAACCCCTGGAAGAACCACTGACCCGCGAGAAGCTACTGGCAACCTTTCTCACATACCCACATTCTCCGAATCCTAGACTCGAACCGACGCAGACAGAGGTGAGATGGCAGTGATCCGTAATGGAGAGCGCTTTAGACCACTCGGCCACTCGCGGCCCCTCTCATTGACGACAAAGGTGGAATAAAAATATTTCAAAGTCGGTATTATCATAGAGAAACTTAACTACAAAATGGCATGAATTGCTTCTGCACAGTAACAAACATAAACTGAAACCTATGTAATAGTCTAGCTAAAAGGACAGATGTATTGCCTCAAGACTACTACTACTACTACTACTACTAATAATAATAATAATACTGATGACTTTGTATAGCGCATAATCGTTAGAAACTCTAAGCGCTTTACAACATTAGACAACACCTATAAGATTAAAACATATATAATGAAATGATTACAAAAGCAAACACCATGAAATTAGAAAACATAAAAAACATGCTGAGAATATTTAAGGTAGCAAACATTATTAGGTCTTTAAGTTTGTTCTTGCAGTCGAAATAAGTGAGTTTTGAGAGCACTCTTGAATGGGATCACAGTGTATTTGTATCTAAGTTCAGTGGGTAATTCATTCCACGTTGCTGGGCCCTGGTATGCAAAGAACGCCGTCCATATGACTTTGTTTTCATAGTGGGAATAATGAGTATACGTTTGTCAGAAGAGGAGCGTAAGTATCTTGCTGGTGTGTACACGTGGGTGAGGTCTGATGGTATGTTGGACTAGAGTCCGTCAGTGAAACGTAGCACAGAGAACACAATTTTTGTTTGATTCTGGATCGAATGGATAGCCAGTGTAGGGTACAGAGCAGTATGGAGATGTGCTCTGATCGTGGTACTCTAAATATGATCTGAGCAGCTGTGTTTTGAACTTTTTGAAGTTTCTGGAGTAGATATTGAGATGAGCCAGACATAAATGAGTTACAGTAGTCCAGTCTTGAAAGTACTAATGAACACACACGTGTTTTAGTGGCATCAGCTGAAAGATTATTGCGAATGGAGCTGATGCGTCTCAGCTCAAGATATTCAGCCTTGCATATGTTCATGACATGTTGGTGCAATGTGAGAGTACTGTCCAGAGTAACACCTAGATTTCGTACTGATTGTGTGAATTTAATGTTGGCGTTGATGATATTTATTGTTTGAGGTAAAGGATGTGAATAAGAAAGTCTTTGTGTTGTTATCAGAATGGCCTCAGTTTTATCATCATTCACATGCAGCTTGTTACATGTCATCCATGATTTCACATCAGAAATGCATCTCTCTGCACCTTAGATGATAGCATCAACTTCTGTTGGGTGGCAATATTTGTATATTTGGGTGTCATTAGCGTACAATTGGTGAGACACTGGATGATGATCTATGACACTTGAGAGCGACTGAGTGTATTCCATTTGCAGTCATAATAATATGTGTCATGTTGACCAAATAGGACTTGAACCACAGTAAGCCTGTATCATGAATGCCAAATGCTTGATGGAGACGGTGGAGTAATATATCATGGTCTATTGTGTCAAATGCTGCAGACAAATCAATAAGGGTGAGGACTGTAATCTTACCGCTATCCAAAGCAGAGAGAATGTTATTAACTACTTTTAAAAGAGTAGTTTCAGTACTGTGGCAAAGACGATATGCAGATTGTACATTTCTAAAAAGAATGTTTGAATTCAGATGAGATGCAAGCTGGGATAGAACAACCTTTTCTAAGATTGTTTATATGAATGGTAGATTAGAAACTGGGCGATAGTTCTTTAAATCGTTATGGTCTAGTGTTGGTTTCTTCAGCAGAGGCTTTACAATGGCAGTTTTGAAAAATGATGGGAATAATCAGTTGCAAAACTAAAGAAAACATCTTGAATGATTAAAGGTTTCGTATACCTTTCAATGTGATTTGGAAGTTTAATTTTAACACAGGGACAAAAGTGTTATCCAAGTAATTAACAAAATGAAATACTCTTGACATTCAAAAGATCCAAATATATTCCATCCGATTTTGTTGCGTCTGTCAGCCGATAAAGAAACAAATTATAGTATACAGAAGCATTGATTGTATTGAACTATTTTACAATGTGTTGAAAAAATCTCATAACTAGAGTATGAATGATTAACACCCAAACCTTAATAGCGTTTCATGTTCGCAGAGAAGAGAAATACATTTTAGCTCGGCAAATAAATGCTCTATATGTGAGAGGAAAAGAACAAATCGAATGGTTTAATAGATAAGTATAGAGGTGCAGTACATAAGAAGTGTTTTTCTTTCTTCATTATATATATTTAAAGTACATGACATTGTTCATTCATAACTTGTCTCAGTCTGACATACTTTTGAGTGTGAAATCAATTGTAAACCATATAAACAAAATTAAGAAAAAGACATCACACTAAACAACTGGCTGTATAAATGATACGTCCGTGAAAGATTGAAAAGACATAACAGTCACTGGACCACGAGGTTTGTAGACAGCCTTTTGTTAATCAGACAAACATGGCACTAGTTGGCCTAACTTATGAGTTATGACAAACATACAATACGATGAAACAAGTCATGTGAGGTGTATAGAAAACGCATTGCTGCACGCGTAATACTGGCAACATAAAGGTTCCTTTAATGTCTAAAGTATTAATAAATGACATTAAGTAGATTTTTAGAATGTCAACAATTATTTAAACGTTAAAACATTTAGATCTAACCAAAACTGATGAAAAGACGATACTTTGATGGCATGGCACAATTTGATGCCTCTTGAATGAAACGTAACAAACTAGATCAACCTCATTATTTTTACAATGCACCAATATTTGGCAATGATAGAAGTTTACCGATATCGCTACCGGTCCCTTATATGTGCATGAGGTGGTTTTAACTTCATACTACTGCATATATATACTGAAATAAATCTAACCATAAATTGGACGAAATAAAATAATAAACAAAGTCCTGATGATTGCGAACGATCAAGGTCAAGTTCGATTATTATATACAGGAAAACCAAGAACATTTTGGGGGGCTAGGGTATGCCTCAATACATGTCTGTAACAAGCTTTAAACGGGCAACGGGAACTTTTAAAATTGATAGAAGAAAATCGGTTCGAAATATTAGACTACTATGTTTTCGGATGGACTTTAAAGTGGACTTAAAGATTCTATTACAATTGTATGACAGTTGAAAGTACTACCCATGAATTCTGCAGATATTAAAACAATACCAAAATAATGTATCAGCATTGCAGAAGTATAAACAAAAGAAAAGAGTACAAACCACCTGCACAAAAACTATCATACACGCTGACAAATTAAGAGAAATATACCATTCAATACAGAAACTCGAATGTTTACATGCACTTGTAGTCTAAACTGGCGACGATACCCATAACTGTGTTGCTTGATCGATAATCGTGTTGAGTATACTGAACAGAACTGCAAAAACGATGTGATCTCTAGCACTAGGGCATCATTCAGCAGATTTCTAGCAACATGTCCCACCCAGCTGCATTATCCTGACATCAGGCCGACCAGTCCTAACACTAACCTCTTATTGTTGAGTGAAAAGCAAGGCAGAGGTTAGTACCGTTTATATGATTCTTTGTTATGACTCGGCTGGGGTTGAACAGGTGACCTTTAACATCGGCTGCGGACGTTAGGCCACCCGAGCGATCTCTATTGTAGGTCGTGTCGAAGAGAGAAGAGGACAGATGATAACTTTCTAGTGAAACGTTGTGTTCAGTCTATTTAATTGAGTGCAAGCATTGTTTTACCACACATATTGTCGAGGTTCTGTAATATATAATGATTGTGCTAAAGCTATTTATTAATTCCTCAATCATAACATATTTTGTTTAGGATATTACCAGAGCTATAAACACTATATATATATATATATATATATATATATATATATATATATATATATATATATATATATATATATATATATATATAGTCAGTGTCAATCTTTAATTTCTGGTTTTTTTTTATAATAAAAGGTTGATACCTTTAGGATTGTTGGCTAAATTATGACTACTATTAAATCCAATGTGTACATCTTAAATGAAGGTGATTGCGGATTCACCTTTGATAACACAAGTTAATTATTTATGTGATGTTCGACAAGTAAATACATTTTATATTCTGTAAACTCCTGCCTCATTTGAAAACCTTGGGAGTCAAATCATATTTCCTGGACTTCTTGAGTCACCGAGACTGTTCTTATTTTGTTATCCATGTACAACGTGAAACCGCATATCCCAAATTCACACATGAATTAATACCACCAGGATTCTCAAATATCGATTGATACAAATAAAATATCTTGGAGCAATACACTTACAGGAATAATTTCGTTTCTTCAGAAAACTCTATTGTTATTACAGGAATAATATGTGTTCTTCAGAAAACTCTATTCTTATTTTTGATTTCTTTTTTTCACACCCAGCGCAAGGCTGTTATGAATGCATTATTTGTCTCCTCTATTTCTGTTTTAACTGGATCAATTGGAACATGCTACACTTAAAATAGGAGTTTTATTTTAATTTTTAATGGGGCTGTTTCTAATGTTATATTTCAAATGATTGAAGTATTTTGCTATTGTTATTTCCTTTGCGTCAATTCTGAACTTTTTACATTTTATCACACCCATATTATCAGAAGGTTCTCGATTTATATTCGCAATATTTTGTTTTGTTCAGCCGACGTCTTTAGTGTTTTATAAAATACAGAAAAGTGGAGTTTCTCGTTTTAATTGTTTCACTAAAATCTGTAAAAGGCAAATAACGGGTTATTTGGATAGATTCTTGCAAATTTATTTTGATTTTATTGAATAATTTTGTTGAATCATTCTTATTCTGATACTGACACGATATTAATGTTGGCAGTTGCATTGTCGTACAAACCATTAATTTGTGGGCTAAACTAATTTCTTGTATTTCGCGCATTCTCCGATATCAGCTTAATTTCTTGTTCTCCTTTGATCTTTGTGACATTGCTTCAACAATAATCCTTGTCATTCTAGAAAACACATCACTAAGATATTATTTATTTATTTGGTCGTAAATACTGAAGAATGTTAGGTATTATATCTATTCTTTCTATTACGGTTTGCATAATCCAGATGACGTTAGACAATGCATTCAATCGATATTCAACAAAGTTGTTGGCATCTGCAACCGTTTTATTCACTCCTCATCGATATATCTTTTTAGCTTTGATATTTTGTTGGCTCTATAGTATTACCTAGTTCAATAGCTGTGAATATTTTTTAATTTTGTATCTTCTGATGTTTTACGCATCTGAGTATTATATCGATTCTGCCCAAACCGACTTCAGTTGGTTTAACATTATCACGTACATGTTTTCTGCTTTTATAGTTGCGGGTTAAGCCATTGCTTAGCACCAACTATCAATATGCTTTTTCCTGGGTTTGTTACCAAATTTTGTACATCTTTGAAAATATTTCTTCAATCACACTATATATTTGACGCGAAAAACATATATTACATGCATATCATGAAAATCCATCACTTTGTATCTTCATCGCTTATGCTGGTATTTATTCTGTATATGGTAGCTTTTTGCAAATGTTGTTGTTGTTGTTGTTATAGGGTTTAACGCCATTTTTCAGCACACGATAGGCTATACATGGCGGCCAGTATTAATGGTGGAGGAAGAACCAGGGAACCCCCCCCCAAAAAAAAAAAAAAAACACCGACCCACGAGAAGCTACTGGCAAGCTTTCTCACATACCCACATTAGCCGAATCCGAGACTCGAACCCACGCAGACAGAGGTGAGATGGCAGTGATCCGTAACGGAAAGCGCTTTAGACCACTCGGGGTCCCTTTTGCAAATGTATTGTAATGGTCATTAACATTGCATTACACACATTCATAATATAAAATTAATATATTTAGCAGGTATAGACTTCAATATTTGCAAATTGTTACAGTTGAAAGAATTTGTATGGTATTATTGCTGTGATTAATTTAAATGAGTACATATTTAGGTTTTAGAAACCCATGAAAACTATCAGGTCCATTAGAAGCCTTTATGGTATTTTATTTAATGAATCCTAACAATTTGCCGCTGTTACCGATGATAAGCAATGTAAAATATGCTCAGTGATTTGAACGGTTGAGTTTCAAATATACAACATCAATACTTTCGTCGTTGTCGTTCCCTCTTGCAACTATTAGCATTAACATAAGTGATTGCTAATTTCATGATAAATATTATTCTTGACGTGCCTTAAATGCTACGTGTACTCGTGTCCACGAATCATACAATATGATTATCATCAATATGTTCTTTCTGTACAAAATGTTTACTCACTTTGTCGACAATTTTGTATTGATCAATTTTGTTTCGTACACTCACATTTTCTTGATCAGCTTTTTGGAATAATTATTTTTGTTATGTTAAGTTTGATGATAAAATTTTATTCCGAGAATAAACTAGGTTTTGGAATTCTTAAAAATGTTGTATTTTACGATATTCCTCATGTTCTTCACCACATAGCTCGGACACAGCTATCCCAAGCATGTATTATCGAATTGCACTTTTGAAGCTGGTATGTATAGTTGAAATCTTAACATTATGTCTTCAGACGAGTGGAAACCCCAAAACATCGTGGACTTGTTTTTACGTGGAGTACGACATGTGTACATTTACAATCATTTTCATTCCTCACTGGGTTTTTGCCACACCAATATTTTCTTATCCTGATCTAAGATAACCATTGTCTCGTCACTGAAAATGATATTGTTTGTACTAATTTTTCTCCTGAGTCCAACTTCGTCACTTATGGCATTACGAAAAACGGCATTGCCACTTTAGAGATTGTTGCCATCTTCCGAAATCGTATATCTTTCATATTCATGATATCTTAATGTCCTCTTGGCAGTTGACATTATATTATTATAAAATTGAACAGATCAGCTGAAGTCTTTTTACGGTTCTTGTGTACCAGACGTCAAGTATATTATCGTCTCTCGCACCACTCAATGGTGGCGTCCCACTTGAATAAGATTTTCACTAAGACCACGTTCATCAAATATTTACAAACTTCTTAATATTAATATTGGATATAAATGTGACGTTATATATATTCATTTTGCCAAAATTATTCTCATACAAACTCTGTATCGTTTGTGTCTCCTCATGTGACAACTCTTTTATCTGCAGTCAAAATATAGCACACAGAAACACAACTGCATCATTATTGTACGGTAGTTATCATAAACAAAATACCTTGTTACATTTCACAGGCATGCGTCCTGTATTGGTGTCTAACAACAATCATTGGATGACAAAATGTATACATCCACATAAAGGCACCTGCTTGCTACTCACTTGTGAACCATTACTGTATGTATTCTTTTTCTTGCGGTTATCATAACTATAATGTTTTCAGCTTGTTCCTAGATTTCGTTTCATTTTCACGCACGAAAATGTTTTCCCTTATTTCTTTTACTTTTCAAACTATTTTCAAGTTTGTACATGTCATAAAATTTTTGCCATACAGGGATAAATATTGTTTATAAAGCATGTCATATGTATGTATGTATGTATGTATGTATGTATGTATGTATGCATGTATGCATGCATGCATGCATGTATGTATGCATGCATGCATGTACGTACGTACGTACATATGTATGTACCTACGTACGTACGTATGTATGTATTTATCTATGGATGGATGTGTGTATATATATATATATATATATATATATATATATATATATATATATATATATATATATATATATATATTAGGGATGGAACGATACACCTGTGATGCGTATCTATACACAGTCTGCGATGCGATATATATCGATATAATTGATGGTCTTTCCATCTTTGAAGGGTAGGTGGTACCCCTTTATGTACGTTGACACACTGGTTGTATTCCAGTATGCAGCTTACAGATAGAGATATAGTTATCATATATGCAATGCTCATCAATGACACGAAATCAAAACTACTTTCAAACAGACTACTTGTTGTTTTTAGTCAGTTTTATTCAGCGTTTTAGGCCACTTTATTATGGCTCCAGTTAACTCAATCTAGCCACCAGGCCGTTTATTTTGGACTGCAGGAATACTTTGAAAACATCTTATTAACATGTCGGACGTAAACGTAGAAAACATTACAACGTTATCTTCAAAACAGAATTAAGAAAGAAATTTCCTCGTGCAAAGGAAATCTCATATAGAACAAATCCGGGTAATTGGAATGAGGATGAATATCAACAAAACCTATCACATTTTAATTCCTGCATATGAAGGCGCTCACTAGTTTATGTGCACTTTTGAGAGATTGACGTATGTAAGGTGATGTCGTTTGCGTTTAAAACATGCACAATTGAGAGAACGTTGGCATACCTCTATGCTACATTATAATGTGGATGATATTTCTTTGCATATTGTACTTTTGGAAAGTGTACATGATCTAAACACACTGCTAACTAAAATGACTGCTCCCTTGTGCTAAACAAATCAGCCTGAATTGGTCTAAAGTACACTATCTGTAGTAGCTATTAAAATAGGGAAAATGAATTTGCCAGACTAGACAATAACAGCTTCTGAAAGTGCTATGAACGAATTACCAAATATATAAAATGTGAAAAAGGTTATCGGCTCTTTCTTATACAATGTACCTCTAATGTTCAGGAAAGTTAGACATCTGGAGCAAGGCCAAGCTGAATACTCTATAACCCATAGTACACCCATCAATCATTCACCAAAATAAAGGGAATCAAAGGTTCTTCAAACTATACCTAAGATATAAGTTTTTTTTTTTAATATAGCCAGTACAACGAGTGAGGAAAGCCGGGGAAATTCTTTTTCTTTATATTCTAACCCTTATGCAAAATACGAACCTGTAGAACGCCACCGATGCAAAAGATTGTTGTGGGCACATGTACTTGTATTTATTAGTGAAAGGAAAACTATCGACAACACCCAGCTTTATTCTATTATTTTTTGTAATGTTTTGCACAAGGTGATAAATTTCAGCTGTTTGAAATCTCCCCCATGCTATTTTGTGCTCATTTTATTTACTTCATCAGCACCTTCATTTACTGGTTCAATATCTCTGCATAAAAAGAGAAATTCTAAATTAGTTCCCAACGTACAATTTAAAGAGAGATGCTGCCAGAATTTTATCTTAGGGTGGACTTCACCCTTTGTCACCGAAAGAAGGGGTGAGTAGAAAAAAATGGAGGGGGAGGAGGAAACAGTAATGTTTCAATATTTAAGTACACTTCAATAGTTCACTTTTTAGAGCTCTACTGGAATCAAAATTTTTAAAAAATGTCACGTCTAGTTGTGTAAGTATTGGTCTGTTAATTATTTCTGAGCAGTCTATGTTCCTTATCTGTGTATGAATATTTTCCTGTGCTTCCTTCTGAAAGGGCATATGTATATCTTTTTTTGTCAGCTTGAAGATGATGGGAAGCTGATTTGTGTGCCTGTTATTTAGAATTTTAAAGAACTCACAAATATTATCTTTTGGAAACATCTGCTCCAAAATAGGATTTTTCACTAACACAGACTTACTTCTTGAATCAGTAGTTGACTTACTACTATGCCAGATTTCTTATCTGTTCCATAATGCTGCATTAGGGTTTTAGTCAATCAATGTCATAGTCTGCTTGTGCAGACAGAGGTATTCCAAATAATATCGTCTTAATTTCATTATTTTCATCTTTATTTATTCAGTTTATCTTAACCCTGATAACGATGTATGGTTTGTAGCATATGATTCACAGAGCTATATTAATTGATAAAATAATGAAAATTACACTCTAGCCTTAAAGTGGCTTTATTTTAATTAGGCTCAGCATTCTGCCCTATCTAAATTTAATTTCTAAATACCGCTGAAAGGGAGACTGATCGTCATGACATCTATTGTTGTCACTCCAGCATATACATCTGACTCGTATTTAACACAATTGTCGGGCTCAAAATCACTCACAGCTATCTCCATTAACAATTTCACAGCTCCAATAATCCGATATACTTCGTAGCTTTGAAAATTATTGTCATCACCACTATCACCAGCCATAACGTGGCGAACGAAAACGTAATGAACCACAGCGTGAATCAGACATTTTGGGTTTTCTAGGTTGCCAGTATTTTATACACGCATTTATAAAACTTCCTTCATGGAGGTTTGATACTACGCCATAACACTTGTTCCAGGGCACAATGTGCCAATTAAATTTAGTTTAGCAACCATTTTGTTAGGCTTGAAGACCCCAGGTGTATAAACAGTTGTCTACTCGAAAAATAGATGCCGCTACAATAGTTAGATAAAAATGGTATACTTCGTGAAACACATTTTCGTACGAGGGACATTCAGCTAATTTGCGGGAGGTCTTGCGCATCGTCGTTCTCCAATTGTGAGAATTCGTATATATTTGCACGATTTAAGCAATCCCACACCCTGACAGCAACTCTGTTTAAGTACTTTATATATCAATGACTTTAGAGCGAAGTTTATGTTGCATTGCTAGTACTTCCTGACTGTCACTCAGGGAATAAGCTTCACTTATTGCTGATTAGTAGTTATTATTTAAACTCGACCGGAACAAGCAGCAACCACCAATACGATTTGATGATAACATATTTTACCGCGTGACACACCGGAAGTGTAGCTTTCAGTCGACAAAAGTAGACAAGAACAAATTCAATGAAGAAATTTCGCATAGAATTGGTTATTAAATGATGAGTAAAGTACTTAATTATATTCATTATGCAAGTGGAACAAGTTTGGAATGTATATCTCATGCTAAACATGTTTCTGGGTTAAAATAATTAGGATGGAATGGGGGTGGAGATCACGAACCATGTCACTTTGCTTGAATTAACTGACGGGGAATGAGTATTCTCAATAGTCCTTTTCGTATTTACACATGCAAATGAGTGCCTAGGACTGCAACTGCTGTTTTAGATGAATTCTATAGTTAAATAATAGGGCAAACTAATAACAAGTATTTATATCGGCTGAAGACTAAAATAACTTTTATACGGTAAGTATCGTTTTGTATCGATTCTCCTTCCATTTGTATCGTTATGTGTATCGTTCCAGCAAAGATATCAATGCATCAATATATCAATAAATCGCATCACCCCTAATATATCGCCAATTAATTTTGTGCAGTGATTTATCATGTATTAAAATGTTATATGTTTCATTTCTGTTCGCTTCGCTTTGTCATTGTGATCATAGTTTATGTGGTTTAGTAGTGGATTGTGATCTGACGATTTATTGAGTTGTATACATTTTTGGAGTACAACCCCATAACAAAGTCTACCTTCCATCTCTCGAACGGATTATGTGGGTCCTTTAGGTTCTCAAGCCATTGACATTCAATTATATTCGAACTTCTAGGTAAAACTTTGGATTACATTCAACGAACCTTGGGTCATTGCCTACCTAGGCTACGGGACAGGAGTTTTTGCGCCGGGTATCAGTGGCTCTGGAACGAGTGATTATATCGCAGCACACAACTTGCTGATCGCGCATGCCAAGGCCTACCATGTGTATAACAGCACCTACAGGACAAACCAAACCGGTGAGACTTTTCATAACATAAGGCAAAACATTCCAGTTGTAGTTCACTATGATTATGGTCTTCTTTGATTTAATTTTAAGTTTTAAACGATATGTACAATAATCTATGTTAATTGCATATATTTATTTGAAACTTTCTGCATTATTTAATACCGATAAGGATGCTGTGCTAATCATCTATACACTTCTCATGACAAAGAAATCAATTTTCCGTAAATGAGTCGACTGTATTGAACCACCATTTCGAGAAATGTGACAGCAACTGGAATAACACTTTTAAATTAAGGTATGTATGTAACTATGCAGGTATATCTGCAGGTAGGCTTTTGTTGTTCTTCTTTTGTTGGTTGGTTGATTGGCTTTCAGTCATGATGATTATATACGTAGTGTAAAATATTTGCTTATTGTATAGTGAAACATATTCCTTTGTCTATTATAGCGTGCAAAATGGGATCCTCAGTATCATAAACATATCATTGTGTATCGTAGTGTGCAAAATAGCATCATCAATAAAATACAAATATGATTGTCTATCATAGTGTTAAAAATGGCATCCCAGTAACATACAACTATGATTGTATATGATAGTGTTCAAAACGGCATTATCATTACAATACAAATATGACGGTCTATCATAGTGTTCAAAATGCATCACATTAACATACAACTATGATGGTCTATCATAGTATTCAAAATGGCGTAACATTAACATACAAATATGATTGCCTATCATAGTTTGCAAAACGGCATCATCATTACCATACAAATATGATGGCCACTCTCACAAAGTGATTCCGGTTTTAAAATCTCGCCTGTAAGTGTTGCAATCTCATTTTTATTCAGGAAGCATTGGCATCACTTTGAACGTCGGCTGGTCTGAGCCGTTTGACATGTATAATCCAGACGACCTAGAAGCTTCAGACAGGGACCTGCAGTTTAACCTTGGCTGGTTCGCGAACCCTATCTATGTCAATGGAGACTATCCAGATGTAATGAAGTGGAAAGTCGGAAATAAAAGTCGCGAGCAGGGCTTAAATCAGTCTCGTCTTCCTGAATTTACAGATAATGATAAAAGACTTGTTCATGGTATTATGCTATTACTATATTTTTTCTCAACCATTTGGTATAAAATTATTTAAGTGACAATTTAAATGTTGAATCTGCGTTTTTAAATGCCAAGGAAAATGACCCAGTTACTTAACCTGTTTTCATTAATCAGGACATCTAATATTTGGAAAAACAACAGTAAGAGATTACTCATTTGCAAAACAGAGTCATTAACAAATTTATGCAGACGCAAGAACGTGGAACTAATATGAATGAAGCGAAAAGGAAGAGCCGAGGGAAAAGAAGATTTTGAATAATATTTATTATGTGCAATATGACGGATGGGTTTTATGGGAACTTGTATTGTAAACTAATCAATAACAGAAACAAACATCATAGTAAAATCATCAAATGTTTGGACAAATGAAACCAAGGAAGCTGGTACATATAAGGTCTAATTTATTAGTAGTTGTATGTATACTTCTCCAGATTCTTGAGACGGAATTTTATAAACACTCCTTAAATCTGATTCCCTTGTAAATTTTGCATCAAGTTCTATTTTTCCAAGAGCAACGAAAACGATCTGCTTTTTCTTTCCAACTGCATTAGGTCTCTGCTTTTAAAAACAGCGATTACTTGTTCAAAATTACAGTTAATGTTCAGAAAACGTGAGTCCAAAAGTTAGATTTATTCCTACATAGAAGAGCAGGTACATTATTTTAAAATTGATAAAAACATAACAACTAATTTATTAGGCAAGTTGAGACAATAAGGTATATTAGTAAAACCCCTCTAACTCTATATATCTCTCTCGCTCATTATATTTAGGTACCTATGACTTTCTTGGCTTGAATTTCTACTCAGCCAGCATGGTAAGACCAAACACAGCGACAACTAAGGAACCGAGTTTTGACAATGACAAAGATGTTTCCGGTGCAGGAATTCCTAGTGCTTTGGGGTATGTGTTTTCTTTTATTACATACTCATAAGTTTCTCTATACAAAGGAAAATAAACAAATATCCCTACGACAACTGTGACATTAAAAGAACCCCATTCAACCTTTTGCATAGTGGGAAAATATACAATCTGTGCACAGAGATGGCGAAAAGGTCTGGAAACTGACTGTGAATGGTATCCGTTTTTGCAAAGTATATTACTTGGCTATTGAATAAGTGGAAAAACAACAGTCGATAAAGGCTATTCCAGGATAAGGCAGATACAAATTGAAGAAAATACACCATAATCAGTGATTTTGTGGCATTAATACATATGAATCTAATCATAATCATCGTTACAAATATAGCAATGAAGATTAACAATTTGACTGTTATTTCGCACCATCACGGCATGGATACTATTGCAACAGGAAAGGAAACTAAACAGCCACATTTGGTCAATATTATACTAGAAATGCAGTGAAAGAAACTAGTTTGGACTACCAATATCGTCAACTGTGCCCTGTCAAAAATAGTATGCATTAGCGCAAATCCATTTCATTGTATTGGTTGATCTGGCGTTTCATTAATAAGGTCGCTGCATATTTTCGTATCACACATCCGTATTGGAACAAATTAGATGTTTTCCATAATGTCAGCGGCGATATTCTTACACTCACTGAACTGAACTTTCATGAATCCTTTATTTGTTTTCATTTTCATTCAAAAGGTTCATAAAAAGATATTTATAAAGCGTAATGGCATGGGATGTGCAATAAATCGAAACACGCATTCGAGCTTTGTTCTGAGTTGAAGTATGAATATGGTTTGGACCTATTCCTACGCTATATTATACTTTTTTTCCCCCGAAGACTCGAAAACATAGACGTATATATATTTTTATACATACACAGCGTACTAAACCATGTCACATGAATACAATTTAACTCGTATTTTAAAAAGCGTACTGGGCATGTATTGTGCCAAATACACAGCACGAATCTCCAAACAAGTCTCAGCAATCCCCCTAAATTCCGATGAGTATGCCGATATTCAGCTATTGAAAGCATACTTATACGTTTATGATTATATGTTACGAGAATTGTTTTAATATTTGACACTTCTGGGTCAGGTTGGTTGTAAGTGACACAATCTCTCCTCAACTTGAATAAGAGTTTAAACTTGATTTATTACAATCATCCTCGAAACTTGACATTAAAAAAAAAACAATCTGTCTATAATTTTCAGTTTTTACATATGAATTTGTAGGTCGGGTTCAGACTGGTTGAAGGTAACTCCTTTTGGAATGAGGAAGATTCTAAACTGGATCAAGAGTCATTACAGCAACGTACCAGTCTACGTGACGGAGAACGGAGTTTCCGACCGCAATGGGACATTGCTTGACTTTCACAGGATTCACTTCTACCGGACTTACATCAATGAGATGTTGAAAGGTACGCTTCTAACAGTGAAGAGATAATAATTTATACATTTTTGTTTCTAGCTACTGTACGTTACCATCAATGAGACTGAATGACGCATGGACTACGGATAATGAGACAATGGTATAGTACAATTCACTCGTAGGCATTCAATACCGACTATTTTAGTAATGGGTGCCACTTTTTAGAATTTGATTCTACATACCTTTAAGTAACAATTATTCACTTCATTTGGATTCGTATACATCCATGTTCATTTTGAAGGTCATTATTTAGACGCCTTAAGAGGTGCATATGGCAAAATCAATGTTAAAATACATAGACAATTTAGGACGAAATGAAATTAAAGGTGTGATCAAGTAAAATTCAGATTGAATGTCACACGCTATGATGTCACGATGAAAGCGGGGCATAGTGATAAACAAATTCGTACTACCCTCAAATGTGACGACTCCACTCGACGTGATCATATTTTTACCCAAGTTTAGTACACGGCCACCGTTGTTAAAGCCGATAGCGATAATTAATTTTCGTCTGGAAGTTTCTTGGTGACATTTATATTGAAGAGCATTCGTTAATCAGGACTGAATAGACTTTGGTGAAAGATAATTAGTGTTAAACTTTAAAAGAACAATTTATATTTAATTTAAAATGAATAAACGGGCATTCATGACCCATGTGACTTGTATTATAATTGAAGCTTGAAATTATTGCATGAAACCCATTAAAAAAAATGAAATTTCGAGAACTTTTTTGAGCCTCAAGTGGCGATAGCTTCATTGCTTGAATCAATGTTTTTACCGAATCTGAGCATTGTCAGTGTTTGCTGACACATATTTCATAATATATTCTACATTCCATAAGAAAGATAGAATACAGTAGCATATAGGAAAACAACGGGTTGAAGATCGTTGTAATGCTTCCTATTGGATGTATAAATGCTTTATTACGATATGGCTGATATCTCTCTCTCTCTTTCCTGTGTTTTACGTTTATTAACTCTATGTTATCGTCAACAATTTTGCAATTCGAAGGTGCGAGATTCATGAAAGTCTTTAGAAATTAGTACTTAAAGACAACAAGTTTAAAATTACCATATATCTTGATGGTATTGTTGTCTTTTCTTTGCTGTACGTTGTATAACGTATCACAAGTTAACGTCAAATTAAGGCTCACTCTGTTGGACACGTATCATTAAACATAACTTAGCTTCTGCTATATTTTTGTTTTAAATAGCCATTAAACTAGATGGCTGTAATGTCCGTGGTTACACAGCTTGGTCACTGATGGATAATTTTGAATGGGCACGAGGATACAGCGAACGCTTCGGTCTTCATTATGTCAACTTTAGCGACCCTAATCGTCCCAGGACTCCAAAAGCATCTGCTAGGTGGTTCTCTCAACTAATCCGAGACCACGGCTTCAAAGCAGGATACCCTGGAATCGGTGGTCGTGGAACAGCGCCAGCGGAAGAGGGCAAATTTTATCCGGGAACTTTTCCAGACAGTTTTATGTGGAGTGTGGCAACAGCTGCATACCAGATAGAAGGGGCCTGGAACTTAGATGGTAAAGTGTTTAATGTTATTTCGATGATCGTGCAAGCTACATTTTTTAAATAAATCTTTTCGTTTTGGAGAACGTGAATAAGAAACAATATATATATATATATATATATATATATATATATATATATATATATATATATATATATATATATATATATATATATATCGAAGTAAATACTTAAAACAATTGCTTAGATTAACTACACGAATATTTTGAAGCTGATGTATTTGCAAAATATTGGAGTTGGCATTTTCTCTCTCCATAAAATGTGGAAAAGATGAAAAGAAAATAAACTATCCAGAACAATGTAACTTGATGCAGATAAACCGATAACACTGGACAACAAATTTTTACAAAAGTCATGTTACTGAAATAAAATTAGTCAATTCTTATCAATTTTTATGTGCTGAACACGAATATGACAGTCAAATTGCAAAATTGGCTCTAGTTTTTTTGTAATCTGCAAGAAATTAATGTTTACATAACGAAATGCATTCCAATAGTAAAAGGTCAACTGTAATAGCCTACCTATAAAAAATCAAGTCATTGACTACATCTTAGATTTCTTCGCCTGTCTCTTGTACAGCTGTTCGGGAGCATCTCTGAGGAGTGTCCAGCAGTAGTCAGCCAGCATTGTAGTGGACCATTTTCCCTGGTATCTTTGTTCCATTGTTGCGATATCTTGATGAAAACGTTCGCCGTGTTCATCACTAACAATACCACAGTTGCTAGGAAAGAAATCCAAATGGGAATGAAGGAAGTGAATCTTTAGAGACATATTGCAGCCAAGTTTCTTATACTTCATCAACATGTCTTCTACTAGTTCCTTATAGTTTTCTGCCCTAACATTTCCGAGGAAGTTTGTAGAAACTAGGCGAAAAGCATTCCATGCTTGTTTCGCGTCACCTTCCAGCAAGTTGTTGAACCGGTCATCTTTGAAAAGCTCTCGAATCTGAGGACCCACAAAAACTCCCTCTTTAATCTTTGCTTCGCTGAGTCGAGGGAATTTTTCATGCAGGTATCGGAATGCTGGCAAAGTCCGGTCAATGGCTTTCACGAAGTTCTTCATCAAACCAAGTTTGATGTGAAGGGGTGGTAGCAAGATTTTCTGAGCCTCAACCAGAGCTGGGTGTTGGATATTCTTCTCTCCAATGGCTACATTCTGCCTGTGAGTCCATTCCTTCCTCATGTAGTGCATTTCCCTTGCTCGGCTATCCCACTCGCATAAGAAACACATGTATTTTGTATATCCTTGCTGCAGTCCCATTAAAAGGGCAACTACCTTCAAATCACCACAGAGGTGCCAGCTGTACTTGTTATACTCAATGGAATTCAGTAGCTGCCTTAAGTTATCGTATGTCTCTTTCATGTGGACAGCATACGCTACTGGAATAGATGGAAGAATGTTTCCATTGTGCAAAAGCACAGCCTTGAGACTCAGTTTCGAAGAGTCCACAAATAGTCTCCATTCTTGTGGGTCATGAGTGATTTTTAAAGCATTCATGAGGCCCTCAATATCGGAACAGAATATCAGATTACTTTCCTTTCTGAAGAAAGGCTCCAATTGCTGGTGGCGCTTTCGATATGCAGTAATTGTGACATCTTCTTCTAGAAGATTCCATTGTTTGAGTCTTGATCCTAGCAATTCTGCCTTGTTCTTTGATAAGTCCAAATCACGAATCAGGTCATTTAGTTCTTCCTGTGTTATTCTGTGTGGGGTTGATGATGCACCACAGTGAAAATCTGGATCACTGCATGCTGATGGACCAGGAGAAGAACAGGTCGACTCACCTTTGTCTTCGTCAGATGAATCAAGAGAATATTCTGCTGGAGGTTCTGGAATAGGAAGTCCCTCACCATGTGGAACTGGTCTCAATGCAGACGGAATGTTTGGGTAGACTATTCTCGACTTCTTTCGCTTCGTTATTCCGCCGGAAAGAGGAGGAACCAAGCAGAAGTAACAGTCATTTAGGTGGTTGCTTGGCTCTCCCCACACCATTGGGACTGCAAACGGCATTGATGACCTTTTGCAATTCAACCACTGTGAAAGCTGTGTTGTACATGTAGCACAGCATATATGCGGAGCCCAAGGCTTGTCTTGGTCACCAACCTTGCATCCGAAGTAAAGATGATATGCCTTCTTCACTTGAGAATTGATACTTTTCTTCTGGTTGGCAAATGTCACTTCCCCACAAATATAGCAAAAATTATCCGCGGTATTAACACACTTTCGAGGCATTACTGTTCTTTATTGTACGTAAATGGATAAAATAATAAGTTTTATGTAACAGTAGCTTGAACTGTCTCGCACAACGTCTAAAATATTTTAAATGCTGAACCTATCTGATTGGGCTTTATATAGTACACTGCTTACGTCAGCTTCAGCAGCCGCCTGGCATTAGTATAATAGGCCTACACATGTATAGTACACTGCTGACATCAACTTACTTCAGCAGCCGCATGGCATTAGTATTGCATTGCATCAGAAAATGATGCAATCAACTGTGGATGATGTGAGCATGATGGTATTATGCAATGTTACATCATTATTCCGGATGTTGCTGCAGTCCTACTGGAGAAATTTACACAGTGAAACATAGAAAATGAGGTATATGAATATCTTCAAAACGAGAGCCAATACAAATTTTTCACGGTTATATTCGTGTTCGGCACACCAAAATACTACAGATTAGGGCCTTTTCAAGTCAGTAATGATTTCACTGTTGACCAGTGTAATCGGTCCCACATTATATGCAATTAGTTCATATTTACCTAATGATTCAAAATATAATTAAGTACCGGTCAGTTCTTTTGCTTTTTTATTTAGCCGTTTTCATTTAAGTTTGATGTACTGATGCGTATTACAGAAATACTCTGAATAATATGAGTCTAAAGACTGACATTATCTGCGGCGACTAAAAAGTTTCGGCAGAAATTAGCGTATGTGTAAGATTCTCTTAATAGCAAGACAAAAGACGATATATGTCAAATACGTCCACAAAAAGTGTAGTGAATTCATTTAAAATACATCCGGATGCCACGGATTTTACACATAGGCCTAATATGACGCAATAATGTCATGTAGAAGACCATAATATTTTATTATATGTGTGTGCTAATGAACAAACCGATAAGGGTTAATAATTATAGATTACACAGTAGCCGTGTGCTAAAGCGTTCTTTGTAATACAGTCCTAAATGCTGTGGGATTTCGTACATGATAAACGTTCCTTGCGTTTTAATCTGTCACATACACTTTTTATTCCTCAAGGACGTAGTCCAAGTATATGGGACACATTTTGCCACAGAAATGGAAGTGTTCACAATAATGACACGGGGGACGTCGCATGTGATAGTTACCACAAGTACATGGTTGACATTGACCTGCTCCAAGCTTTAGGGGTAAATTACTGAGTCTGTTCTTTAAATAAAATATTGTTTAAAGCAATATTGTTAGTTTGCTGTTTTAATCGTAAAGTTCTACTGCCAAATAAAAATGGATTAATACCAATTTAAAACACTTTATTAAGGACATTTTTATCAGAGCAATGAAAAATATTTCCGCTACCGAAATGTAACACCGTTCTTTCCGTCATCCAAACTTAAATTAGTGTATAAGTTGGTAGAATAATTTAGCGAAGATTTAAAAATTCAATTTCGTTTTTGTTTAATATATGGAAAACTAAATCCATTCATATTCTCTTGTTACTAAATGTAATTTTGTAATGTAGAAACATCAGTTTTAATTCGAAGCCTGATATATTAAAACTATATAAGAAACGAACCCTTTTTTTCAGGTCACACATTACAGGTTTTCAATATCCTGGTCAAGAATTCTCCCGAATGGAACGGAACCGGTGAACGCGAAGGGCGTTGATTATTATATGAAAGTGATTGACAACCTTCTGAAAGTGGGGATCAAGCCCGTCGTGACTCTGTACCACTGGGACCTCCCTCAGACACTTCAGGATAACGGGAAGGGGTGGTTGAATCCAGCCACTATTGATGCTTTTGTCCAGTTTGCCAATGTATGTTTCCGAACTTTCGGAGATAAGGTACGGGCTCATTAAAAAAATAAAGGATTACACATTTTTGTAATCAATTTTAGGATTAAGGAATGAAATCATTTCCAGTAGCATGATACTATAATATACAATGGCGAAAAATTATAAGGAACCTTTCATAATAATAATAACAACAACAGCGACACTAATACAATAGTATGCATTCAACATAGTGTTGCATAATAATGGCTATCAGTTAATTCAAAAGAATATTGTGCTCAAGATAGCGCATTAGCCACTTCTATTGTCCATACTTATATCACAAAACATAATAAAATATTCTCTTCAGCTGTATATTAACATTTTGACTGTGCCTTTTTCAGGTGAAGATGTGGATTACATTCAATGAGCCATGGGGCGTGGCACTTCTGGGTTATGGGATGGGAATTAAGGCTCCGGGATTGACCGGAGAAAATATCTATGAGGTGGCTCATAATATCATTAAAGCACATGCGAAAGCATTTAGGCTTTATGACTCTAGGTGGAGAAAAAGTCAAAACGGTGAGAATGCATAAATAATTATGTCATATTAATTCTTGGAATCATGTATTAAGATTGCATCAAATCTCCCAACAGTCTAATATATACAATCAATATTCACCCGATAATTCATTGTATTCAATAATAAAGAAAACCACACACACACACACACACACATATTCAGTCATATGAACTATTTCTAGCACCTAACATTCTGTTACGTGCGATTCACTTTGCTCAAGTAAAAAGGACGCCATAAACCAGACAAGGAGGCCTATAAATCCTTACCATCTCTTTCATGAACAGTAAAGACACTAAATGTTCGGCGTGTGAATTAGCGATGGACAGGTATATTAAAGCGTTCTATGAAAATATGTCGACCATTTTTTTGTTTTGTAAGAAATCGATTCACCAGCAAGACCTAAGGAGCAGAATTATTGAAATGTTTGTGATTTCATGCGAAAATAAGCTTAATTCAACCATGAACCCCATATATCTTTATCGTTTTGATAGTAATAATATTTATTCACTCGCTTCAAATCAAAATATAGAAATGTCATTGAGTTGCAAGAATAGTTCCATATCTTGATGTTAATGAATATATGACACTTTTACCCACTGAAAGAATAATTACACATCCTGTTTGTATTTGTGTTTGTGTGTGCATGTGTGTGTGTGATTTAGATTTTTAACCCAGCTTTAACAATTTTAGTCACAGCGGTACGATATATGCAGTGTGGCAGCTTATTGAGTTGTCTACCACTGAGGCATCATACCGCAGACATGTAGCATCATATCTCACCCAGTCACATTATCCTGCCATAAGTCCGATCATTCCTAAAACTTACCTCTGAGTGCTGAGCTTAATGCGAGGGAGCTGCTAGTACCATTTTTATAAGTCTTTGGCATGACTCGCCCGGAGTTTGAAACAGCGACCTTCCGCATCCGAGGCAAAAGCTCTAACCACTTAGGTCACTTAGCGGTCAAGTACATAACGTAATGATATATAACATATATCTTTTCACCTACTGTTAGAGGCCAGGAACCTGATAAATACGCTTAATAAAATTAAAGCATTAAAACGCACTCTTTATCCAGGGTTTATTTTCAGATCTCATTACTTCCAGGCAGTATGTTCCGAATAAATTAATGATGCCGATTAGTTGTATGGTAAACTTAGGTAACATTCCACATCCACATCCCCAGTGCTATTAATACTACTGCGACAAGCTCAACAATACTGAAATACATTTCATATAATTTCTTTGCTCTATTTAATCTTCTTCTCTTTCATGTGTTTTACATTCTTCAAGGTCTTGCAGATCTTCATCCACTTCTGTAACATCTTTGGCTAGCTTGCTTCTTTCTAATTTAGTGTTCATGTTCACATTAAATTGTTCCTGTCCAATTTAAAGTGTTCATTTACACTTTAGTAATTTAATAATTTTGGTTCAATACGACACATATGAGTATCTACCTTTTGTACAATTTGACACTTTAACAATACGTCTGCACCCGTAATGCATGGTTGTTTAATACCGTCAGAATTAATCCACATAACTAATAATCATTCATCATTAACATATTACTAACAATGTTTTTATCACCAAATTTGGAATGGAATATATCTAATACATCTAACCAATAATTTAGGTAAACCTTGAAAGATAGAGGACTATGGTACAGCAACGGTACAGCAATCTTACGGTGAAATAGAAGAACTGGAAGATAAACTTGATGTTCGTAAAGTCGAAAATGAAGGTTTAGCACACGAATAAAATATTGAAGTAACGTGGACATGAATGCACTGAAAATGGTTTTAATAACGAAAATTTAAATCAAATAGATCAACCATGTATAAGGTGTCAAAGACATTGATTAGGGCTTGAAAGTTTCCAAAACAGTTGTGGGAAAAAAGAGAATAACGCTGCAACAAATACATATAAAGCTCTGCAACAGTGTATAAATAAATGGTTTAACTCTATTGCATTCATTGTTTTATCTAATGGCTTGGTAGCATGTAATATGCAATAACTCTTCAGACTGTTCTATTTAGTTACTTTAAATTATTTGCCTAATGTCTACGGCTATTTTAATTTGGATTTCTATTCTGTTTTTTGTCTTCCAACGTCGTCTTAGTTTAAAAGCTCACCACACCCTTTTGAATTTGCGAATGTATCTTTCGATAGTTAAACTATTCAATATGAAATTTGTCATGGTTACGAAGATCGGATAACCCTGTGTCTCTCTAAATCACGATTGGGCCCTCCCGTATTATATGCGAGTATCCTGTCAAAATGTGTTATCTAAGTTGCCTGAAAGAAACCTTGAAATGACAGTGGCACATTATTAATAATCATCGACCCGACTCGAACATCATTCGGTCAATGACATCACCTTATAAAAGTGCTATTCTTAATTGTATCGAAAGCCATACACGGCAAACCACGTACCCTATAAACCTGGACTATTACTATGTTTGTTCTCCGCATTCCTTTGGTTACAGATAATAATGGCACACTTTTTCTTCACGAATAATAATCAGCTTCACCTTGCTCACCCGGATGTTGTAATGTATCGCTAGTTCAATATATCAACACGATCGTTTAAAAAGTAAGTTACGTTACTGGATTAGTGACTTATAAAAGCCTCATTTACACTATTTTCTCTGTAGGGTAATATACACAATTCCATAATATTTTATGCCATCTAGTTAAAAAATGTGAACATGCCGAAATTTTGAAATTGTAGTAAATCATGTTTGTGTTTAGCCATTTTACAACGTACTGTGAACAACGATGATTCAGTATGATCAAACAATATTACAAGAATACGTAACCGGCCATTCAATTGTTTGTGGGGGAGGGGGCAGAGGTAGTGTCAAATTAGTAGTTAAATAATATGGCCTTGTCGGTCAAGTGGATTCTGAGTCAAAGAATGTGACTTTATAAAAGTCTCTTGCCATGGGCCTGTGTCTGACAAATATTTCTTTGAGCACTGACATTAGCTAGAGCATTAAATATGTATTTGATCACTGGTAATAGATCATTAAATATTTTTTGAGCAGTAATACTAGTTAGAGCATTAAATATTTATTTGAGCACTGGTAATAGTTAGAGCATTAAATATTTTATTTGAGCACTGATAGTAGTTGGAGGATTAAATATTTATTTGAGAACTGATATCAGTTGAGAAATTAAATATTTATTTCACATTTACGTGTCAATGTATCGTCATCAACGATCAAATGCTGATACAATTAGCTTAGTATGCTTGCTTATTATGCTCGTCTCGTTTTAACGTTCTGACACCGTTGATAATTTTCTTTAGGTCTTCTCATGTCTCTGATTTTTAATTGATACTCATCTTTAAACTGTTTATAACAATCGTATTTGATTTGTACCATATATTATTATGGACTCCATAGTACGTAGTACAGAAAGCACATGGTCTAAATTATTATATATTTGTAGTGATATAGATAGTTATCGAGCATACATATAGCAAGGATACAAATTAAGCAGTCACATTAATTATAGCATGTTACCTGTGGCTTAGAGTGTACATTTGCCTTTGGTCTTTGGCAAATGACTCTCATCGAAGAGAATGATAGGTGCAAGGATTAGTTTAAACTACTAAAATCACCTAATTGTTATCTATCAACTTACGTTTACATCATTATGTTCCTATTACATCACGTTCAGCAGGGCCCCGAGTGGCCGAGTGGTCTAAAGCACTTTCCGTCACGGATCACTGGCATTTCGCCTCTGTCTGCGTCGGTTTGAGTCTCGGATTCGGCTAATGTGGGTATGTGAGAAAGCTTGTCAGTAGCTTCTCGTGGGTCGATGGTTCTTTCTGGGGTTTTCCCGGGCTCTTCCTTCACCATTAATACTGGCCGCCATGTATAGCCTATGTGTGCTGAAAAATGGCGTTAAACCCTACAACAACAAGAATAACATCACGTTCAATGTACTTGTCTTCACTTGTTTGCATTGGTGTTAACTCTTATGATCTATTTCCTTTAACAAGTATAGGAGAAAAGTAAAACTCTTCTGTATTTGTATTTTATTGGTTACTCTTCAGGAACTGTTGGAATAACGTTGAACACCGATTGGACAGAACCCATGGATCCTTGGAACCCGAATGACTGGGAGGCTTCTGAACGTGCACAACAGTTCCGATTTGGTTGGTTTGCACATCCCATTTTTGTTGATGGTGACTATCCAGAAGTGATGCGATCTAAAATTGCCAACAAAAGCACTGAGCAGGGTTTTAACCACTCCCGTTTGCCTACTTTTAATGAGACAGAGAAAAATGAGATAAAAGGTAATCGATGCTTTTCAAACCAACGGTGTTCTTGTTCTTCTAGAGCGGTAGATGAATTCATTGTTTAATTGCAGTACACCCCATTCAGCTGAGTATGTCATGCATTGGAAGGTCTGTTAGGGAAACTTAGCGTTAATGTATTATTTTCTCTCTGTATAACTAAATGTAGCAATGATACGTCGACTAGCGCAGTATACTATTTTCATGCCAACCTGATCTTGTAATTATGCAACAACGAGAATTTAAAAAAATTATATTCACCAGCTCAGTGAAACTAGTGGGGTTTGCTTTGCCTTTTTAAGCAAAATTCCGTATTCACTGGCGCCATTGACGGGCATTGAGTACATGCATAAGCGCAACGAAGAGGCGAAATCAGCAGGGCAAAGAAAAATTTATTAACTAAGTTATTTTACTAGGCACAAATAAATACTCAAAGCTACATTATTCTGAATTCAGAAGTTTTAAGAGAGGAGATACAAATATTTCACGAGTTTCACATGAAAGTAACAATATCAGTTTTTAGAGTTAATACCCATTTGCAAGTTTTCACGCGATGCTGATTTTAGCAAATAGGAATAATAATTAAACCTTCTTTTTTAATGTTTATGCGTTTAAAAGTAGTTTATTATGTCCAGACTTTGTTAGTTGTCTTTATAGTTTTGATATTGCGGCTTTTAGGATACAACATCTGGTGATGTAGAAATAGTAGGAATGAGAGAATTTAATCCCACACCTAAGCAAAAGAACTAGTTGCTTGGCCAAACACAGGTGAAAGTGCACTCTTTTATCGTCAGAAATACTATCTGAGGTATCGACTGTTAGTCTATATGTTCGACGAGTTAAGCTATTGAAAACCTTATTCAATATATCCGAGGATGTCCATAATTAGTGTTTCCTATGCATCAGACGAAAGTTCTTGACTTTACGATAGTGATTTGCATGACGAAATGCAATAATAATTACTGATCTGATGGCAAAACAAACAAAACCAATCAGTTCTGAACATTTTTAATGCAACTATTGTTGTATCTTATTATGTACGTTTCTTTCAGTAAAATTTCAGATAGGACGATGTACGGCCTGGCTCGATCATATCGACGTTTGTATTAGTCTAACTGAGCTAGTGAATATTTTATTACGGTATTGTCATATCATATTAGTTTTTGTGCGTTACGCTAGTGCGTTAGAAATTTTGTATTGTTGTACTCTATTGACGTCTTATCCATATAAAAGTGGTTTGGTGTAAATATAATATACTTCACTCTTCGACACATATTTTCAACTTGGTACGTGTGATCAAATAATACTAATTGTCACAATTAATTATTTCTGTAAGTGTAGTGTATTTTGGTGATATTGACCCGTTTTCTTTATTCGATTCTAACAGTAGCAAGTCAGTATGTTTTTAATTTATTTCGCTTCAAATTCACTATGATTACACGACCGTGCATATGTCTCTCCTATTTGTCAGTGCTATAATTAATATACTGTGTCACATATTGACATCAAATGTGCACTGTGGGTGCATCCATGACGATGAACAATTGTCACGGTTTAAAACTGGGTCGCAATGACATAATTTTGAGAATTTATTAAAACTTAGTTTGGACTCAATTCGAAGATCGTTTTACCATTTGAAGTCAGACTTACACTTCCAGTGCATCGTAGGTTGGACTCTGCTGAGCATGAAAACTTGATCTTTCTGACCTACTTTAGAGGATTTATTAAAATGTAAAAAATGCGATTCTTTCTTTCTATCTAGCTTCTAACTACTACACCCGTTTCTGGTTAAATATGGTCTTAAAATATTGTGCAAGTAGGTGAAGAAAGCAGACATAAAATATAAAACCTTATCTAACTCATTGTAATCGTCTTTTTTACAGGTTCCTATGACTTTCTCGGGTTGAATTTTTACACAGCTGGACTCTACACAACACATGTCTACAACATCAGTGATATCGGATACATGCAGGACGCCGATATAATTTACAAACAGGATCCTCATTGGAACGGGTATGTAGTTAACATCGTATCACATACAAATCTTAGTTGGACATAATAAAACAAACATAAATACACACAAATAGTTGATATTTAAGACCACTTCTCCAGTATTTTATTTCATATAAAAAGCATTATTATTAGTATTTCAAACGTGAATACAGTAGAACCCATCCTCGCTAGTCAAGGTTAATCCATCTACATCTTGGCAGATAGATCCGATATATTAGCGCTTCGGGTCTGTGAAGTTCTTTGGATGCAGTGGCAAGCCACCACATTAAAACCAAAAACAAGTTGCTACAAATCTGATCTTGTCAAAGGGATCACACAACTGGAATGGACTCATAAAGAAGCAATTTTCCACTGCAGGTCCGTGATTGCAAAAATACATCCTTTTCTTCAAGTACACCTCCAATGGCTTCTTTCTGGTACGTTGTCAGATTTTCAATGTTAAACTTACAAAGTGTCCTTTTGAAGTTAATTGCCTCCAGCAATACACAACGCACTGCTCTTAGCTGTTGGTTAGTTTGCGTTACATACTAAGGGAGGCAACTGGTGAAATCCAATATATGTCGCTAATACGAGGCACTGAAATACCTGATCGATCCACCGAGGTGTATATTGGTGAACAAACCGGCATCATAGCTAGTGAAGATGGGTGGAACCCCATTTAACAATCACTTCTGTACTAAGACCACCCGCGATTACAATGAAACTCTAAAGTACATATTTTTTCATCTGTATTCTCATGTTTTATAACAATAAACTTAAGAGCATCCGCTGTTACTAATTGTATCAAGTAATTCCAGACTCGTTTGATGATTCTAATACATTTTTTCCTCTGCTAGTTTGATGGGAAGGCTGATCAATGAGTCATAGCGGTAAAGGCATGCGCTTATCAAACGTAAACGTTTAATGTCTGTAATGTGAATAGATACAAAACTCAGTATTGGCAGGAACGATTTAAAGACAATCATTACATTAGCAATTTTCCACTGCGTGTCCAGATATTAGAATTTTTTCCAAATGCAATATCAAACTCTGTATCTTTGGAGACATCTTTATAAGGAAGAAACTGATGTAACATTTTTTCAAACACTTTTAAGATAACTGAAACAGAGATGAAAGAACTGATCTTGGAGATCGATTTAACGAATCAGAAAGTTGAGCGGTTAAGAAAAATGCATTAAAAAATAATGTGCATACGATAAACGTTGCAATTAATAAAGAAAGTCCATAACGTAGTATATATTTTATTACGTCATTGTATTAACTCTATATAGGAATAAGTTCTATTGCCCCTGTTTTCGTCAATAGCGTTCATCTTTATGATGTGCCAGAAAACAATGCTCCCAAAGGAAGCTTGTCGCAGAACGAATGCATCGTGAAAAATCGTAAAATAACGTCTCTGTTCAAACAGAAATGGGAAACCTCAAAACAGTTAGAATATATTCGAAAGTGAATTATACATGTTTTAACTTTTATTCCTCCAGATCCGGTTCCTACTGGTTGAAGGTGACCCCATGGGCGCTAAGGAAGATGTTGAACTGGATCAAGTCTAACTACGGGGACATCCCTGTCTACATAACAGAAAATGGAGTGTCCGACAACACCGGACAACTTAACGACCAAAACAGAACAGAGTACCTCAGGGCCTATATTGATGAAGTTTTAAAAGGTAAATTTAAAAAAAATCCAATAATGAAATAAATGTAAGAAAGATACACATCGCAAGACAGTATTGCCATTACTTTCAAACCTTTCACATTCGTCTATATCTTTCATCGAACACGCTTGGATCTAGAGCAAAACTTGCCAGTGATTCCGCAGCAGACGATCTTTATTAATGTACATGTTTAGTTCTATAGCTTTGTACTCACACTAAATTTCACTAGTACTATTAAATAATGCATAGTATAAGAAACTATTTACTATTTAAAACAAATAAACACGTTTTGCAAGGACAGACATAGCTTTTACCCGAAATGCCACGATTCGTAGTGTTGTCTGTTCGAGAAAATCAACCAGTAGAGTGAAATATACATCGCTCTTAAGAATAAATATCATTTGTAGTTTGGAAACATATTGTTTCTTGACTTTGCTAGCCGTACACCTGGATGGATGCAATGTGAAGGGTTATACTGTCTGGACACTGATGGACAACTTCGAGTGGGAACGAGGATACTTTGAGAGATTCGGGCTTTATGCAGTCAACTTCTCCCATCCTGACAGGCCGAGAACCATAAAGCAGTCAGCGATTTTCTACCGGCGTGTTATTACCGACAACGGTCTTTCACCAACACCACTCAGGTACTGTGTTTGCCTCACGGAAATCTTCATTCTAGTACAAAATCCAAATGTTGTTCTCGCAAACTCTGCTGTGTTTGTCTTTAGTAATTTCTCACAAGGTAGAGTAAGACCTAAAAGGACGTCATATGAAACAAATGGATTTCAATAAAACGACCAGGAGAGTATACCTTAGGTCTACCAAGTAGAGCACGCTGTTCATGTTTCCCTATTTTGTGCGAATGCCTTTTGTGGTTAAAGTAAAATGAAATTAAGTGATTTTTTTCCCTAAAACACGTTAAGACGGTCGCATACAATACATATTTACTTCATAAACCGTTTTTGTCATTTACGCACGTTTACTGTCATTATACGAGGAAATACAAGGGAAATTGCGACCAGAAAAGATTGGTAATGGAGAAAAAGATGTCAAACAAATATTACGTAAGGAAAGAGTAAGGTCCATACTGCAAGAATTTACATAAGACTCAGCTTCTGTATTATACTTTCTTTGATTAGTTTATGCATGTAATAGCGCTAGAAACTGGCAGTATGATTTACCGATCAACAAAGACAATTCATTGATGAAATTCGTTTTTCCCACCGTCTAGACTGCCATATGTGCCCGAACCGAGGCCGTACGAATCAGAATTCTACTATGAAACGTTTCCCAGCGACTTTAAATGGAGTACCGCAACTGCATCATATCAGGTGGAGGGTGCATGGAACGAAGGGGGTAGGTATATATTGCATATAAGTTGCAGGCCACAGAACGAAGACGGTATTTATAAACCCCATATGATCTATATTTTATAGGGCACATAAGTCAGAGAAAGACACAAAATTCCACGTTGTTGCTATTTTGTAAGTTAATTCAGAATGATTTACATTCATAAGACGTCCTTAACCTTATTCATTCTATTTTACAGCAAATTGTAAGTGCAAGCAAATGTGTTATGTATGGACACACATTTTTAGATTCATGACATCAAAGTTTAGATAATACGAGGTCAATAGTATGATCACTGTAAATCTGTTATTACATTCATGGTTTTGAGGTAATTTCATCCCTTGTGAAACAGTTTATTTAATCCGGAAAATTTATTTTTGTATACCTTTGGCATGACAAAACTATCATAACATCAGATGCATTTTTTCAGGAAGGGGCCTGAGCATTTGGGATACCTTTTCTCGCATGCCAGGAAATGTAGACAATAATGACACCGGGGATGTGGCTTGTGACAGCTACAATAAGTACGAAGAGGATGTCAAGTTGCTTCAAGATCTGAATGTAAGCTTTCTTCAAGCTTGTTTGAGAACAATATATTCCGCATACCAAGGAAAATATTTTGTGTGGATATTTCTTTACTCTCGCTTTTATTGCGTTCGTTTACTTAATGGAGTTAGGATTTCTAAGCCTTCTGTATAATATGATCAATGTCTGGCTGGACACCAATAAATCATACTAAAAATAATTTGTAAAGGCAATTTAATGGCAGCATACAATATAAGCGTTTGTTAAATTCCAAATGTTTATCTCAGTATCATTTACTTTGTATATCTCATTTGTCATCAACTAACATCATTAACATTCAATTCAATTCCTTTCCTTCTTGTATCCTGCATCCCTAAAGTAAAGAACAATGTTGTACACTGAGCCAGTCCTATTCATTAGAAATACTACTGTACACGGAGCTTGTCCTGATCATCATATATACCGTTGTACACTGAGCTTGTTCCTTTAATCAGACATACTGCTAACACTGAGCATGTCGTATTCATTATACAAACTGCTGTACGAGAAGCTTTTCACATTCTTTAGAAAATCTCCTGTACGCCAAACTTTTCAAAATTCTTTAGACATACTCCTGTACGCCAAACATTTCCTATTCTTTAGACATAATGATGTACGCCAAACTTTTCATATTCTTTAGACATACACCTGTACGCCAAACGTTTCCTATCTTTTAGACACACTGTCTTATGCCAAATATTTCGTATTATATAGACAAACTCCTGTACGCCAAAACGTTTCCTATTCTTTATACACAGTGCCTTACGACAAACGTTTAATATTCTTTAGTAATACTACTGTACGCCAAACGTTTCCTGTTCTTTAGACATAATGCTGTACGCCAAACATTTCAAATTCTTTAGACATACTCCTGTACGCCAAACGTTTCCTATTCTTTAGACGTACTCATGTATGCCAAACGTTTCCTATTCTTTAGACATACTCATGTATGCTAAACGTTTCCTATTCTTTAGACATACTCATGTACGCCAAACGTTTCCTATCTTTTAGACACACTGCCTTATGCCAAACATTTCATATTATATAGACAAACTCCTGTACGCCAAACGTTTCATATTATTCAGACATATTGCTGTACGCGAAGCCTTTACTATTCATTAGACATACTAATGTACGTGAAGTTTTGTTTTCATTAAACATACTCGTTTTTGCTTCTTCTATTACATCATACATATATTAAACCTTAGAGGACTCTCGTATTCGATTGCATTCTGATTTTATATTTTTTCAGAACTTTCAAGTGTAATCATTGATTTAAATATCAAATAAAATTCGATTTGTTTTCGATATTAAATTAAAAATGACTAAATTTACATATGAAAGAGCCGTAATGTGGTCCTTAAAAAATTATCACATATGTTTCATAGCGTCGTTTAAATGTTTAATCTCAAAGGTAGCTTATGTTCAACTTGCTTGACCTCCTTGTTGAATTTATCTCATGACGTTGTGTATCTCAACGTATTTATAGGTAACAAACTACAGATTTTCCATTGCGTGGCCTAGACTATTTCCAGAAGGGTCAGGAAGAATTAATCAAGAAGGTGTTGATTACTATCACCGACTAATTGACCTGCTGCTTAAAGTCAACATTGAGCCCATGGTGACCCTGTACCACTGGGATCTGCCACAGGCTATAGAAGACAAGGGAGGCTGGCTGAATGAATCCACGGCCGAACTTTTCGCAGAGTATGCTAACTTTACCTTCAACGAGTATGGAGATAAGGTAAGCTATTTCTATGAATTCCAGTTTTGCTCTGATCTAAATGTATACTGCCAGACATAGGTATACGTGTCGCTTCTCCATTGAGAAGGCAACTATGTCTCATCTTTATCCTGTGTTGAGAAGTCTTGTCAAGCAAATATCATGTTAATGTACATAGTGATAACCTTCTGTAGCGTTATACAAAACCCTTTGTAATGAAATTCCAGTTTTATTATGAGAGCAACGTAAAATGTAATGACGATGTCCGTACGCGAATCTGTTGGTCTGACTCTCTGTTACTGTTGTACTTCAGTTTTACGCTGTCGGCCTTTACCAAACGTTGCGAATGGCCTGCATATAGAGTGAAGAAGAGGATTCTTGATTTTTGCATCAACTGGTTTACGGTGAAGTCGCTGTCATTGAATAAAGAACAATAGTTACACACAGTATGAAATAAAGGGATGGTTTACACGATATATATATATATATATATATATATATATATATATATATATATATATATATATATATATATATATATATATATATATATATTTCTCGAATATGTACCTTTACGAATGTTTGGGGATGGCTTACAGGTTTGGTGATACATAAAATGGCTGAGGTTAAAGGTCAATGTCACTGTAATAGCGGGTGTATAGTGGAACGTTCGCAATACTCTTGTTTTATGTCAAATACATGGTCTTCAACAAAATGTTACACATCCAGTACATGCAAACTTTTGGTTTGACTTTGAAGTCATTTGGATGCTGACTTCTTAAAAATATAACCTTGTATTTGTATTATGATCACTATCAAAGTTGTTTTTTAAACACAAAAGTTCTCAGTCTACGCTGAAGGAGCGACTTTTGCGTAAATACAAAAAACGTAATACTTCAAGTTCTTCGGATGTCTGGAGTAATCTCTGTTGTTACTATCTCAAAATGCACGTGGTTTAAGAACATGCTGAAAATAAATGTACTTAATATGTCCAGAATAATTTCCCTTCATACAAAAATAAAACTTATCATAAATCACTGTTGCATTTTAGTGCATGCTTAAAAGTAATTATTGATTAAACATTTTATCTGACCGAATTCCAGGTAAAATACTGGATAACGTTAAATGAACCCTGGTGTGTCTCATTCCTTGGTTACGGCGTAGGGACCAAGGCCCCTGGAATTAAGCAAACAGGGACCAGCGACTACGTTGCAGCACACAACCTGATCAAAGCTCATGGGAAGGCATATCGACTCTATCATCAATACTGGCACTCTTCACAAAATGGTAAATACGTTTATTTTCTGACATTGCAGCAATTGGTGAAAATGTTTACATTAGTAGTACTAAAAATTCACTGGGACAGCCGTATGTCTTATGATCTTATCGTGTTCAGTTTTCCGATGATCGATATGGTACAACCATGGTTTTTCAATTAAGTTCATAATTGCACATTTTTGAATGGGTTATATCGAAGTATGAACAGTGTTTCTTAAGCATTATTAGTTACGCTGATAGATAAGCAAAGACAAGTTAACACTTGGAATCGTTTCTGAATATAAAATGTCATTTTCTTATTATTAATTTCCATTTCGATATCATTTAAGGTTCCGTAGGTATCACCCTAAACACAGATTGGACCGAACCCCGTAACAGACAGCATCCGTCAGACTGGGAGGCCTCAGAACGGATGCAACAGTTTAGACTCGGTTGGTATGCTCATCCCGTTTTTGTTAACGGGGACTATCCGGAGGTGATGAAAAGACAAATAGAGAAGAAAAGCAAAGCACAGGGATTTGTAAAATCAAGACTCCCCGAGTTCACAGAGGAGGAGAAGAAGTACATCAAAGGTAAATGTATAAGTGGCTTTACGCATGCATGATATGATTTTGCGAAGACCAGCTCTGAAATTGAATGCGCAAGGGAGACAGAAATTTATAGAAGTATACTACATGCTTTACAGTTACAGTAATATTTAGTATTTTGATCGGTGTAGCTCACTGGCACATCTAATTTCATTTATACCGGAAAGGTGTGTCAGTATGTGCGTGAACGTTTCGAAGGATGCTAGATTTTAATATACAAAATTGCAGTGGCAGTATTTGAGTGCATCCTTTCACTCGGTATGTCATCCGCTGCAGGATTTATTTAAATCATCAGCGCCCATGCTGCTGCGTTATACGCATCACTTTGAAGATACAGACCGCTTATATGATTCTTTACATGACATCCTCGAGCGCGTACCACAGAGCGAGAAGCTGATTCTCATCGACGACTCATCCCAAAAGACATTTTCTACAGCAAATGTGCCATTCCCAAGAGACCAGCCGGACTCTCGAAGGCGATTTCAAAGACCTCAAATTAATATACTAATGGCAGACATTGGCAAGCCGCAGAGACAACTAACGCTTCAAGCTCTGGGTTCGAGTGCAACATTACGACAAACAGTAACTGGACCGTCTGAACAGCGAAAGCCAACGCAACAAAAACAGTGCGGTAGCCAGGCTATACCTAAAATAAAATCCATTTGTGTCACTTGCGGCAGGCCTTGATATTCCAGGATATATTTGTTTAGCTATAACAGGAGATGCAGCATAAGCTAAAAGTCGACTGTATACCCTTCGTCATATCCAGAAGGTCGGATGCCAACAAAACCCTTTCGAAGAATGCTTGATTTTAATTTTTTTAAAAACTATGTTAAGCTAATTAAATGAATATGTGATCAATTATTTGAATTTTAATTGAATTAATTTTTCCTACTTTGTTTATGTTCTTAGGTTCGTTCGACTTCCTTGGCTTGAATTTCTACACATCAGGGCTCTGCTCAAGCCAAACTTACGATTCTTCACAAATTGGCTACAACGAAGATACAGATGTGCTGACCATACAGGATACGTATTGGAAAAGGTGATATTGAATGGGTTATTGCATAATACATATTCAATAATATAATTAGTGTCATATGAGTGTATTTAGGTACAGAATTGTCAACCGCTCCGGTGACCAGTGGTTATAGCGTTCGCCTCGGATGCGAAGGTCGCGAGTTTGAATTCCGACCGAGTCATACCAATGACTTATAAAACTGGTACTAGCAGTTGCCTCGCTAGGCGCTCAGCATTAAGAGGTTAGTGTTAGGACTTGTCGTCCTGGTGTCAGTATAATGTGACTGGCTGGAACATCATTCTTACATGTCTGCGGCATCATGCCCCATGCTAGACATCATTATAAACTGTAAGACTGAAGACATCGTAGCGATATGACTGGAAAATTGTTAAAGCTACGTTAAAAATCCATAACACACACACACACACACACACACACACACACGAAATTGTCAAATAGGACGGTACCTGAATATAAGCAAGAGAATAATGTTTCCTTCCGACGACCATAATACTGGTTCACTACGATCGGCATCACTTAATAATTTTAATATCAATAAACCGAACAATGAAGATTTAAAGATGTCACTGTTACTCTGGAGAATGTCCGTAATATTAATTGAAAATTGATCTTAAGAGAACAGAACTCACGGATATGTTTAAAATAAAATAGAAAAAATATATAGTTACCTGCCAAAATAAGATAGATACTATATTTACAAATCTTGTGAAACTACTTGCATGAACATAAATATTTGCAATATTTGTTATATACTTTCAAATTTAATTCAAATATTTATTGTCAAGAAAATGTTAACTAATACATGAATTGTTATTAGAATTAATGGCTTTTGATTATTTTGATGATGCTAGATTAGATTTTGTAGATCAGCCCATTTATGTTGTTTATGAGGGCTTCATTGGAAAACTTGAAATAAAAGCTGAGCGTCATCAATAAATACATCTGAGTGTACTATTCTGATAATGTGACAGTTTGATTTTCTGACGATTCATAAGATGCTGCTAATGGCTATTAAAAAAAATCCAGTCTTTAATGTTTTTGTACTACTCCATTTTGATTAGGTTAAACGGAAGCAGTTGATCTTTCTTCATTTTAAAGTCTTTGCAAAAGTATCAGTTCATAATTAGATGTACCTGCTCGCTTTGGGATTACGTCAAGTCCGTCTTGTAATCTATGGGACTGAGGGTCTCGAACATGTAGTGTCATAATTCTTTCACATTGTCAGGAAAATTTACGTCTTAAAAGGACATAAGGACAATTGTTTTGGTGAATATTTCTTGAAGACAGGGAAAACATTGATAGTTCAGGTAGAAAGTGAATACATGCAGTTTTGTGCAAGAACACATCTTTAATAGCACAAACACTACCATGTACTTAGTATACACCCCATTATATGCACGAAAACTTAGCTTACTATACGCTCGTTTGTTTCCTCCGTTAACTTTACATTGTCAAAATCGTTCAGTATTTTACGATATTGCACTCACGTGGACATCATATTGCATGCACGCGAGCCCAATAGTATAGTAAGAACTACTTCGCATACAAATCACTGCCACATTCCAGCTGCTTTGCCACATTCCGCATTAACATTCATGATACCATGTTTCGGATTTAGGCTAGCGATATACGCCAGAGTTCAGAAAAAAACAAATAACATGCAAGTGACAAATCATAAACTGTCTTCTTTAGCTGGTAACAAGAATGGCAAAAATATACTTAACAGTTTTTCATCCTGAATTTCTTCAAAATGTACATTCTTAGTTCCGCAAATCCGAATTACATGAGCCATGTCATGGGTTCTCAAGCTTGATTACACATTTCGAAATTGTTCTGAAATTTCGACTTTATTCCAAGTGCAATTACATCCTCCTTACTGCACTCAAAATGAAATAAACATTATATTCCATAGAGTCTTTTTGATAATTGCAATTGAAAGACTTCATATTTTTCCCACATTATGATTTCAAACATTCAAAGGCAAAACAGAAACACACGTGCAGAAGTCAACACGATGCTCCCTTGCTGCTAAAATCCGATGTACTTCATGTAGCATTGGCACAGATAAATCCAGTCCATAATCACGGAATTTCGTAGAATCGACAAAAATACCAAGATCTATTCATTCCAGATCAAATGTAAAAGTTGTTGCAATGGGCATTCATTCACAATATAACTCTAAATTTCAAATTTAATTAAACTAAAACGCAATTTTCATTCGAAAGTTACGTCTAGCACGCGAATAACTTCAAATTTATCTGGGCGGAGTTATGTGCGCATTAATAATGTTGTTGTTGTGTAGTGATGAATCTGCGCTTGTGTATTTAGTTTGGAATATTGCATACATTCATTTACTTTGTTTCTTTAGTGTATTTTTGTTTATATACTTAAGCCTTAGGTAGAATAAGAAAATGAGCATATAATAAAAAGGTTACTGAGTTTGTATGGGAAAATATGAACTCGTTTTGTCCGATGGTTATACTGCACTCCCAAGGTCGTGCAGTATTTCCATCAAAAAATCTCTTTCATATTTTCCCCATACAAATGCAGTAAACTATAAGCATTTAAATTGCTTTCACAAAACTAAAGTTGGATATATATATATATATATATATATATATATATATATATATATATATATATATATATATGTATATATGTATATATATATATATATATATATATATATATATATATATATATATATATATATATATATATATATATATATATATATATATATATGTTTCAAAGAAATACTGTTCAAATTTTTAATGACTGAATCGCGTTTAAATTTCATGGCATAACGTGATTACGTTTCCCTTAAGACTGAAACTAGATTTGAACGTATTTTGCATGCATTCACTAGGATGTATTTATCGCATATAAAACGAGAGCGCCGTTTCTCGAGAATGTCCATTTAGTACGCTAAATCTCGTCAAACGTCCCAGTCGATATACAGATACCAAGAAAGCAATTACATAAGATAAAAAAGACAATGAAAAACGAATAAAAATAGATAGCTTTAATTTGAAAAGATAATTACACTGAGTAACGCTGTCATTATGTTCAAAACAATGCAACTATTTTAAATCAACAATAACAAGATATTAAAAATACGCTAAAATGTTACATGATTATTGATTAGAAAGTTGAATAGAATATTCAGACTTGCTATTGTGTTCGCCTCCATATGCATGACATTTATATATTTAGCTCAAACACACTATTCTCCATTTTGACATAAATTAGAACATAATTACCTGCATACATACTCACAAGGACAAGTTTCATCAAACCCCTATATGATTTATATAGTGATGCCTAGGTTTGACTACATTAGTATCCAAATTAATATATACAATCAGAAGGGACATTTCAAATACGTAAGGACTGTTTTTTTATAGACCAAGTATAGAGACTGATAGGCACTTGGCCCATTTGTTTAAATACCACACTTCATTAGAGAAAACATTTATCGTAAGTTTTATTCCTGGTATTTTATGTTGTGTAGCTCTGGATCAAGCTGGTTAAAGGTTACTCCCTGGGGCATCCGTAGAATCCTTGACTGGATCCAGAACTCTTATGGGAATATCACAATATTCATCACCGAAAATGGTGTATCAGACAGAACCGGGACGCTGGCTGACACAGAGAGAATCGATTTTTACAGAGCCTATATCAACGAAGTGCTCAAAGGTTTTGCCTCTTTTTGGATCATAAATAAAATGTCTCTTTTCAAGAAAACTAGCAATAAAACTCCATTCAAAAACTTTAAGCATAAAACTGTTCAAAGTTGAAGAGTCGTGAAGCCGCATATTTGTATATTTGGATTTATTTAACCAATATATGGTATATTAGTTCAGACAATAATTTGACTATAAGATGCGGCACAAACCAAACATTATGAATGACTTTATATGTTAAAGGAGATAAACTTATACGTTACCGTTTTGGATTGAATTGTTTGTCTTCGCCTTATGACATTCTAAACGCATAGACCAGATTTCTCTTTGAGAAAGCGATATTGCAGTGGTATACTTTACTGTCATCACATTGCACGTTGATGTAACCAGAAAATAAAAACGACAATAACTATAAATGGCAACGTAATTTAACGCAAACACAATAAAATGTTGATGTTCCTGCTTTTTTATCATAATAATAATATAACATCCTTTTCTTTAGCGATCCGCCTTGATGGAGTCAATGTCAAGGGCTATACGGCCTGGTCCTTGATGGACAATTTCGAGTGGGAGAGAGGTTATGTTGAGAGATTTGGGCTACATTACGTGAATTTTTCTGACCCTGCCAGGCCCAGGACTCCAAAGGCCTCGGCTGTACTGTTCAACCGTATCATTATGGACAACGGATTCAAACATGATGCTCTCACAAGTCGTGAATTATTCCAGCCTCTCAGAGCATACGAAGATGAGTTCTTATATGGTCTTTTCCCAGAGGATTTCACGTGGGGGGTCGCCACGGCAGCATATCAGATTGAAGGAGGATGGGATGAGGACGGTATGGGCAGTGGTTTTGTTATTAGACAGATGTTGTTATAATACCAATCTAAAACGTAGCTAGAAAACGGAAGTGACCAGATTATTCACTATTTCTTCTACTTACAGATTTTATATAAGTATTAACGTTGCTCCATTTAGTAGTTTTATCTAGTGAATCATTCCTAGTAAAATTCGCTTTAAAGGGAAAATATATGAGGATGGCCATTAAATCGAAACCGAGATCTTTTAGAGTTCCTATGGGACCAACTTCCATTAAAAAGTTCATTAACCGTCAGATGCCAGTTTTAACAATTAAAGATGTGCTTCGTGTATTAAGAGATTCATTCAATAAAACTGCGCTTCCTATGACGTCTCCCATTATGTCACGAACTCTGCGACATATCATTTGTTTTTATGAATGACGGCTTTTAGATATTCTTTTTAAACCCATAACGCTGACGCGAAACTAAAATACTTGATAAAGTCAGTTAAAAGGGTACGACGTCATATAAATCTATGAATAAAACCGAATATGTCATCAGAAATACATTGACATAGTTCCTCTTTAATAATCTCTTTAACAAGAAAAATATTATTTCTTTTATACCATCAGGAAAGGGGCTAAGCATATGGGATAAAATAACCCACGACCGGAGAGGACAAATTAAAGATAATTCCACGGGAGACATCGCATGTGATAGTTATCACAAATATTTAGAAGATGTGAAACTTTTGAAGAATTTAAAGGTAGTATAATTAGGTACTATACAATCTCCAACAGCTTTAATTTGTAGTCTTTGTCTTTGCACATGGAATCCCTCCCTTGTTTTTTTCTTTTATTATGTTGCTAATAATTAGCAAAACTATTTAGTTAAGGTGAGTGCATCAAAATAAAAATTAATTCATTTTGTGACAAAAACCAACTCACCTTCGTCTGAACTGCAACGTGTTTTACAGGCCCGATAATTAGCGATTTTAGTTTTCGTTTACTCTTCACAGAGTTCGTAATGTATGGTCTTGACTCCCCTTTATAATTAATGTAATATTATTTTTTATTTTATTTTTCTCTGTCAAGGTTAATCACTACAGATTTTCTATCTCCTGGCCACGTGTGTTACCCCAAGGTACCGCAGACAACGTGAATCCACTTGGTATTGCTTACTATGACGCCTTGATCAATAGCCTTTTGGACGAAGGGATAAAACCAATTGTGACCTTGAACCACTGGGATTTGCCCCAAGTCCTAGAAGACAAACGAGGGTGGCTTAACGACTCCATTGTGGACATTTTTGCTGAATATGCCAGAATATGTTTCCAACAATATGGCGATCGTGTGAGTGCAGTTTACACACTTTGTTAATTGAAATACTCCATGAACTTTCATATTCTTGATATGTGGAATATGCTGGGGATTATCTCTGACTTTCGTTTACCTGCAACATGTAATGTATGCACCTAATCCCTCTCATTTGCAAAATGAGTTAATATGTAAATACATCTATTAGCATACTAGAGGGTCTTTATAATCTGAAAATTCAACAATTGAACGAACTCTTTAGGGTATAAAGGTCTTATTAATTTTAGTTCAATATGCTGTTCACAATTGCAAGTCAATATATTCACTTTATTAACAAAATTCGTCTAAGCTGGAAGGAATCAACATTCTCCGAAAAGAAATATATTCTGTCACAAATCAATCACTGAAGTAAGTTGTAGATTCAGATACAATTTGACGCTGAAGTTGACCATAACTCATTTTGATTACTGTTCCGTTTTGATGTTGAAGTTGACCATAACTCATTTTGATTACTGTTCCATTTCAGTGTTCATGTTGACTATATCTCATTTTGATTACTGTTCCGTTTTGATGTTCATGTCTACCATAGTTCCGTTTTGATGTTCATGTTGACCATTGTTCCGTTTGCATTTCCCTACAGGTAAAGAGTTGGATAACCCATAACGAACCATTCATCGTGGCACTAGAGTATTCAGATGCCGCTGTCCACGGTGCCGATGGAATCTATAGAGCGGCCCATAATCTTATTAGGGCTCATGCTAAAGTATACCAACTTTACAAAGCAAAATTTAGGCGTCAACAAAAAGGTTTTACTTTCAAACCTGAATAACATCTATCCATCTCGCTCTTCCTATTCTACTTTAGCCGTATATTCTACATAAAGAACACATTAGCACGTGTGTATGAGTCAGTTGGTATGCCTGTGTGTGTCCGCCAAGAACCAAGATTAAGCCACTATGCTCCAAGTTCTTTCAAATTAGCTCAAAATTAATCTTCATATTTTATGTTCTATGTATAAAAAAGATAAAGCCGGAGCTTTAGTATTTTCCAATTATGTCCCTGCATGCATGATGTAAAACAGTACGAAACACTGTTTTGGAACTGTAGAGTATTTATTTTAGGCGTCCAGAACGTACAGCTATTTGATGGTAACGGTAATATTAGGGTGTGCTTACAGTGTATGAATTCACACACACACACACACACACACACACACACACACACACACACACATATATATATATATATATATATATATATATATATATATATATATATATATATATATATATATATATATATATATATATATATATATATATATATATATATAATGTTGTCGTTAGTTTAAATCTATTTTGTGGCTTTGTTCCCTGGAAAAATGAATCGATAGATTTTGAAACCGTCTGGGCCGTTTTCGCTTCGGTTTTGTTGTTTGTCAATGTTTTCCAGTGCTTGTTTTTAAAGACTATTAGCCGTGTGGTTTTAATTCATATTTTGCATTTGTTAAGACATACGCTTCCACTCTTGCGTCTTCAACAAATTAACCTATTCTCTCTTTTACGTTTCCTTTTCTTGCAACATTTTAGGTGTTGTTGGAATCACATTGAATCACGATTTTGGATTTCCAAAGAGGAGATATAATCCACAAGATGTGGATGCAGCGGAGAAATACAACCAGTTCCATTTGGGATGGTTTGCAAATCCTATATTTGGAAATGGGGATTACCCAGACGTCATGAAGTGGCAAATTGGAAATAAAAGTAGAGCTATGAACCTCGCCGTGTCAAGACTTCCTAAATTCAATGAGAGCGAAAAGATTTTAATAAAAGGTAATGACTCTTGTTAAACTGAGATCGGTATATTAAAATAACACTAACTTAACATTAGATTTGTTTTGCAGAGTTCAAAGACCTTTTGATAATATACTCTTTCTCTTTCGATGTATTCACCAATAAAAGATGAAAGTTGTCTTAAGTATAATATTAGATTCTGCAGGACTTAAAGTTTATCAACCTTACCTTATGTTTCGGCCGGAGCTTACAAAATGACAGAGTATCAAACAGGATCAAAGTAGCAGGAAATTGTTATAAATACCTCGATTATTATTTCTGGATTGGTTACCTATCTAATCTCGAACTTGATGACGTGATAAATTAATGGACTGGTTTCTCACAATCTTCCTTAAATGTCAGCCGCTTGAAAAAATGTTTTAAAACTTCGTATGTTGACGGCAGAAGCCGTTTAATCTCTGACATAATTGGAAACATATACTGCTACATTGGACCAAATCTCGTTACAAATATAAAACGTTTTGTTTTAAAATAATTAAAAATAATGTACAAATGAGTGTTGATATATCAAGATGACACTTTACCAATTTCAGATGTCTCTGTAGTCGTCCTCATGTATCCTTTATTTATTCTAGGTAGTGCGGATTTCTTCGGTTTTAACTCATACACCTCTAGGCTGGTCACAAACAAAGTCCAACCCGGCAATACATATTTTGAAAATGACATTGGTGTGGAAGCTGAACCCAGCCCTGACTGGAAAGGGTAAAATAAACATGCAGAATGATTTCTATCCTTTCTTTATTTAATTATCTTCCTTTTATTGTTAAACAAGTTCCAATATCTTAAATAAAGCAGTGTCGATGGCTGAATTATTGGTGTAATATAGTCTCAGTTGGAATATACTCGTTTTATTCCGATCCGAGAGGAGCAAGTTCACTCTGACTCCAAATGAAACTCGGCGGCAATCATAATTCCTAAATTTCAAACTGCTGCACAGTAGCCTTGGTAAAAAGACGCAATGTCCTGCATAACCGTCTTACGTTGTCATTTCAGTCGTATTGTATTTTGGCGACAAGATGATAAAAGGTTAACAACTGCGCTAGAAATCTTGTACGAAAAAATGTATATAATAGTACAGTCTTTCTTTATTTACAGAGCTTTAAATACTTTAGTTATGCTCCGTTTTCGACTTCGTAAGCACAATTCCAAATTCCCCCAAAACAACATAAGAAGGTCTAATTATGTTCTGTTGGTCGTTACACGTGACGACGTTCACAAGAATAAAACAATAGAAATTAAAACAGTTTTTGCTTTATTTTGAGTAATGCATTTATGGGTGATAAATAAACAAAGACTGAAGGGTTTATAATCAATAGCCACAAATCAGCAAATAATGAAACATCGGCAAAAATATATATCTGATTTAAATTCTTAGAAACTATTCCGCTATAACCTTGGAAATGGTCGTACTGTAGGTTTTCTTGCTTTCCGTTGACAGTGATTTCTTCTAGGTTCTTTTACACCACTGTCCTTGCAATCGTGCTACTTGGAGATCCTCTTTTTTAAATGTTTTGAATGGCACCGGAAAAATTCACGAATGTTTACTTTGCACCCTCGTCCACGTTATTAATCGTCATCGTCTATTATAGACGTTTATAGGACTTTGCATTTTAAGTATATTTGTTTTTCTCAATGATCCTTACATTTTCTTGCTACATTAATGGAGTTTCAAAGGGCTGTGATATCAGTCGTGACAATATACGTAAAAACCTACTCTACCTTGTGTACTATATGCATCAAGCGGATTCACCCCTTGAACAAATGTTGTATATTTCATATTATGACATTATAATGTGTACGACATCAAACAAGACGCTAGGCAATGTACAGCTAAATTTATCTTGCTAAATCATTCTTGTTAAATATATATTTATGTAATGGTGTGAAACGAGATGTTATTTTTATCATAGATTTCAATTACGTTTTGTCTACGCTCACAGCGACGTCTAAAACTAAAAAGGTTACATTGCCTCGTTTTTATTTTACATCGTTTTCCCAGGTCATGGTTTGGTTTATTTATGGCTTACACATGAAAGCTGAAGCTTTACAACTCCCTCAATCTTTTTCATCACCCATGTACATCTGCCGCTGGCATTGTGGTCAATGATGCGGTTCTTGTTGCAGATTTTGCTGATGGTTTGGAGTTTCTAGTCGGTATACGTTCTGTCCATTACAGTTCTTCAAAAAAAAATGTTGTATTTGACGCCAATATATCTTTAAGATCAGTATCTCATTAAAAACACTCAGAGTTTCACGTACCTCATTCTGCTGACCGCTGATGTCATCGTTTAGGTCCAGTAGGCACGAGTATTACAAGCAATGACCCTTTTTCTGGTCACTCAGTATTCTAGAAACAGAACAGTAATCGTTATTTCCGATTTCTATATTGTGTGTGTCTATGTCTATGTGAGTATGTCTATGTCTTTGTATTCAGAAACCTTAAATGCCCATAACGTCTATAGGTAGCGCGTGATTGTATATGTTTGTGTGTTTTGTATGTAAAACATTAGGATTAAAAGAAACAATATCTTTCCTTCCCTTGTGAGTTGCACTGTTAGTGCGTGGGTATTAGATTATAAGTAAGTGTGTGAATAACTGTATGATAACATAACTTGTGTGCCTTCGTCCGTTTACTTTACGTGTACTTGGGTGTTTGATAGCAAAGATGTGTGTTAGTGACTGTAACATAAATCCCATTTCTGCCATTCGTTTTATTTGTACGGTTATTTTGTATGGTAATGGTGGATACTGGATTGTAAAAATGTGTGCTAGTGACCAACACATAACTTCTCTTTCCATCGTTCGTTTTATTTGTAAAGACGATTGTTGGATGGAACGTGTGTCTGTTAGTATTGATTGCATAACTCATATTTCCTTCATCTGTTTTGTTTGTATGTGTTTGCGTGATTGTCTTTAACAAGTTGTGGCAACCATTACAAATCCCTTACCTTCTCTTGTGCGTTTTGTTTGCTAGTGAGGTCGTGGGATCGTTAATATCTGTGTTAGCGACTATCATATAATTCCTTTTTCCCATATCCTTTTGGGAGCTATAAACCCCCAATGGTACTTTGCAGGCGCAATATTAACTCCTATAGGAGGCACAGTGAAATCCGTAATGTTAAATTCCCAAATAGAATTATAATCCTCTAGTGGTAAATTCCCATAAGGGTCAAGACTGAACGAAAACGAAACTTTGAATTCATAGATGGCCACACAGTCCCAGTCTAATTTGAATTCCCGTACATGGACATACTTACCCAAATTTGTCGTAATGTATTTACCATAGGGGCTGTAGTGCCACAAAACTGCCATTTAAGGAACGTTTGAAATCATTCTAGTGATATACCATTTTAATGTTATTTTATCTTCATTCAGATCGGGATCCAGTTGGTTGAAGGTATACCCGCGTGAACTCCGCGAAGCACTGAACTGGATCAGAGTTCACTACAACAACGCGTCCGTCTTCATCACAGAGAATGGTATCTCCGACAACACGGGAACTTTGGATGATCAACCCAGGATAGATTACCTACGATCATACATTGATGAAGTCTTGAAAGGTAAGGTATTTCATTAAAATAGCTACGTTAAAATAGGTACGAAACAGTATTGCAATACGAACAAATGCATGTATCCAGGGCGAGTCCAATAAAAATACATGGTATTTTGTTTTTGATTGAAGCATACACGTTTTAAAGCTTGCGAAATAAAATAAAATCTCGGTATCCTTCCAATAAGCATATACATTTGAATCTTTTACAACCAATACATTCCGTTCGAAAACTACTTCAAAGTAGCGACTTCGGTTTGGATATAATTGGGTGAAATATTTGTTATTAATGTCACGTTTTCGTTTTAGCTATCAAGATAGACGGATGTAACATCAAAGGGTACACGGTATGGTCACTCCTGGACAACTTTGAGTGGAAAAATGGCTATACGGAGCGGTTTGGTTTACACTATGTCAACTTCTCTGATCCTGAAAGGCCAAGAACCCCCAAAGCATCGGCATATTTTTACACTTCCATCATAGAAAACAATGGATTTAACAAACCTTTTAACGAAACAAGTGGACCTATAAAACCAACAACTACTCCTTTATGTGAACAAAATAAAATTACAACACCCAAAAACCAGGTGATAACCAAGAAAAGCGTTAACGGATCTCCGCCATTTTCGGCATGCATGTACACCAGCTTCGTCTTAGCCATGCTGTCATTTCTGCTGTTTTGAGTATTGCATGTGATGCAAGATATATTTTTGTAAATAAATTTAAAATACAATTAAACAGAAACTTAAAAAGAGTCGCAGGACCTTTTGCCATCGTCTGCCTTCATACGAAGTGCATTTTATATTTAATATGTAAGTTATATGATTTACATTGTATAAGTGGTACTTTTGTACACATGAAATTTGTAAATAGGTGAAAGGATTTACTTGATAGAGACAGTTTTCTCCTTTTAAACTCATGTTTTAGATATATATGGTACGCGACGAAATTGTAAAACCAATGTAGACAAGTAAAGCCCGAGTATTGATTGGTCGCAGAAGCGTTGATGCTGAATCAGCCCTGGAATCAAAGAAAACAACATGAAACGTGTGTAATATATGACTGTTACGTTCCTCTTTACTGTCACATTCATTCACATGCTATGGGCTGATATGTGAGTCTTAACACACAGGATTTATCCAGTCGTTATTTCGATAGAGCACGGAACCTCTAAACAATGGTGCTTAAAAACTTCAGATTGACAAGGATCGTGTTGCCCATTCTTTTCTCTTTAACTGGATTAACCTGCCGAATGGATTGGTTTGCTGATCTTTTCAAAGGCACCTTCTGAATCATTTCGTAACATAAGTTTCACAAGCTATTACTTGCAAAAATAACTTTTCCGAAGAGTTACACTTCTATTCTTTTCTGCACTTTCCGGGCAAAAGTAAAGACGAGCCAACGGTAGTCGTAATCGGCGTTAATATTGTCAGGTTCGTTTAAATGTATATTTATATCAGTCGTACATTTAAGTTGTAGATATAGAAGTTTAGATCATTTACATAGCTGTATCGTCAGGATACATAATAGTATGACCGAGCGTTAAGTTCTTCTTGCTTGTATGCGTGCCTCCTGTGCATTTATCACTATTTGCTCTTTTCCACTGACCGCTACGGTGGCCTAGTGGTTAGAGCGTCCGCCTCGGAAGCGGGAGGTCGTGGGTTCGAACCCCGGCTGAGTCATACCGAATACTTACAAAAATGGATGGTACTAACAGCTGCCTCGCTTGGTGCTCAGCATTAAGAGATTAGTGTTAGAACTTGTCGGCCTGGTGTCAGGATAATGTGACTGGGTGGGACATCATGCTACGTGTCTGCGGCATGATGCCTCAGTGCTAGACATGACTATAAACTGCCACACTGTAGACATCGTGGCGATTTGACTGAAAAATTGTTAAAGCTACGTTAAAAATCCTAATCACACACACACACACACACACACGCTCACTCTTTTTCACTCATTGACCAGTTTGAGCACAACTTGTCAAGGTGCGCCAATTATTCATTAATTGTGTCTGAAGTCACTGAATGTGGACAAGAAATTCAAAACAATTTATTTCTATTCATTCAGGTCTGTCGTAATTGGCAAGTCATTTAAGAAAACATTCCATGTAAATTAAGATAGGTCTATCTGAATGAAGTGATATAGATATTCTCCATTAATAGCGTTCATGTATATACAGATGTATAACACTGAGTAGGACTTTTCCCATGTGTATATTTTTCAATCGCAATATGTTCTAAATTCATAAAAATGTAGTGCACTTATTATTTTATCAACCCGTACATTTCTTTGTTATAATAAATATATATTGCCATATAAAATGTTCTTTTTTGAATATTCAAACATTACAAGAGAATACATGCGCAAGAAAAACAGACCTATGAAGAATGTTAGCATCTGCTACTTTTGATAAGGTAATGTGCAACGGACACTCAAGGCAAATAGCATTGGGTTGTGATGTTTTGTAAGGACCTAAGGACAATCTCCTGCGAAATATTGGAGCATTTAACAACGGGACAATTTTATAATTGCACACACCTAAGGATCCACGCGATCCCAGATCACTCAGACATAAAGAGATTGGTGTAAATTGTCTTATATAAAATATATCTGCAGATACACTGCATCGAAAAGTATGAACAAAGAGTGTCTTGTTCCTAAGTGTCTATAAAATAAAAGCTGAATGAATATTTAAAGTCATCTAATTTGGAAGATCAAAGACTTTACTTATCAAAGACACCAAGGAAAGTGTTGATGAGCGAACCGTTTCTGCATCACACAATTATTGACATCACATCTGATGTTCACACAGCAAACACGCGTGGCCGATTGGCAGCAGGTCGAAAATCCCTGATGATTCCACAAAGTGTTATAAACTTTTCGATGACTTTATAATTTTTATTTACATTACAGTCATTGCTATTTATTAAAATTGTATATAGTTTTCTTTTTCATCATTTAATACCAGACAAAAGTCGTCATCACATCATTTAAGGTCCGATTTCTATGAGAGCTCATCACTGCAATAATGATGACGTCAAATTAAAACATCAAGTCATTTAGAGCTGCTCTGACGTTCTCCTCACAGCTCATGATCTTACAGAAAACCAAAATATAGTGTTGCCTTCTTGCCGTTTTGACCAATGGGTGTATAAGCCTTAATACATCATATCCGTTCACTATCATATGAACTGGATCATCCCAAACGTATCTTGTTATAGACTGAAAGCAAGAGGAATGGAACCAAACAGTGCATTTTGGCTCAAATGTACTTCATTGCGAGGTCATCAGTATAATTTTACCGCTAACGCAAGCAGCCTTGTAACATCGTCAGACCTGTGCTCCATCACTGCAAGTAAAGACTGTCTGACATTTTCCTTCTATTTAGCAAAAATGTTATAATCCATATAAAAGCCCATGGAAAGAAAAGGCCACAACAAATGTAGTTTGAACTGAGGATGATGCGGTTACCATAACATACGATTTCCTTTTTGGGGGTGAATTGTGACACCAAAATTGACAGTGTTGTGGAAGTGGCTATACCTTTTCAAAGGGAGCTAATCGATAGCGAGGCGTTAGCTGCCATTTGAACGTTTTCTGCCTTTCCTGTCGCACGCAAGAATATAAAAAATGGGATGTAAATAATGTTCATTTCGAACTACAATCAAGTTGTTATTACATCTTAATATCCTTATTAACCCCACAATGGGAATATGACTTGTCGTGGCTAAGATCGAATTCAGCAACAATCTCAAACTTTTTATATCGAATGAATTATTGTTTTTTTTTTTAAATTAAAAATCTGTACGAACAAAACAACAAATTTAAATGGCAATTTCATTCGTTGTTGACAACTGACCACCTGTAATCATCAAAACCTATGTTTTTGTGGTCTTGCCGCGTTGGTCTGCCAAAACTAAACACTCTAGTCATTTCGATAGCCTCTGCGTCTGCCAAAACTAACCAGTCTAGTCATTTCAGTAGCCTCTGCGTCTGCCAGAACTAACCAGTCTAGTCATTTCGATTGCCTCTGAATCTGCCAAAACTAACCAGTCTAGTTATTTGAATTGCCTATGAGTCTCTTATAGAGAGTCGAAGGCATTCAACACGCTTTGGTAAGAGACGAGGATATTCTGCATGGAGATTGATGCACATTAAACTTTGAATTTACAAATACGGACATTCTTGACATAAAGACGATCAATTAATATTTTTGAAAATGTAACGATTATGAATAACGTATATGAAGAGTGGCCATAAATACATGCTTCATCGTCGTAATGACGTTGATCCAACAGCTGGACCATAACGTGTACCTATTCTGAATTTTTTGATTAGTTTAATTGTTGTGAGGCAAGGTTTTATTGGCACGAGCGGCTAAAACTTACTTTAGTTTTATATAATCTTGTTTCAAGGATATAATTTCACTTTCGTTGTTGATAGAACAAAAGAATTTAACGTGTTCCACTAACCGCAGTGAGCAGTTACCCTGCTTTCCCGTAAAGGTGAAATGTTATTTAAATGTCATGCATGTAGCTGTACATAACAAAGAATGTTTAACTTCATCTTATAAAAAGGAAAATCACATAGGTGAGGAAAAGAATCAGTATTATTATGTATATATATGTTTCTTGTAACTCTTCGTACACGATTTTTCTTTAGTTTTATTATTTTTTATGGATGTAAATTGTACAGATTGTCTTTAGTTAGTTTTTGCCTTCGTGACAGGGTCTGTTAAGAAAGTAAAATTACATTGGATCATAGGATGGATAAATGTGTTGACAATTACTAATAATAACCTTATTAATAAGACTTAATGACGAGTTTGCCTTAATTTCTCATTGACTGATATGGTTTGGTCGGTTCTAGACGAATTTAGTAATTTCCCATTTGGACTAGGTCACATGAATAGGAACATTCGAAATAAATTGTGTAGTAAGATCCGTGACGTAGGGTATGTTGTGAAATATACTTGTAATTGAAGGTGTATATAAGGAGAGAACAGTCACGTCGATATTGGTCAGCATATAAAAAGGGACAACGTCCAGGACCGATAGTTCATTGTCACTACCAACGTCAAACGAGAAACATGAATACTTTCTAACAGCAGGTATCGAGCGTAAGACAAGTCCAATGAGAAACTCAGGTGTGATTCTATGCCTCACGACCACATCACCAATGCAGTACCACATCTTAGTTGTTTATGTACTAACGCCATGACAAACTACGTGCAACCACGGAAACTTCCAGACCTCAAAACTTTACCTTATGGACATGCTGATATCACCCAATATAAAATGGGACGACTTCCAAGACGACTCTTCATTGGAAGGACAATCAACGAGAAAGATGAATCACTCTAAGCAGAAGAAAAAAGAGAAGGAACAAATATCATTGATCATTTTCACCACCATACCGTCACAGCAAAGTGCGTTCAAGCAAGGAAAGGATTCGGTGGACCAGAATGAGTAATTTAGCGTCTAAAATGACTCAGACAGCGACCACGAGAAAATATAGAACGACAACTTTCACCTACACGGTGAAATTTAAAGACTTCGCGTCTGATGTTTCAGCCGTGGAAGTAACATGTTTCATTACGGACCTACTTGACACACTGTTAGAGGAACTCAAATGTCAATGCCAAGCCAAAGATAGAGGTCCTTTGAGTCGATCTATGTATCATGATAGTTTGAACTCGCCTGTATGTCTTGGGTTCAGCAAACCTGCAGAACTAACTTCTTCCAAACTTTTGAGGGCTATAGAAGAGTTGCAAACAATGAGCAAAAAAAGTTACATCACCGATGGAAAAGTGACTACTCATATGGCATATGTTGTACCTCCATGGAAAGAAGACGATGATTGCACTTGATCTGCTTACCGATAAGTGTACCTAGCACGATGGACATAACAGCAGCTTTACGAATGAAAGGGAGTACCTGATGGTAAAGACCTACGCTGGGACATAAATGGTAGCTGATCAACGTGTGTGACGGATATAGAGAGAAACATGAACATTGTCTAATTTGATTGGTTGTTACTTGTTTTGTTTTAGCTTTTTCTTATAAATATACATTGAATGTAAATACGTTGCATATGAAGTGATTGTAAAAAGGGATGAATATTAATTTTAAGCAGTAGTTTACTAGAATCAAGAGCTAAATAACGTTTATTTCATGTCCAAATGTTTATGTATTAAATGGATAGTGCTTAGACCAAAGCACATGCCAGAGAGCCCATGTATATACTTGAATAAATGTTTTGAATCCATACAATACACTCTTCTCTTTCTAGTCTCTATTCTATCTTTGAGCCTTTCTTTAGAACATTTATGTCCTCTTTTCTGTGTGTTTGGATGTGTATGTGTTTGTTTCTGAATGTCTATGTTTGTCCCTATCAACCTTTTGTCCCTACAAATACATTTCACCCTATAAAAAGTGTTGACCCTATAAACCCCATAACGCCACCCAATGTTCGATTCCCATTGACCTCCAGGTGACACATGTTAAATTCCCATCGACGCCAAAGTGCAAACCCTATATTTTAATCCTTAAAGTACTCGACGCTAAATTGTCCCCTATTACTACTAGCTTATGATATGGGAAAAGGAAGATCACTCTTCCGGTACAAGTATCAGGTGCTTGTATAGCTTTTGTTATCAGCGGTGTTTTTATAATTAGCTTTAACGTCACGAGTTTGACCGTGCCCCTCCCCGTACAAATTCGCATGGGGCATCCAAGATTTACAGGTTTCAAATGCAGTTACACTATAATTATTATGTGTGAGGTCTAAACTCTGAAACCTGTAATGGTGGGATCAAATTCATCTGTTTTCAATGGTGTTTCCCCAATCCTTTTATATCCCACAAAAAGAGGAACCATTGCTTCGTTATGATTTATATAACCACAGGTTATCAGAATACATGTACTCCATGTATTTCATCCTTTGCGATTCGATACGTGTACTACATCAATAAACAAGTGTATTATTGCAAAAAGGGCATTCATATCCCCCAAGGTATCAGTACTGGTGTTTCTATATAGTAATTATAGACCCTGTAGACGAACTGTTTGGTTATTAATATACCTCTACATATTTACATTGTTTTTTTTGTTATGTGTTTATCAAATATAAATCTACTTTGTGATATACCTGTCATGCATTGGCAATAGATCTGAATGGCGTCCCTATCTAGATATATCAATGTTTTACGTAATAGCACTTACAGCAATCATAGGTAAATACAATAAGAACAAAATAAAAGAACAGAGGAGACGTGTCGTTTAATATTCGCTTGTAATTAAATGCTTACGTCGCAGCTATAGAAGCATTACAAAATGCTGGAGTCGGAATAAACTGTGACTGTCTCCTGAATCAAGCAGTGTAATTATGGATACTATATATGCCTTTCCCACCTCAATTTTCCTGCTCTTTTTCATACATCTGACAGGTAACCTTTCTCTCTCTTTCTCTCTGTCTGTCTGTCTGTCTGTCTCTCTCTGGGAGATACTTTGATAAATCTTGTTAGCTTAAAGCATCCGTCCTTTTCCTCAACTGTGATACATTAAAAAGTTAAGAAGGAACTGTTAAAACAGGATATGTGTTTAAATAGAGAAATTACCGTTATGTAGCCAATGGTATCGAACCCCTTGTAAAATCGAGTTTTACATCAAGTCGATGCCAATCTTGCAGCCAAAATGGCTGCGAAAAGTATGATATTTACAAAGTAATTATTATATGTTTTTGAAGGAAGAAAATAGAAAGTAATATTTCATTACAGGGATAATTTATCTAGCACATGATTTGTGCAATGATTATGGAAATAAGGTTTCTGAATCAATTTCAGAATAAGAATGCCACAATGATGACAAACCGCCTTTCACCAATAATTATCAAGTTATTGTGTTACACTGGCTAAATAACGTATATTGTTATTATTATTATTATTATTATTATTAATTTTACTACTATTAATACTACTGCTGCGGCTGCTGCTGTTACTACAACAACAACTACTACTTGTACTACCACCTACTACTACTACTACTGCTACTATTACTCCTACTACTTTTACTACCACTGCCACTACTATTACTACTACTATCTTACAGCCAAAATAGCTGCAAAAAGTATGATATTTACTACCACTATCACTACTATTACTACTACTGCTGTGTACACACCAGCAAGATACTTACGCTCCTCTTCAGACAATCGTATACTCATTATTCTCACTATGAAACTGAAGTCATATGGAAAACATTCTTTTGCATACCAGGGCCCAGCAACGTGGAATGAATTGCCCACTGAACTTGGACACAAAGACAAAGTGACCCCATTCAAGAGTGCCATTAAAACTCACTTATTTCGACTGCAAAAACAAACTTAAAGACCTAACAATATTTCCTACCTTAAATATTTTCAGCATGTTTTTATGTTTTCTAATTTCATGGTGTTTTGTTGTGTAATAATATCATTATATATGTTTCTTATGTTATAGGTGTTGTCTAATGTTGTAAAGCCCTTAGAGCTTCTCAAGATTAGGCGCTATACAAAGTCATTATTATTATTATTATTATTATTACTACTACTAATACTACTACTACTACTGTTGCTCCTACTACTGCTACTACTAGTGTTACTACTACTACTGTTACTACTACTACTGCTACTATTATTACTACTACTACTATTACTACTACTACTGTTACTACTTTACTACTGCTGTTACTACTACGACTATTACTACTAATATTACTACTACTACTATTACTACTACTAATATTACTACTACTACTACTACTATTACTACTACTACTATTACTACTAATACTACTGTTACTATTTTACTACTACTGTTACTACTGCTACTGTTATTACTACTACTATTACTACTACTACCACTATTACTACTACTACTACTGTTACTAGTAATACTACTAGTACTATTACTACTACTGTTACTACTACTACTAGTACTATTACTACTACTGTTACTACTACTACTATTACTACTACTACTGTTAATGTTACTACTACTAGTACTGTTACTACTACTGTTACTAATACTAATATTAGTACTACTACTATTACTAATACTACTACTATTACTACTACTACTATTATTACTACTACTACTACTGATATTAGTACTTTTGCTGCTACTATTGCTACTACTACTATTACAACTACTGCTACTCAGTTCCATTTTTATCTGAAAAATAAATACATGTATTGGTGTTTATACTAATACTTTTTGCTTAATCATGAAGTATAGCAGACACTGTGGGATATAATAAAATTTGTGGATCACAAAATAGGGCAGACACTCGGAGCTATAATAAAATCTGTAGATTATAAAATAGAGCAGATACTTTAAGGTTATGAAAAGGTATGTGCATCATGAAATACAGCAGACACTTGTGCATATCATAAAGTCTGTGGATCATGAAATGCGGCAGACAGATGGGGTTATAATAAAGTCTGTTAAATGCCTTTATCCAAAACGAGTTTTTGTTCATTCTTTACATAAGCGCTTTATATTTCTTCCAGTGTAATAAACTGTTTAACTCCAAAGAAAAAATACCTTACCTCACATTCAGCTCATGACAATTTAGGTCCCTCCTCGTGCAATAAGAGAAAAATCGAGCAAAGGAAATATTTTCCAGAGTTTACCAAAACCGGATCAGAATTAGATTACCATAGACATCGTGTTCATACAGTAGATACAAAATAATATTCACAGTCGCTAATTAAAATGGACCACAATGAACCTTTTATGTTATGCATAAAATGAAGGTACCTAGTATATAGTACATAAATTCGGTTGTCTTTCGCTATAAGCAACCGCCATTCTCGCACAACCGTAACAGGTTTTGATGTTTATTTGTATATTTTGTTTAAAGTTAATGGGACATTGCATCTTTCCAGTAAAATCGAGAAAATCAATAGCAGCATTTCTGAGTGCGTATATGCATATTCAATAATGAAAACATTTAGAATATCTGTGGACGCAAAACTTATAGAAAATTTTTTGTTTCCTTTTTTACATTACACGTTATAATAATGTAACATAACTTAAAATCACATAGGATTTAAATTGTTAACCTTTTTGACTCGCTATTTCTTACAAATTGTTTTATGCAAAACTGTTTGTTTTATATGTAATGCAGGATCGTCAGTCGTTTGGGAACGATATGATTGTCACCTGTGGGGAAAGAGTGTGCTTAATATACTATCAAAGAACCAATATACACAATTACAACACATGACTGGTTAATATTTTATATTTTATAAATAGCAATGTAAATTTCTGAATACTACACGTCAGCCTGTCTGTCTGTCTGCTCTCTATAAATTTATGGGATTATTTATTTATTTAGTAGTTAAAAAAAGCACTCGAGAAATAATGAATTTTCGGTCATAGGTATGCCGCGAAGTATATTACAATGCTTTTCTAAATTTCTTGTGCTGTGAGCGGAAACAGGAAGCAGAAACGTTACTTATCAAGCAGTTCTTTTTAGTTTTGCAAACCCTGGGCTAATCTGGCTTGTACATCTGTGTACTAGTCAGAATCCATGTCAAAGTAAAATTTCGAAAGTGTTTCCAACTCCAGTTCGGTCATTTTGCTGACACAGTTTATAGTGTGATTCTCACAAAACAAAATGTAACAGTTCATCAGTTACTGTATGTTTCATCGTTACACATGTAAGAAAAGAAAAGAAAGAAATAAAAGAAAACTTCCTGACATGCGATGGGTGTGTATTTGGTCACAAACTGTACTTCACTAAAGGCGTTGTCTCACACTGGACAGCAAGGCTTAGGCAAATATATCAAAACTTCGTCAATAATGCTTATCGCGATCGTTAATCGGGAATTATGACGCATTCTAAGACACCGATAACGTGTATTTAGTCAAAGCCAAACATATAAGAACAACTATAGCATATGTATTCCAGTTAATTTAATAATTAGAGTGATTATATTATTCTTAAATCTAATGATGTACAAGCTTATAGCTTCACGTTCCAGAGTGTCGTGGGCACTTGATATGTTACGGATTCACGTTCCATCAAGTCCTTAGCACTAACTATGCGACGGAATTACGTACCATAGAGTCGGGGGCTCTTGATTTGTCACATATTTAAGTCCCATCAGGTTTGTGGCACCTAGTATGTCACGGATTTACGTCCCATAGGGTCGGGGGGGGGGGGGGACATGATTTGTCACAGATTCACGTTCCATAGAGTCGGTGCCACTTGGTGTGCCAAAGATCATTTGTCAAAGTTGCTTTCCTTATTCTATGTTGTTTTATTAAAAGTTAAAATGTTCATATTTTGCATGTATGAGGATACTATTAACATGAGCTGGATAAAGGGCTTCTATCCTTTAAAATATTCATAATTTTATTATGTGGGCAAAAATGAATTAGACTTATGATCCCGGTAGTTGAAAACACCTGGTTAATTCGCACTATCCTTTTTTATATTCATATTTTCACATTCCATCCTCAGAACATTTCCGAATTTTATTCTAGGAAAATTGTGGTGATAAAGTTCAACAACATTAGCAATAAACGTTTAATTCTAAAACAAAAATGGTGGGCTAGACGGATAGCATTTGCTATCAAAACCCAAGATCTAAACTGATATCAATCAATCACTCCGCGGATAACAACATAGTCAATCACTACACGAACGAGTCACACAGCTGCTTTTGTTCACTAAATGCCTGTAATGACGTCATACGAAATATTTACCATCGCTGCTTTCCATGAGTCTGGAAAAGTCGCTACTCAAAGAGATTGCTTAAAAGTTAACAAAGTTGTTGAGAGAGTCAGAGCTAGCTTCACCATGGGATACGGTTACGTCTGGACCCAAATGCTTTTTCTACTGGAAGGGTTTTAGAACTATTTGCACTTCATCACGTATAAGTAATATATACAACTAGAGATTAATTTAGTCCACAGTAGAGACTAGTAATGAAAGGGAAACGTTTTTTCTTTCTTCATCAAATACATATTGGCTTAAAAATGTTTAAATCTATTAATGTGCCAATGTCGGTTGTAATTAATAAACTGTTACACTGGACGCATGGAATGGAAATTTTACCTGAGGACAAATATATGATATCAGAGTTAGGCCTCAATCTTTTGAAAAGATTTAATTATATTTTACATTTGTATTTAGTCTGATATTCGTTAATTTAGTTTAATTTCATAATTCTTCCCCCAAACACTTCGTGATTATTTAACATGAAAACATATCTCCACTTTAATCATAACTGCATCGATCAGTGACTTAAATTATATTTCGCTGTCGGCTATATACTTTTCTATCATATAGTGTACCATATGTACTTGCTTATAAGTTGAGTACAGCTGTGAACGGCACAGACCTAGATATACCGTTGCATAGTGCGCCGACAGCTATTGGTCTGTATAAGTTGTTAGAGTATTCAGTGTAACAAACAACAAAGACTCTGATCTGTTTGTGTTTTATGCGCTGTGATCCCTGGGACTATGTTGGCTGTATTTAGAATTAATTTATAAGCGAGTAAAACAGGTTATCATTGGTCATTATAACATTTTCTGTGAGTGGATTATAAATATTCTTTATTTATGTTACATAACCTATCTACAAGGGGCACTTGTTTAAACCTGATTCGGTTTGCTAAATATGCCAAGAGTTGACATAGAAAAAAGTGAATATACGAAACTGGGCTAGTGAAGGTGGGCTGATTCCAATCCAGTCAGAATCTGTGTACACGCTGTAAGAAGGCTCGACATTCTGTCCGCACCCTTGTATTATGATGCTACAACGAGAATGCTCGACATTCTTTCCATATCCTTGTATCATGCGGTAAGTAGAAGGCTCGACATATGTGCATATCCATGAATCACACTCTCCGGAGTAGGTTCGACATTCTGTCCGTGTCCCTGCATTATGTTCTTTGGAAAAGGATCGACATTCTGCCCAATGTCTACTCTGTCAAAATTCATGTTTCATGCTGTAAGGAGAAGTCTCCACATTCTGCCAATCCTGACTCTCTCCCAATTTGATTAGATAACTAAACAATATAGAGACTCATTTGAACTAGGTAAAACATCCCGTTATTTAAGAAGCGACCATTTGTAAAGACACCACATCAAAATATTCATATGCAATTTGAAAAATAATCTATTTTATTTAATTATTGGAATTTAATGTAGTTTTCGAACCACAGGATGCAGGGCGTGTAGTAAAATATGCACTTGGCTGCCATGGGAATCATGGGGAAGCTGCAGCCAAACATGTGGTGGCGGGCACCAGAGAAGAGTTCGGTACGTGTGCGCCCCGGTTGGGAGTAAGCAGGCCGAAAGCATGGCCAAATGTAACCTGAAAGAAGAAGAGAGTCTGGAGGACCGCTGCTGTAACGCCGTCTGCTACAATGGAGGAATGGTCTACTGGGACAATTCGACCTCGTCAGCGTCCTGCAATAAATTCTGCAAATGTCTCGACGGATTTTCAGGGACTTGCTGTACGACAAGTAAGTAAAACAGCATTAATGGAAAATATATACTAATTAATTCTAAATAACCTGGTACAAAAATTGAAAATTGGAAACATAACTCAGTGTAACGATATGCCATATAGTCCATGCATAATGTATTCGACATTTTGTAAAACTTGTTTCCTTATCTAAAGTCTTCAACACACACCTGGATAATTATTGTTGAAATAATATTGATCGAAATGTTCGCAAGGGATTAAAAACTAATAATAGTTAGAAAGAAGAATCAAAAAGGTTCACATTGACCAAGGCACTGTTGTACCGTTTTCTATGTTATTAGTTCAATTATTGTACTCTTTGCTTTGGTTTGCCCTGATTGCTACCCTGATATTACTCATATTTTCTCCGGAGAGCTTAGTGTAAAAAATTATAGCTGTTGTGATGCCTCCTCTGGATACAGCTTTGCTTCCATATTAACTGCTATAAATGATATATTAATAAATATTACCAGAAAGAAATATATTTCTTAAACATGTGTACCATTTAAATAAAACAACAACAAATATGGTAAATGCAACCTCAGGACTTTTATGCGTTGGGAGTATGGGGCATCACTATCACACACTTACATGATTATTTGTTTTGTACATGTTAGATGTTGTGCACGATGCTTAAGAGCTATTAGGTTCACGTTGTTTTCCTTGCTTAGACATGCTGAGAACAAAAGGAGCAATTATATACAAGATTTGTTAGATTTATTAAAATCGTAAAAATTGATGATATGAAGGATCACCAGGATTTAAATTCCCTATCAGATTATCCGTATCCTAACAGGAAATATTTTAATGGAGGCGCTGATTGGTCGATTTAAATTAAATAAAGCATACATTATTTTTGATAAGCTAATTAGAGAACGTTAAAGCTAGTTTAGAAGAATCGCATTATCCGTTCCAAAATTCGCGAGTAGTGGCCTAAGTTTGATGAATATATTAAAATCAAACAGATATTTGTTTTAACAAAGCAAGCTGATTTTCATTTAGTGGCCTATAGTCCTCAAGAACGCAATTCTCATTACACTGAATCTTTGTTTCTTTCTAAACAACATTTTTTATAATTCAGATATAAACGAGTGTTGGAGCTCCCCTTGTCTGCATGGAGGGACATGTATTGACTCGCTGTCTTCGTACAGATGTTCGTGTCCTCTGGGATATACTGGTCAACATTGTCAGACTGGTAACGTTAATTATCAATGCATCATACTATGCAAAAAAATGTTTTGCAAAATGGAGTGAACCGTTGCACATCATTGGTCGAGGTTTCAGACTTCCGAAAAGTGAGCACTTTAAATCGTCTCCAAATAAGTAGTATTAACTAAAAGAAATATGTTGTTCCTTTTTAAGCAAATGAAACCCTAAAATACCAACATCATTTACAACTGAGTTCACATGTTGTTAAACCGTTAATACATAATAAAATAACGCCGTTTTATAAGCCCTTCTATCAGGCAACATTGGATAAAGTACCAGATGGGCCAGATTATATGTCCGTAATGAAGTTCAACATATAAGGATTAATCGTTACTCTATGTCTGCTGTATAATACTGATAATTCACTGACAGTCCTTCCGGGTGTCAATGTTTCCAGAGGACTACACTGGACAACACTGATTAAAGGTGCAGCTGTTCATTTGGGTTCACTCTTCTCCAAAGATATTGCAATATTTTGGACCATAAGGGATTTTCGGAAAGGCTGATTAGGTTGAGATTCCATAATCTACGTGTCTTCTGGCAGATGTTCCCATTCCTAGGGCGCATAGATCAACACTATCACAAAAGATTACGTTTAATGGGACTAACCTGGCTTTTATTGGTGTCATATTTACTTGACTACACAGACAACACTACAAGAATAGAAAGTCAATTTCCATTGTTCTTGGCCTCTCAAACAGAAACATATACGTCTCAAAAACTAACATAACACACGTATTCTAGGCTAATATGTCATTCTCAGATTGAACTGTAAAGGTAGCAAGTACACGTTGGTTGACTCTGATTCCTGGACAAGAATGCACAATATTGAAATATTGACATACAGGAGAGTTTACACACTTAACTCATAATAAAAGAGATGTGTATAGGTTGCCCCTCAGTTAAAATCATCCACTTACACATGTAATGTGTGTTCAGTCTGCTGATCGTTTTTGGACGAGTTTAATATATACTTATATTTTATAGAGCATGATGAATGTGCAAGCAGCCCTTGCAGTGCTTATGGTATCTGCAGAGACTTCCTTAATTACTATGTGTGTGACTGTGCCCAGGGATACACGGGACTACACTGTCAGGAAATAGGTTAGTATGACACAAGACTCGCACAATCCTTTTATGAAATATTACTTTTTAATGTTATCGTAAACTTGGTAAAATCTTTATTTTGTATGCTTAACTCTCTGTTTCTCTTTTCTATAAATTCTCAAGGGTGAGGAAAGTACCTTATACAAAATGCTTTCACAATATTAGGCTGCCATGGCAGTCAGCCGTCAACATTTGTCTCTGTTAAAATCAATTTTAATGGTTTTTAAATGTTTGCTCAGCATGTCAGTATCACATGTGTTTCCACAGCATGTCAGTATCAAAAGTGTCTACACAAGTGTTTGTACAACATTTCAGTATCAAGTGTTTGTACAGCATTTCAGTATCTCAAGTATTTGTACAGCATGTCAGTACCACAAATGCTTGTACAGCATGCTACAATAATAAACTGATTATTCTTCATATTGTGTTGATTAAATATCAGATTTCTTTTTCTTAAATCGAAATGTGTTTCCTTCTTACAGAAATAGAAGCCCCATAGTGGAGAAACCTCGTGCGATCTCTGCGAGAATACCGTTTGGAGTCGTTTTATATAGGACTATCAATACGGTGATATGAACCTGATATTTCCTTAAGGATAACAAATTTGATATGAATCGTGTGATATATATATATAAACTGAAAGTTACAGTATCAAAGGAACCGTTGGTTGATAGATGGTTCATCAGTAAATAACAGCTTTCTTATCATCGATATTCTGAAAATATGATTTTATGTAAAGTTGCATTACAAACGGTTCATTTATTGCAAACAGTTTTGTCCCTTTCTGAATACTTTAAATATCATTGCACAGAAGATACAAACTGAACTGAATTTATTTCAATTACTTTTTTCAACGTAAAAAGCTCTATCTATCCTGTGTTGTCTGATTTAAACGTTTTGTTCACAGATAAAGAGATGGCAAACCTGTTGATAATGTAAGAAAGTCAAGTGTTTTAAGGATAGAACTCCAAATTGAGCCTGTAAATAATCAAAGTTTTACGGACAACACTATATGCTTCTTGCCTCTTTCTACATAAATTGTCGTATGTGTGTGCACACGTAAAGGTATTGATCTAATACGGCAACAAAAACTGGTAGCATAAGACTGCTTCGTTGGTTGATAGATGGTTCATCAGTAAATAACAGCTTTCTTATCATCGATATTCTGAAAATATGATTTTATGTAAAGTTGCATTACAAACGGTTCATTTATTGCAAACAGTTTTGTCCCTTTCTGAATACTTTAAATATCATTGCACAGAAGATACAAACTGAACTGAATTTATTTCAATTACTTTTTTCAACGTAAAAAGCTCTATCTATCCTGTGTTGTCTGATTTAAACGTTTTGTTCACAGATAAAGAGATGGCAAACCTGTTGATAATGTAAGAAAGTCAAGTGTTTTAAGGATAGAACTCCAAATTGAGCCTGTAAATAATCAAAGTTTTACGGACAACACTATATGCTTCTTGCCTCTTTCTACATAAATTGTCGTATGTGTGTGCACACGTAAAGGTATTGATCTAATACGGCAACAAAAACTGGTAGCATAAGACTGCTTCCTCGACCAAAACATTCTTAATATATCTTGTAAAAATGGGATTCTTGACATATATTGTAATCAGTCAGTTACTATTGGGAGATTCATCATCAGTTACTACGAAATTTCTAATTTAATAATCGTGATGGTGTTAATGCAGCGAAAGATATTACATGGACAAGATGCAAAATTAGCATGCCTTAGATTGAATAATAATGTGTACGATAAGTAGAAAATATAAACTTGAATACTATTAATTTAGAAGCAGAATATGTAGCAATACAAACAAACAAACAAAATAATTGTTTTAAAATACAAATAATTGTCTTCGCGTGCACAGCTTGTACAAATGCAATCATAGTTCTTCTGAGCAAGTGATAAAATGGACCAATTTTTATTATAGTAAAAAGAAAGAAATAATGATGGAGAACTGTTTTAATACATATCCACGCCCCAGCTCAATCCCGAAGAAACCTTGTCTCAGACTCTAAAAATAACGCTTGCATAAATTGCCCACCTTCTAAGCCATAGTTTATCCCGACAGGGACTCATTGTAACAGTTTGATTATTGTTAAGTATTATAAATGTCTTATTTCAGGCACAACTATTTTAAGATCAAAAATTATTTTGCGCCACAAGCATGTAAATTTGTTAAAATTAATGTATAGTGCAATGGTAAGTTGACATGTCCGTAAGGTAATGGATTTAAGTTGTCAGTAAGGTAATGGATTTAAGTTGTCCGTAAGGTAATGTTCCTCTTCATACATTGGCAATGCTATTGTGTTCGTTGAAATGATATACATCTGCTGATTGTATGATCTATGTATATTTACCTGCTGTATGTTAACGCATTGTGTAGGACCTGTGTATATTTACCTGTTGTATGTTAATGCATTGTGTATGACTTGTGTATATTTGCCTTTTGTATGTTCACGCATCGTCTCTATGTTAGTTTGTATTTTTGTATTTTTGTCGAAATTAATATAGTCTGTCAGGTCGCTGTGAAAGGTTTACATCTAAAGATAGATTTACAATGAAACTATATGAGCTACGAGTAGTCTCGTTGTTTGGTGTTGTAATATAAATCATACATCAACCATTTGGATAGTTCTAACACTGTAAAAACACAATATGTAGCATGGGTTAGTTTGATTGTATTGTTTTGAGAATGACTAGCTCCAATTCATCATCATCTATTGCTCTCCCTAGAATTTATAAATTTTCTTGGCACTTGAAACATTTTATTTTCATTTGGATATAGTCTTTTTTTAAGTTTTTATTTTTCACATCCTTTCCGAGCACTGAATTGTTATTACTTTTAAAGAAATCCTTTATGCTTCAAACTGGTATTCATTACTATATAGGCAAGATTGCTGTGCCGAAAACACCTCTTTCCCACATTTATATATATTTTCAGATTTAGCTTCGGGTTTCTGTAGTGAATGATATATTTGTCTTTGTCGTGCAATGAACACATGTACTCTTGCAATAATTTATCACTTTCTTTTGCAAAGTACATAAATAATCTTGAATGCGTACAATTTACTCCTATGTCAAAGGGTAGACCTTGAAATGGTATATGCAAATCAACTTTTGAGATTTACCATGTGCCATTAAAATGTTCTACAATTTGTTATTCGCTCATGCGTTAGATGATGACCAAGTTGTACAAACATTAGTGTATGTGATTTTGGTCTTCTCTCAACATTCTTATCTTTACTGCACACAATTCTTTTGCTGCTTTTGCATACATATGTGAGATCATATTTTTTGATTCCATAATAAATTAAATGATATAAAATCAGGAACGTATCATAGTCTCTCAGTAGTTCTAACGCAACGTCTTATGTCTGAGTGCGTGCCTTTGATTAGGATTTTTAACGTATCATTAACAATGTTCAAGTCATATTGCTACCGTATCTGTATTGAGGCAGATTATAGTGATGTATAGCACAGGGGCATCCTGCCGCAGACATGTAGCATGATGTCCCACCCAGTCACATTATCCTGACACCAGGCCGACCAGTCCTAACACTAACCTCTTAATGCTGAGCGCCAAGCGAGGCACCTGTTAGTATCATTTTTGTAAGTCTTTGGTATGACTCGGATGGGGATCGAACCCACGACCTTCCGCGTCCAAGGCGGACGGTCTAACCACTAGACCAATGTAGTGGTCTCTTTAGACTGACGTGATGAGCTAGTCCTGATGCACTGTAATGATTTTGATGGGTCTAATTTGCGATACACTCGTTTATTAGCTAAAAAATACAGTACCGGTATATTAATATTTTGTTATTACAGTATTGGCGATATCCTACCCAGACAATTGTAAAACACCTGCACACAATTAAGACTTCTGCAAACTATTGGCCTGTAAAATGTATGAGTTTAAGCTCACCAAATGAGCTTTGAACTGGTGCAGATTATTTCCCAATTTGGCAAATGATCCCTCTTCAGGCATTGTGTTTATTGAGTTTTTGACACTGTAACAGAGCCTTCGGTGATCTGATAACTGTTGTGGTGTATTGAACAAATTCAAGCATTTTTGCAGATATAGGTATGCCCATCACGTGTACTTGTATGTGATAACGCCAACTGTGATAAATTAAATCAGAGCTAATATATCAGTATGCGTCATTGCCTTTTCCGTCACTCTTCTCCTATGTACATGTCTTAAACTATAATCAAATGTATTCTCAGTTTGTTGTTTTGCACTGTAATTTTAAAGCGTAACCGTCACTCCATAAACTATACCTACCCAATGTATATTTTTATGATTTGTGAGTTTTCTGGGTGGATGTTCTTAGGAGTTTCCACGGCATATACCCGTTAGACTTATTCTTTAAGTTTATGCAAGCTTGTTCATTTTAACCAATTTAAGGAATTATACGTATGAGCTTTCTAATGATCGCTTTATACCTATCTGCATGCAATGTTACATATTCGATCTTGTCAAGATTCGGCTTTTCTTCCTGTTCAAATTTGCAATGTAACATGTCAATTAAACATTGAATGCATCACCGTTGGACATCTGTTTATTATGTTCATAGATTTTGTGATATGTTAAATTCTTTTTATTCAATTTCATCTCCATCTTATGTATGTCTTTTCATACCTCTGATCGCGAAGTCAAACTTATCTTTACAAAATCAAATTGAAGACTTTTCGAATCAGAGTTCTGGTGCATTGTTTTTATGATTGAAATCATATAAATCTGTTCAAGAGAATTTTTTCCTTTCTTGTTGGGATGTATAGTAACGGACCTTTCAATCTATTTCTCGCTTGATTTGGAATCGTTTAAACTAGCTAGTTGTCCTAACCTCTGAATTACTTAAGAATCAATTTTTCAATGTATTATACTATTATATCTTTACATCTGAATAACAAATCTTTTTTTTAAAAAAAAAAACGTTTAGCAGAATGACACATACAATCATTGACTAGACCTTTATTAGCCAATATGGTGCTTGTTTGAACGGCTGTAATATCACCTCTATACAGCATGATGACGGAATTGTAGAAGCTTGTAAGCACTGCAAACAAAAGCTGAAATAAAACCACCAAGTACACAAGCTGTAAAACTACTGAAGCTAGTACTAAAACTGAGAATTGAGTGGAAAAGACTACCTTAAAATGAAAGGCACCAACATAGACACCAAGTTGACCTCCTCGTAAGCTAGTATTTTAATGAACAACCAGCAGCAGAGGGGGCGAACAGACCGACTTTGGGAGCGTCCAAAAACCGAAATAAGGTTTCTAACTAAAAATATTTCGAGCTGAATATTTGCTTGAAATAAATGATTGTCTAACAAGTTGAGGATTCTCCGGTTAATTAGACCATTTATTTTCGTAAATTGCTTTCCTGATCTGAAAACTCGTGAAATTAAAATTACTATTACAAAAAACGAACCAACTTAAGGTCATGGCCCCCTCTGCTGCTATAATTAAATCATTATGTTATAATAAAATGGTACATCCGGAATCTCATACTGGTATGATAGCTTGAGAACGATTAGAAGCAATCAAAAAATTTCTTCCTGTTAGAGATTCATTTAAAAAAAAAAAAAAACTTGCAAGCGCAGCAACGATAACAAGTCGAGTACGAAGAAGACACTGAAAAACTATTTAAACCCGTCACTGCAGCTACTATGAAAGCTGCAACGGCTGTTGAAAAAACTATATGGGGAGATATTAAGGAGGAAGATGAGAAGAGGAAAAAGGGTATTTTTCCAGTATTAGAACAAACTGCAGCGCAGACTGAAAAAATAGCAGCGAGAACCAAGAAAACAAAAAAGATTTTACGAGACCTTCCAACTGACATAGCTACAGCTCAACCTCCACCTGTCGATGAAGAAATACTTGAAAATATTGAAAAACTTCGTACTGAAGTCGCCGACGTGAGAAAAGAACTTGCACCTGAACCCAAACCAGTAGAAGAAAACGTAGATTTGATTGCAAGATTTAAGAAGGGGTTTGTCGAAAATATTAGAAATACTAAAGGAGAAAAATTACCCGAAATAATATTATTTGGTATATTTAATAAATCTGGTATTTTAAAACCCCGTCATGAAAAAGTAAGTGATGATAATCTTATTAAATGGATATATCGCGTATATTACAACAAAAAACAAGCCAGAGATAGCGATTTAGAATACAAAAATCTGGATAAAGAAGTAAAAAGACTTTATAAGGAGAGACTGAAAAAACTAGAACAAGAACAACTCTCCCAGCAGGAACCTTCATATCAGCTTCCTCCACCTCTGCGACAAATAGAACAACAACAGTCTTCTCCACCTCTGCAACAAATAGAACAACAACAATCTTCTTCGCCGAAACTTAAAAAAGAGAAGTATCTTAAAAGAGCAAGATCCTTATCTAAGAAAGACACAGAGACAACAGAAGAAGGAGCTACTGGCAGTGGTTTGGGAAATAATTTTGTTTGTCTTAATAATATCCTCAATGACGTGTCACGGTTAGAAGTTCTCATAGGGGGAAAACGTGCCGGAAATAACTCACCAGAAATAACCAATGAAACAGCTGATATTTGTAAACGATTATTTCGCGGCGGCATCATGGATATTGGCGTTTACCGGGAACTTATTGATGAGCTCGTTGATGATTAGGCACCGCGATTAGATAAATGGTAAATAAAATAAGATGATCGTACACAATAATCATCGTAAATCCGTATCGGTGAGAGTGGTAAACTCACGATTACCAATCTATAGAGTTATTTACGGAGATGGACTTGGTGATGTTATTCAGGGATTATTTACAAGGTCAGCCCCAAAAGCAGCGCCTACTGCAAAACAATTATCGATGAAAGCTATTGATATTGTTCGTGAAAAAGCTCCTGGTGCAATTGTCAATGTTGCTGGTAAAGCGTTCTCGGCGATCAAAGATAGACTAGCACGATTAATAAGACGAAAACAACAACCAGTAAAATTACCAAGTACTGAAATTATGCCCGCAGATGTCAGTAAAATAATAAATCAAGCTGCAAATCAAAAACTAGCAGCGTTAGCAGATCGGAGACTCGGTGAATCCGGAAATAATATTTCAAGTTTAATATCAGGAAGTGGAACTTTCCGAAATGGAATTTTCCGAAAGCGGTAATCAACGTGTTAGACGAAAATAATTACAATAAAATGTTCAAGCGCGTATCCGACACAGCATTTGACATGGAAGCACCTGTCCTTAAAGATGAATATCAGTTTTATTCTTATGACGCACGAACACCAGATCAACGTGGAGGAAGAATTGAACTACAAGTTCATGACACAAGCAGATATTTTCTACCCGCTGAGGCTTTTATTGAGGTAGAAGGTACAATTGTAAGAACAACCGATGCTAATGACGGAGATGCAGTAAAAGTTGGTTTTGTCAACAACGGGATCATGGCATTATTTGATAGCGCCACGTATATGATCGATGGAAAAAATATTGAATCGATTCAGAATAATGTCGACGTTGCTACAACAGTAATAGGGTTGGCAAGATATTCTGATGATTATACAAGATCAGCAGGTCCCACAATGATGTTTGTGAAAGATAATTCTGGTCACCCCAATGATGATCCGTATAATATAAGACGACCAAGAAACAATGCCAATAACGCTGATGCTGATGTGTGGCCAGTGGTTCATGGTTCTAACCCAGATTTCAACTTGGGATTTGCAGCACGTAGAAATATGTTGATGGGAGCCAATAGAAGATTTTCATGTACAATTCCACTATCGCATATTTTTGGATTTTGTAGGAATATTAAAAAGGTTATTTTTGGAGCTAGACACACGGTTGTTCTTGTAAGAAAGGGTGATGATAACGATGCTCTGTGGAGACCCGCTGGTGATGCTGGTAAAGTAGTATTATCGAAACTTTCACTGTGGATGTCGGTAATGACTCCAACGATCGCAGAAGAACAAAAGTTGATTTCTTTCATGGACACAGGTGGTAAATCCTTGTTGTCATGGTTAACAACAAGCACAGATAGTACGCAAACTAACGTTAACAGTAGTTTACATGGCATATAGTATCACAACAAGGTGTTTCTGCACCACGGCATATTTTTATTGCGTTTCAGAACCGTGATCGTTTAGGTAATCAAGAACGTACTCATATGATATTTGATAAACTTGGTATCACAAATATTTCCTTGCGGATAAACGGACAACAAGAACCAACAGAGAATATACAACTAAATTATGAACAAAATAGTATAGGACGTGTATATCATCGTTTGATGTTATTCATAGGACGTGATGAAAATGTAGATACTGGGTTGCAAATATCACAGCATGATTTCAGAACTTTGTATCCGACTTATTATTTTTCACTGGAGCATCTTGATCTATCAAAGCAATCTGTCGTTGATATACGTCTTAAATCAACGTTAGATACAGGTGGTGTTGATTATAGAGCAATCGCGGTTATACTCAGCGATAAAGCCATGTTACTTGAAGGTGATAGTGGCCGAATGAGAGTCGTTGATGCACCAGTGGAAAATCTTTAATCATTATTTGGAGCGTGGCAAGTATTTATCATAAAATGCCATATCATCACGTTAGTGTCAGGCTGACTCCTGATCAGATTAAAAACCTTCAATCAAATTCAGCAAAAAACTGCGGAATGAAAATATCACTAAAGCGAGATCAGATCACGGGTGGTCAAAATAAACTATCATTATCAGAACGCCAGCTTAAACATTCATCGGCGCTAAACAATCAAAAACAGGCGTCAAATTTAATCTGTCTGCGGGTGCGATTAAGGACATAGTTAAAACAGGTGGTATTTTTCCACTTCTCGCGGCTATTCCAGCGTTAATAGCTGCTGCCGCTCCAGCCGTAGCAAAAGTAGCCGCGTTAGGTGCTGTTGGAACAGCTGCTGAAATGGGTCTAAAGAAAGCAACTGGAAATGGATATAAAAAAAGGGACGCGGCCTAAGATTACCGGGATCTCGTTGGGGAAGAGGTCTGAGTCTTCCAGGATCACTTCGTTAGACGCTCCAGAATCAAGTTTTGGTTTACTTGATGCTGCTAAACGATTAAAAATAAAAAACTTCAGAGGTGTTTTTATGCGAGATCAATTACCGAAACAACCAAACAAACTCGAAACAGGTATCATTAATCTTGACTCGAATTCAGGACCTGGTATTCATTGGGTATCATACGCGGTTGATCCACGTGGAATCGTTTATTTTGATTCATACGGGTTAGCTCCACCCATTGAATTTATCAAGTATGTTGCACCACTTCACGCGTAAGTTTGGTATTCAACGCTACCCACACAAACAATGACAGATCCGCCAATATGCGGCAGTGAAGTAATCAATGTACTTAACGCTATATCAAAATCATCCAAACCGCCACATAAGGCCGTGAATGATTATACAAGCAACCGCTTCGTTGCGCGTAAAGCGTTTTAAACAGATCTTAGATTATAATGGTTGATATTTACGGAAAATCTTCTTCACTCGTTAAGAAAAAGTCCGATAACATTGATCTGTCGAAGTACGCGACTAAAGATGAACTCGCTAATATTATGAATCTTGCTGGAGTTGACCCAGATGAGGTTGTTATTTTTCAGGATCGATACGGAAAACTAAAAACGAGCAATATCAAATGGAATGATATAATTCGACGAGTACTCGGTGCGGTCTCGGATAATATACCTGTTTTTACTGACAGCGGCAGAATTAGGGATTCAAGTATATCGTTTATAACCATCAGAGATCAAATTACAGCAAGTGTTGCTAATCGCGTGAAAAATACCGGTGACACAATGACAGGTGAACTCAGCATGAACGGAAATAATATAGTAGTTTTAAGAGATCCAACATCCGACGAAGACGCAGCAACAAAAAAATACGTTGACGTCAACTATGGCAACGTAGATGGTAAATTATCCACGTTGCCGGCCGAGCATGACGTTCACGTAAACGCGTTCACAAATCTTCGCAGAAACTTTAGAAAAATTAATGAAACCGCAGAGGAATTTTTTGGTAATCCGTTGGTCGTTGACGTAAAACTCGTTGATATCAAAACTAACCTAGACACGATCAAACAAACACAGCAAAACATCGTAGCGGGGATTCCTGAGATCGTTAATAAAACCAGTTTGATTAAAACTCTCGGCGGGGTTACTCCAGAGCATATTACCTACATCGTATACACGGTATCATCGGGATTTGCAACCTGGTCTCAGCAAAATAAAACTATCAAATATACCGCAACAGTCACTGGCGTGTACAGGTTGTCTGTGTTTAGTGCTGCAAAATTTGAAATATTTACAACGTATCCATGGCGTCATTCAACTGATAAGTTTTCTGGGGTTGTATCTGTTATATTAAATAACGGAAACGAAGAAACATTTATTCTGGAAGCAGCTGATAAGAAATTAACCGCAACATCTTACTGGTGGTGTCTGGAATTTGTAGCTGAAACACCTCAATTGGTTACTGCATAAAATATAATGAGTACCTCAATCGACGTTCAAAAATTTAGGTACAATCAAGAGCGTGAATGGCAGGCAGCGTTGAAAGATCGAGTCGAACAATATACAGTAAAAATAAAAAAGTATCAACGACGATTAGTTATCATTGACGTTGTTGTTTATTAGGTATCCGTTGTTGTTGCTGGAGCTGGAATAATATTATCCGCGGTAACAATGATGGCACCAGTAGCTGTGACTATTTGTATTTCAGCTGGAACAACGATTGCAGGTGTGCTTAATATCATTGCAAAAAAATATGTACTTGCACGAATGAAAAATTATCCGATTACATGATAAAATTACACATAGCAACTGTCGCATACTCGAAGTTATCGTCGTTGTTATCAGCGAGTCTCAGTGATGGAATTATATCCGATTTTGAGTTTTCAGAGATGATTAAAATATACAACTGCGCTGGTATTAAAGGTACGAGTATTAATAATTACGGAATTACTCCAGCAGATCGTGACAAACACAACCCCGCACAAGACCACGATGATCTCGGTAAGCTCGATTAATCCTGAATTTAACATCAATTTTCCAACTGCGATTCGCGCGAATGAAATTGCACTAGCCAAATTACGAGTATACCATAGTTGGCCAAATATCAGATCGAGATCATTTAATGGTACACCAGCAAATAATTCGCTTGTATTTGCTAATAAAAACAAACCAGATGGAACACCTGACTGGGTTGTTGTTGGAATACCAACTGGCAGTTATGAGATCGAACAAATCAATGATGAATTTGCTCGTAGAATAAAATTAATAACAGGAAAAGAAGCAAAAATATCGATTAATGTTCATGAACCAACGCTGTCTTCTGGAATTGAAATAAACTCTCCTGATTATGCCGTTGATATTTATCAGTCCACGATAAGATCCGTACTAGGTTGGCCGGATGTTCCCCCAGTGCATGAAGGGCCACCTGAACCAAAACGAGCTGATTTTACGTCAACAAATAGCTCTCGTCACGAAGTTACAATGACAGATATTTGGTGGTGGTGGCATGGAGCTCAAACTTGGGATATTAGTTTGGATGACTTAATTGGTTATAGTGGCAGCATATTTTCAGCTTTACCAGAAATTGAACTCCGTGGCCATATTAATGAAGAAGAAATTAAAAGAACTATTGACAGTTCCAATCTTGATCATAAAGATCAACTAAATAAACTACGTGAACGCCTCACTGAGTATCTTTTCGATATAACATCCCACGAGACACGAGGGGAAATTATCAAACAAATAGAAATTCTGAATTATATCGCAGAAGCTATGGAACACAGACACAACAAAATTATATATCTAATTTTAATATCATATCCTGCTTCAGAAAAGTTTTTATTGATAAATATAAAATCAAGGAATCTGATATACCGACGTTCAAATTTTCCGATTATAACCCGGACGCTCGGAGAAAATCTGTCAATGATGTCATTGATGAATATTTTCCTAAAATACTCGATGCGTGGAGAAAAATAGCCCCACCAGCAACTGCTCTTAGATATAATAATGATCCACACGGCGGCGGCAGACATATATCTCCGGGAATCGTTAATATAACATCGACAATCGCGGTTAATCTAGTTTGTGACGTAATCGAAGGCAGTTATCAAATAGATCTTGGAAAATCAAATCAGGCTCAACAAGGATATATCCTATACACGTTCACACCACAAGTTCCCCCTGAGGATTTAATCGTGCAAGTACCAACCAATCCTGTTTACCTACGCACACATAATCAGTATTTGTCACGAATAAATTTTAAACTCACAGACCACATAGGACGATTAAATGACCTGCGTGGGGAGCAATTGATTGTCAATCTACATGTAAAGTCTTAAATACTTTAATCGTAATTATTTTTGATCATAGATCTTTGATCTTAATATTTTTATTTTATTTTATTTTATCATAGATCTTTGATCTTAATATTTTATTTTATTTTATTTTATCATAGATCTTTGGTCTTAATATTTTTATTTTATTTTATTTTATCATAGATCTTTGATCTTAATATTTTATTTTATTTTATTTTATCATAGATCTTTGGTCTTAATATTTTTATTTTAGTTTATTTTATCATGAATCTTTGATCTTAATATTTTTATTTTATTTTATTTTATCATAGATCTTTGGTCTTAATATTTTTATTTTATTTTATTTTATCATAGATCTTTGATCTTAATATTTTTATTTTATTTTATTTTATCATAGATCTTTGATCTTAATATTCCAACACTTTTAGTCAAATTTGTTACTTTTAGTCGATTTGTCAAGGAAAATTCGTCAAATTACAGTTTTTCGTCAGGTCAAATCTCAAACGGTTCTCAAATTGATTTATCGATAAATCGTTAACAATCCTCATTTTTTTCGAAAATTACCAGAAAAATTAACAAAAATCGCATGAAAAATCTCATTTTGTGAGCCAATTTTACTGATTTTTAACGATTTATAGATAAATCAATTAGAGAACCGCTTGAAGTTTGACCCGAATGATATTGGAAAATTCATCAATTTTCCTTGACAAATCGACTAAATTTAACAAATGTTGAAATATTTTATTTTTCCTGAAAATTTGATCATTTTACATAGTTCTAAGTACCAACCAGCCCATCAAAATTACGAAATTGATTGGTTTGCATGATTCTGAGTACCAACTAGCCCTCAAAATTACGAAATTGATTGGTTTACAGGATTCTGAGTACCAGCTAGCCCATCAATTTCAGAATAAATAAAATATTTCAGAATAAACATAAAATATTTCAGAATAAATATAAAATATTTCAGAATAAATATATAATATTTCAGAATAAATATATAATATTTCAGAAGAAATATATAATATTTCAGAATAAATATATAATATTTCAGAATAAATAAAATATTAAGATCAAAGATCTATGATAAAATAAAATATTAAGATCAAAGATGTACACGTGGTCAACGTTGACAGGGACCCCAGTTACCGAAACTTTCATTTTCATTTTCACCAGAATTATTTTGTTCTACTTCACCAACGAGGTTACTCGCTAGCATAATTTGTCTTAATTGTCTTATGCGAGTACTGATTATTTTTTTTTGCCTCGTACTCGTGGGATAACTCTAATCGGTAGGGAGAGGAACGAATTCCTTCACTTGATTATCTTCTACAGTAGCTAGTGACCGGAACATCGCCGCCTGAATCCGTTTCATGAACTTGTATTCAGACGATAGTGTGTGTATTCCTTGGTTTTTACGTTCTTGTAAAATTTCAAAATCTGAAATTATTATTTTTCAGGATTTAGTTCATCGGATATATTAATTCCATCTTTTTCCAATTTTTTAATAGCAACAATTACATCGTTAATATTTTCGTAGTTCATTATTTAGAATATATATATTTAAAATAAAAACAATTATTTTACCTATGAACATCTATTCGAATCTTTTAGCAAGTTCAGGAATGGGCACAGCACAACATATACAATGAATGATTGTAAGTATGCGATGAGTGAATGAAATGAAATATATACAATGAATGAAATATTAATTAAGGACGGCACAACCCAGAACTCGTAGCTTGCCACCGCATTCCACCAAGTTCAACAGGCACACGAAATACTACCCCCTATGAGAGCCCCTAACCCGTCAAACAACGGTCTAGAGGCCCAAGAGGGAGGACGGCACACACATATATAAATGAATGAATGAACCTCTATTCGAGTGTTTTAGCAGGTTCAGTATTTTGCAATGAAATATATGCAAATGAATGAATGAAATGAAATATATACAATGAATGAAATCTTAATTAAGGACGGCACAAACATAAATGAGGCCATTTTCTACGCTCAACAGAACACCCCCCCAATAATCAGCCCGTGGGTGATACAAAACATGTATCAACCACCAGTGACGTGTGGTTGGAGGGTTCTGTTGGGCGGAGAGGGGCTGGCGGTGCCCCAATTAATTATAAAAAGCGCTAATATGCGTAACCACCGACGGTTGTCAGTCATGGGATTCGATCCTGGGACCGTGAACATCACGGCCAGATACGTTACCAAGTGAGCTATCGAATCAACTAACACTATATGTTTCAAAGGTTATTATATAGCTACAGATCGGTTTAAATATTTCTGCATCAAAACAGCGGTTCTGAAAAGATTGTAAATTTCTGTATTAAAACAGCGATTTCTGAATAGATTGTAAATTTCTGTATTAAAACAGCGTTTCTAATAGATTGTAAATTTTTGTATTATAAACAGCGTGTTCTGCCAAGATTTCTCGTAGCAGATTGTAAATATCTTGAATTAACAGCGTGTTCTGTCTATTTACATACTACCACGGCACCATCAAACGTTTTACCACCTACAGATCGGTTAAATACTTGTGCATTTCTGAACAGATTGTAAATATCTGCATTAAATACAGTGTGTTTTGCCTCGATTTCTCATAACAGATCTAAAAATAACTCGCTATATTGTACGATGTGAAATACGTTTATTTTTCTATTTTGTAAGTTAGAAACCATAAATATCTTTCTTTGGAATAATTATTGATATTAATTACTACGTAGATATTTAGTTAACCAATTACGACCATAAAAAATCGGAAATCTACGAAGAAAACTATATATTACAGAAGTAATCTCCCTTTCGCATAAATCGAAAAATCAGTAGTATACGATTATGCAATACTAGGTCCCCCCAAAAATAAATGTTTAATATATACAATTTAAGGTAGTGATGATAGTTTATCTCATTAACAATATTGGAAGGCGATTTTCTGTTTATATTTACTGGAAAGAGTAGATCTGGTTATATTTTCTGTGACGTATTTTACCACACGCGAGTTAATATCAAAGTATTTCGCAGCTGAATACATTGATTGAAATATAATTTCTTCGTCAGTTTCTATGTTTGTGGATTTTACCGCCCTCCTTACAATTGTTCTGTCATATTTACCAGTCCCTCCCCGTGCAGAATTCTCGCGCTGTGTAACAGGCTGAAGGTTGGATAAATTATTGTCGGTTTTCACGCCGTTAATGTGATCGATTACAAGATCGACTTTGATCAACCCCTTGTGACAATCGTATGTGAAACGATGACAGTAATAATTTTTCTTCCCAGCAGTAAACATCAGATAGCCAGTATTAATGACAAAACCAACTGGTACTTTCCTCTGACAATTTCTGATCATACCATCAATATTTGATTCATAATTTGTTATTGTAGGATGCTTTATAAACTCGTGGTTCATATTTTGCTCCATCATACAATAATATTATTTGTTTAAATCATAATTTGTCTGAAAACTTAGATAATCCTCCACGAATTTTATAGCGTTGTTATTGACGTTATTTTGTTTGTCATAATATCTTTTAAGCTCTCTGTATCGTTTCCACCACAACACGCACACAACTGTGTTTTTCTTCGCACTCCAGCACCACATCGCACACATGATATTGGTTCTATGCTTCCACGGTGAACGTTTTGCATGTGTGGTCCACAGAATTCCTTTTTACAGGATTTATTATAACGAGTCAATGAACCCACCATGAGCCATTTGCATTGAGACATTGTATACATAATATTTTAATTTAAATATTTGCTTGAAATATAATATGACCGAATTCGATAGATTATCCCGAATAAAGCCCCTGAGCGGAGACAAATTTAATCTCGACAGAATATCTCCTAACCTACTGATGCAAGATCTGGTTGATCCGAAAAACAAAGGTTTGATTAATAAAATTCACGACGCCAAGAAAGAATTTTACACAGATGGTGCATCTCATGTCTGGTGAACGTTCAAGATTATACGCAACAAAGAGATCATCGACGCTATGATGAACGACAAACGAGCAGCAATTATCATTAACTATCTTGATAATCGCAAATATCTTTTCAGAATAAAATTTGTCGTGTTGACAGAAACAGATGATTGGATTATCCGTGACAAATATGATCCTGTCCACGGTAATAAAAAAACTGTCATACTAAGTAAAGATTCCAAACCAGGTCTATTGACAGGTATTGACAAACCGTATTATGAACGAGCATATCCTGTGACAGCGATTATTTATGGAATCTATGTTATAAATGAAAAACCCAGCGTTGATAAACTGGCGCCGATGAAATTTTCAAAAATAAATTGTGTGGCTGAACGAGTAACAGAACATTTTACCGTTTCGACTCGTAGAAACGGTCTAACGGATAAAAGACGTAAAATAATAAACACGTGGGGAGAAATTGTTAAAGATACCGGTGCGTCTATCAAAGATGTCGCTGAGTTAGGAAAAAGATTAAAATTTCCAATAACCGTAGCGACGATAACAGGAGAGATTTTGTATGACTCAAAAATATAGATCAAAAGGAGCTTCGATCGACATTATTGATCATAACGCACACGCGTGGACTAACGCAGTAACAATATTTTCACGAGATCGAACTGTTAAATGTTATCCCACAGATAATTCTGATGGAGGCATGTTTGATTTTATTAACGAAATAAGTAAAAACGATCCTGTGTCAGTATGGTTATTTCAGTCTTGCGTGGAAGAAAAAAATAAATTTGATCAGTTTGTGAGACCAAATGGCGTTATTTATCGAACAGATCTTCACGAGAAAATAAAAAATCTTGCACTGCAATATACTGATGACACTGACGAACTATTGAGCAACTGTTTTACTGTTCCGTCAGTTGCGGCTCATTTTGCTAGAAAGAAAAATTTGTGGAAACCAACTAGGTTTCTTGATGACATAATACTGAGTTGTGTCGAATATGGACACGGCGGACTATGGAATACTAAATACAATCACAGAGATGTTATTTCAGTTGATATGGTGGCGTGTTATCCCGGGAGTTTTCTTGGATACGGAGATTGTTCTGTGTACTTTAAAAGATTCGGTCTTCCGACGCACGAAATGCCGCGAGTATCAATAAATGGACCATTACCGGATTTTGACCTGACTGGATTTGCTCGTATCGAGTCATTCGAAATGTCTAAAGGACTTCATCTAATTTGTTATGTTTGGTTTGGAAAACATTTTTCAGAAAAAATATGGACACCAATAGTACTATTACGGTATATGCTTGATTGTGCGATGTTAACACGGTTGATTGTAAGTGAAGCAATTATATCATACCGGAAACAAACCGAAGTTTGGTTACCACAACAAAAGGAATATTCGGATGAAACTGATTACGAGAACAAGGTTACAAAAGATCTTGGTAGAAAAATAATCAGCAAGTTTACCCAAGGAGGAGCATATGATCACAGACGACATTGTACAAGATTGATTATGGATGATGCTGAGTTAGATTTTATAATCGCTGATGCAACGAACAGAAATACGTTTATAAGTCGAGAAATAGCTTTCTTGTCAAATGGAACTAAACTAGGTACAATTGTGAGCTACATGGACGGTGAGTCACCTCAGTATACTCATTTAAGATCATCGATGCTCGCGTGCGTTTCAATAAACCTATTATCGATGATAAATAAAGTTTCTACACTCGCTGTCAGCGTCGCTACGGATTCGTTTTATATAAGTAAAAAATATTCAATACTGTTAGAAAGATTAAGCATAGGCACTTATGCATCGTGGGGTTCGTGGAGAATAAAAAAGGAATATATACTCGATTATTCCGAATCCGCTGATGTTGTGGTTAAAGATATTTACCTGATAAAATCAGGCAGAAATAATCAGATATCTTCTGCACCATCGGCATACGATGCAATAACTAGACACAAAACAGTTTATCTAAACGGACCTGACGGTTCTGGTAAAACCACTCGAGCTATCGAACTATTTCAGAATTCAGATATGATTGTGCTAACACCTACACATAGACTCGCGCGAGAAATGAAACAACGAGGAGTACAATCATGTACTTATCACAGCTTCTTCCGATGGAAGGGTGATACATGGACATCTTTAAGGATGGGCGAGAAATATATTCCAAGGATCATAATATGGGATGAAATATGCACTGTACCGCTAGAAACACTAAAAACATTTCTTGATTGGTTATTAACAAGAAATACTGCCGTGATAATGTGCGGCGATCACGGTCAACCACCACCCGTACTTGGACCATCTCCACATGATTGGCTGAAAAATTTCGTTGACCACTTCGAAGAAGTATCTGATGATCATAGAGCACTTGATGCAACGTTGAAGGAATTTAAAGAATTAATCAGACTACAACCGAATAAAATTCAGTGTGAAGTAATGCGCGAGATAATTTCAGAAACACCCATGAAAGACTTTCTGCGCGCGTGGAGACCAAACGATTTGATAGTTGCAAGTAGAAAGATAGTTCGTGATACACTTCAACGGGAGTTGTTTCAGTTACAACGAGAAAAGTTTCCAACGTTGCCAGTTCCATTGTTATCGACCAGCAGATACGCGACGGCAAAATATTGACGTTGATATACCAGAACAGACCGAGTCAAGGAAACAGAATCTTGTGTTGAATGATATTGTTGCAGTTGATGTTGATGTTGTTGAAGATGCTCTACGTGCTGATAAATCCCCGTGGACGCTTGGATACGTGATGACGATTCATTCATCTCAGGGATTAACTATTACTGATACAGTTGTTTGGATCGTTGATGATCGTATCGAATGGTCGAACCTAGTTTATCTTGCAGTGTCTCGGTTAGAAAAATATCTCAATTGAGACGAATCATCATGTGACTAGTGATGATATTGACGAATGTCAAAGCGATATAATAAGAAAAAAATTATCTGGTTATAAACAGTGTGATAAAAAAAACACGCGATTTTGATCTTGATGCTGACTTTATTAATGCGCTAAAACAACAACAGAATAATCATTGTGCAAGTTGCAATTGTATAATGTTATGGCGGTATCTAAAAAATAATCCAAGACAATTTACCGTAGATAGAAAAAATAACAATCTTGGTCATACACGAGAAAATATCATGTTGACCTGTCTTGAATGTAACCGACGTCAGTACTAGTTAAGTGATTTGGGTGGTAATTGTGTATCCTCGGGAATTACTTGTAATTGTTCACGTACAAATCCACGTTGAGGAGCAGTTGAATCCAGTCTGTAGATTGCGGGTCTACCTGAGGATCTTGTCACGGTGGATATCTTATGTGTGGTAACACTCCAAATAGGATCAGTCGCTCTTTTTTTAACGCCTTCAAGTTCACCGGGCTCGTATAAATACCTGACAGTGATATTACCTAATACTGGCTGTGCTGAAAGATCACGTTGTTGTGTAGGTATATTTTTTTTGTAATTGCATTAATAGGTTTCATGCTGGTTGTTCGAGTGATCTCATTATTTAACGCTGCTATCACACTTGGTAATCTTGCCACCCATTCACGAGATCTTTTATCCTGAATCAATTCCTTCGCGTGTTGATATCCAAATAACCGCTCAGCAAGTGTTCGATTAAATCGTTCAACAATTGCCTGATCACGATGAATTGCAGTATGTCCTCGTCGTATTTTGACATTATGTTGTTTCATTAACGATGATACTGGACCAAGAAATTCCTTGCCAGGAGCAACTTGTAGCAGCTGTGGCCATCGCAGACCACCTCGTTGATAAATTCGTTTAAACGCATCGGCTACCTCAGACGCTATTTTCGTTGATAGCGGTTCTGCATCTTTATATCTACTTGCAATATCAACAACAGTTAGCGCGTATTTGTACGTTTTTCTACGCACAGTATCATGTGGTAAAAACAGAATATCAGCTTGATGAACTTCATTAGGAACACTGACGCTGAAATGTGCAAATCGAATTTGCTTAGGTGGCGGTAGGTAAATTTGCCATATTGCCTGTTTGGATAACCACGCTTTAGCAGTAGAATGTTTAACCGCTGCTGCATCAGCGAGTTTACTAATTGCTGCTTTACCCTTCCAGTATCCAATTGGTGAATAATAAAGAGGTTCCATTTATATATTAAAAGCCCCTAATGCTAATTTACCTTTCATTGCGGATCTTACTAACCAATTAGCTAATTTTTCTTTGATATTTTTATTTTTTATAGAATCTAGCGCATGAATCAATTTCACATCTGCAATATGCCTATGTTGTAGGTCATTGCTTTTATACGCAACATCATGAGCATGGCATGCTTTATCAATAGCGTTTATTGGTTCCTCGCCTGGTTTTGGTTGATCCTGATTATCAAGCCTGATATCGAGTCGAGTACCAGGACCGCAATAATTATATCCTGGTGAGTGTTTTTCTCCTGGGTATTTAGCCCACGAAGTCCCGGGTAATTTTGTTAATTTTGCTGCAATATCACCCCCGTGTTGCTTTTTTTTTTTAACGCTGACTTTGTCCCTGAATTATCACCGGGAATAAATTTAAACTTCTTTGTACCACACCGCGTACACTTACCCGTAACCGCTGATCTGTTATTTTTTGTGGTAATAGTTGTTAGTGTATCCGTCGGGGTACGCGTCCTGAACTTCACACAATATAAATCCATAGATATTTTACACAGCATGGATATAATTGATTTCTCAACGACAAGAAAACGAGAACCTGTCAAGCACCATCCTACGTTACCAAATTCAATTAGAATGATAATAATATAACCATCTGGAAGTGGAAAGACACAGTTGTTACTCCATCTTATAATGAGATGGTTAAAGTGGGATACATTGTATTTGGTAGCCCCGTCAGTTGATGATCAACGATGTTATAATGTACTTAAGGATTTTAATGAAAACGCGCGAATAGATAAAGATAGCGATGTTATCGAGTTTATAACCGATATTGATGAAGCACCATCAGTTGATTCCATAGATGGATTTATTAATAATTTAGTTGTATACGATGATGTGATGCTGGACAAACAATCAAATCCAGCTAGGATTTTTTCTCGAGGTAGACATAAAATCACCGATGTCATTTATGTTACTCAACGATACACACAAATACCAAAAGTGATCAGAGATAACTGTAATATTTTAGTTGTGTTTAATGGAGTTGATACACATACGTTGCGAAATATTCATCAAACCTGGTGCCGCGGTGACATGGATATAATTAAATTCAGAAACTTCTTTTCACGAGCGCAAGCTACTCCGCATGGATTTATAACAATAAATTTGCACGATCCTAGAACAAGTTATCGTATTGGACTTGATAAAATATTTGGATAAATTAATAGCAGCAGAGGGGGCTATGACCGTAAGTTGGTTCATTTTTTGTAATAGCAATTTTAATTTCACGAGTTTTCAGATCAGGAAAGCAATTTACGAAAATAAATGGTCTAATTAACCGGAGAATCCTCAATTTGTTTAGATAATCATTTATTTCAAGCAAATATTCAGCTCGAAATATTTTTAGTTAGAAGCCTTATTTCGGGTTTTGGACGCTTCCAAAATCGGTCTGTTCGCCTCCTCTGCTGCTCAACCGGAAATCACATTTTTATCCCCGGTGCGGTACATTCGCGACATAGAAATTAAATGTCACCACGGAAACGAAAAGCCGGACGAATGACGCGTACGAATTCCATCATTCAATCTATCTAACTGTAGAAATATCGAATACAATGCAGTTGTGTTTGGACTCTTATCGAACCAAACTCAGTATCTGCAGCAACATCATCATATGCAAAATAATAAATATGGAACCCTTAATAACATATAAACATTGTTTAATTCAATATGTGGGTTGGGGTACCAAGAAACTAAACAGTGGAATGAATCTACACACATTCAAATGGCAAACCAACTATTAGGCAGAATCCATGTTGGATAATACTTTTCTTCTCCTGGCCAATATTTCAATGATATTATCCTGACAGGAAAACCCCAGAATCAAGCTTGAACCTCAAAACCTGAGGAGAAAAAATAAATTTACTAGATTCAACTCTTCATAACTCCCACACAGGAAGATTGGAACAAGAAAAAAAAGTATAAATCCGTTTCCCTCTTCAGGTTTGCATTAACTCGGAACGATTAAACTCCCTCAATTGTTTGTTGTATTACTGTATTGACATCTTTGAAACTTTTGATTGTTGTGCCGATATGCCGTCTAGAGCTTATGCTTACTGACATATCACCTTATTCCATTTTGAAACCCATTCCGCTTTTCATGATTGCGTTTCTCTGAAAAGATTTATCTTCTTTGGGGTTTGTGCTATTCTTTGTTGTTACTGGTTTGGGGCTTTGAAGTGGCACCATGCAACCAATTCAACACACATACACACACACACACACACACACACACACACACATGCATACATACATACATACGGGGATACGTGTGGCCGAGTGGTCGAAGGCGCTTGCCTGTAGACATCACTGACATCTTACGTCTGTCCGCGTTGGTTTCTAGTCGGTCAACATGCGTATGTGACAAAGCTTGCCAAGAGCTTTCGGTGTGTCGATGAGTCTTTTCGGGATTCGGCGGGATCTTTATCAACTAAATAAACTGGTCGCCATGTATATCATGTGCTGAAAAAATAGCGTTAATCACATAGCAACAACAACAATAATCATAAGCTGGTTAGGAACCCACGAAATGTTTACATTTTGTTACAAGGTTCATGTTTCTAGAGGTTTGGCGCAGTTCTTGAGTTTTGCATTTTCGGAACTTTACTTTTAATTGGTACCTAATAGCCATTATGGTGCTGAGATGCCGTTAATTGCTAATACATGAATGTTAATAAAAATCTCATACGTAATTTTGGAAGCGCGTTTTCTTTACATTTTATAGGATGACTACAAAATAAATATAATACGGGACAACATTTTCATTCGCCCATCATCGGTATGAATGCCAAATCATGGTATCTTCTCTTTGTTTCCGTCCAATAATTCAAATGTGGGCAACTTCAACGCAAAAGAGTGTTCTTGCGGATAACCGATTTGCCAAAACGTAATTAATTCAGATAATGGAGTCTATGCCTTCATAGGATACATTAGGAATACATTCTTTGATAATGGTTTGCAAATATCGACTTGGTTTATGTGATTATAATCTTCATTTGCTCGTCCTGAAAAATGATTTGTATATCTAGAAAGTGCTTGATCAGTTTTTCAGGCTTGCCACATCAAACATTTCCTCTGCCTGTCTGTCTGTCTGTCTGATGATATGTGAGTCTGTTCACTATGTATTAAACAATAGTGGATTTAAATTTGACCATATCCAGTTCATGTTATATATATATATATATATATATATATATATATATATATATATATATATATATATATATATAATGTACGCTGCATTATTGATGTCAGAGTTTTCTTTTTATGAAAAAGTTATCAACGAGTGGTATTTCTCTGAGCGTACATACTATACATATATTTTAGTTATATCACAAACAAATACATATACTTGTATTTGCAACGCATTTAAGATTGACTAAAGCAACTGTGTATTGACTGAAGGAATGGAGGAATGGACTCGTCACAGACCTGTCGAGTATGTCTGCTAAAAGAAAGTTCTTAACCTTTTGCAAATAATCGCGAACTCCATTGCAAATGGAGCAAATGGAAGAATTGCTTCTTTTAATTTTTCAACTTTACCTTCATTCATATTAATTAAATAAATATAAGACACACTTATGATTTAAACAAGAAAGATAGTTTAAACGAAGAAATTAGAGCAATACCAACACAGCATGGCTAACTTGCTGAACATTGAATGCGCTGGCTTTCAAATAGCGACTTGCATATTTCAACGAGTTGGAATTCAAATAGCGACTTGCATATTTCAACGAGTTGGAATTCAAATAGCGACTTGCATATTTCAACGAGTTGGAATTCAAATAGCGATTTGCATATTTCACCGAGTTGGAATTCAAATAGCGACTTGCATATTTCAACGAGTTGGAAATGTAAACTAAGATATACGAGGAACCCGCAAGAGGTGATTTAAACCTTTAAATGCATCTGCACTTTATCTAAGTCATTATTATAATTTAATTAACATTGGCACCATTATTAAAATTGTTTCTTTTCTCCATTTCTAACTTTCCCCTTTCCATTGCTTCGTGTGACTACATTTTTCCATCATTCATAGGTCCAGAGACATTGTCACATGCCGAAGATGAAAATCCTCCACGCTTGTTTTTTAAACAGATTTCCGTTGGTAATGTTATATGAGGGACCCAGAGAGAGAGAGAGAGAGAGAGAGAGAGAGAGAGGTGTGATGGTGGTGGGGTTGGAGATACTTACTAGAAAGGCATTCATTCATTGCCCATTCCTTTGTTTCTTTACTGGTTGATTAGTCTGCTGCTTTATCAACCCATGCAGTGAACGAGAACGATTTAAAGGGGATAGAGCGGCTTTCAGACACTTTATGGCTTTAGAACCTTATTAATCGGTTTCATAAAACATGAAGAAAGAAATAAAAATAAACAAAATTATTAAATATATTACACTGTTTGATTTCCTCCTTACATATAAATGTACCGTGCAAAGCTTGACAGGCTATTGCAACTTTGTATCATTGACACTGTGAACACTGTATTAGAATCTCATGGAACACATAACCATTACGAATCCCAGGTTATTGCAAGTTAATTAGTTTATGCACAAGAGAGAGAGAGAGAGAGAGAGAGAGAGAGAGATTAAATTCTGCAGTAATTTCATTCATTTAAAAGACGTGGATTCTATTTCATTAAAATGCTAATGCTTAATCAGTGGAAATTCATTACAGATTTAGAAGCTATAAAAGCGATAGCCCACTGTTGAAATATAACCTAATGTTGAAACAATATTTTTATATGCGTATTAATGCGCAATGGTCGGATCACAATTTGACATACAATACTATTGGTATATAAATTTGCTTTATAAGCTACATTATTTTTAATATCGAAGGCATTTATATAAAAATATCTTTTTCAGTAATTGACGGTAGTGCTTTTAGTAAGTAGACTCGAACTATTATAGTCAGTTACTAACACTAATTGCTTTGATAGTAAGGTTGTAATAACTATTAGCTGGTGTTTTCACATTTCCATACGAACATTCACTCAGAGTGGTGTAGAGGTGTACGGGGGGGGGGGTGCGGTGCAGATTTACACCTACTCTTTACCAGTTTTGTGTGTAAGTGATTTGTCACTTTTTCTGCAAATAAATCCGATCCCTCCTGTTTTTGCACTGTCACAACACTCTTTTGCCATTGCTACCTCTGTGACAAGTGAACCATATGATCCGATTATGAAGGCACAAATACAAATCATATTCCGCGAACGTGAAGTACTAAATCTGAGGAAATATTATTAAACTCTTTATTGCCTATCATATTATTTGTCTTCAAGTTGACATTTTCAGATCATATTCTAGAAAAAAGAATTAAAATTTTTAATTCATTGTCCTTGATATCGGCTTCTTTGAATTCAGATCCAACTGATGTCTGACAATAGCGTGGTAAGCCAAAATTCTGGTATTCATCAATATATCAAAGTTCACAGCAGTAACGTTGAGTCCAATAGTTCCGTGCAGACACAGAGGCACAAGTACAGCGCAGCATTATCTGATATTCCCATAGCTTATACACGAAAGCCTCGCGAAAGAAACGTTACATCATGTCAGCCGTTTTGCAATATGTATCCTACCTAGTCCAGGAAATCAATCAATCTTCTTCATCAGCCAATATTCAGAATCGGACTCCTGCACAAAATGATTATTTTCAACAAACGATAGTACCCTTACTGCAGCAGTGAATAACATGACGTAAGGGATTTCAGTCAGTGTGTAATAGGTGTTGTATCAAATAAAATGTTTCGATGAGTGCGTCTGAGAGTGGTAGCTAGTATTTCGCGGAGTACAAGCTTGAGGTGATCATATTCTAAAGTCAAGGCTGTATCATGAGAACAGTGGTATAAATTACTAACCTGATACCAATTGTCACGAACTTGATACACGGAAAGGCAAGAGTTAGAGTAGGATGGAAAAAAAGAGAATTTGCGTTTTTTCACCGTTGAATGGCGAAGGGATTTTCAATCAAAATTTTAATTAAAAAAACCCCACAAAATAACAACAACAGCAACAAGAATAAAAACATAAAAAACAGTCAATAATCTTGAAAGCAAGGGACTGACTGAGATATTTTCAAAATAGTGACGAGTACTTTCGACCAAAATTTATGCAAATCAACTATTTAAAAGTATGCAAGTTTTGCATTGCATCGTAAATATAATTAAAAAATGTAATTTAGATTATGGTGGCGTAGACATATTTATTCGAAACAAAAATCGTAAGGATTATACTTCAGTCTTCCAAGATGTTGTTACGTGTTAAATTCGGTGGTGGCAAGTTTGGTTAAGATAAAAAAAATGTAAGTTTGCGTTCTATATTAGCATATACATAATATATCAAGTGGTAAAAGCAAAGTAATGATATTTGGTGATTTGAACAGCATCAGGAATCTTCAAGACGATTTTGGTTCAAATGACATGGTCAGTTTGTTATGTACCCGTTACTGTCAGATGATTATGTAGTATAACGTTATATAGCATCAAACGTTTTACAGGACACTGTCAAACCAGACATTAAAGAGCTACTGATCTTTGAGTTTTACAGGACACTGTCAAACCAGACATTAAAGGCCTACTGATCTTTGAGTTCTAATGCTGGGTAATTAAGTAATGTTACAATACTGGTATTCCATAAGGTTTGGAGCACCAAAGGCTTAAGTATTATTGACATATTTCTAGGTACTTCCGAACAAAGATTAACTTCTATTTTATGCTAGGTCGTGAATTTATTAGAAAATTTAGAACGAAAATAATTGTGATAATCCACTGGAATGATTTAAGAGAAAAAGGTTGACAGCCGTGTGGACAAAATAACCTTGAAATTCGAAGCCTGCGAGTGATTAAGATGACCGCTTACCGATACAAACGAATCCATTTCAAATCCAACAAGGCGCGAATTATTTTTTTTCTCCAATGTGCTATTTTATTTTGAATGGGGAAGGAGAATTATCTGTTTATATTTTCTGCGTTTATGTTACAAAACACAACAAAATATAAATGGTAAACCTCGGGCATCGCAGGGGATCCACTAAGAAATATGCAACTTCAATCAGTTATACAGTAAATCTTGGTAGCCAATACGTTTGAGCATGAAGCTCTTTTTCATCGGCTCGATGAAATGTAACCGTTATGCACTTGTTTCATAATTTTATTAAAAATTGGAAATCAAGGATACAGAATAGCATTAGCGCTTCTCTTTACGTGTGTGTGATTTGGATTTTTAACGTAGCTTTAACAAATTTTTCAGTCATATCGCTACGATGTCAACAGTGTGGCAGTTTATAGTGATGTCCATCATTGGGACATCATGCCGCAGACATGTAGCATGATGTCCCACCCAGTCATATTATCCTGACACCAGGCCGACCAGTCCTAACACTAACTTCTTAATGCCGAGCGCCAAGCAAGGCATCTATTAGTATAAATCGTTGGTATGACTCGGCATGGGTTCAAACCAGCAACCTCCACATTCCGAGGCGGACGCTCCAACCACTAGGCCACCGAAGTGGTCTTCTTTATACGTACATACTGCTCTATATCAGCTTAAAGTGTACGTGGCCAATCGTCATATTTCATGGATATACTATGTTGTGTGTGCCATCGCAAAGATTGTAATTGAAGCTATTATATCAAAGACAGTACAAAGTATTCGATGAGTATCGTTTTACTTTAGAGTGTCGATATGCGATATACTGGATGATGAGTATCGTTTTACTTCAGAGTATCAGTCATACAAAGAGTTAGGGATTAATTAATTAGATATGGGTTATCACAAAGACCATAGATCTTTAAATTTATCGAACTTTCTACCTTCTAACAATAATACAATTTACGCAACTTAGATGTTTATATACTTAAGACTTTGAAACTGAGGAATGCTTTCATAAATATTAACCTCTGTCTTGTATGTCTCTAATACTCTAAACGTTTCTATTGTAGTTATGATTTAATTTACTGAATTGTATGCATTAGGTCATATTTGTAACAATATAATCTAAAGTTTCTTCTTGGTCTCGTAGTACGTTGTGTGATGGGTAATGTCTAGATGACATATGATCCAATTAGCAGAGGTCAATATTTCAAAAGGATTGCAAATGACGAATTGAATTTAAAGTATGCAACCAATAAAACCGTATTGATGAGACGACACAGATATGATGCTTCATTTTACCTACAGATAAATGTTCTTTTTAGAAATGTACATGCAGATGTTTGAACAGGATTACAACATTTGTCATGATACGTTTCTATAGGTCGCAAAGTTTTATCTAGCGGAGTAAGGACATTATCTAGCTTGGATGCGGACTTCGTCTGTTTATTATAGAGGGCCACGGGCTTGCAATAATAAATAACATATTCTTTATTACAAATGCGGACTAGTATTGTTGTACAATCAAAATAACGTGTTGTAGATAACTTGTTTTATGAGGAAGCCCATTAACACCAACAATCTTTCTTGTACCTCAGTGTCTTGAAAGTTCAATGTAAGCATGTGATATTTGAACTACAAACCTTGAAATTTCGCTTCTGTTCTGAAATTCAACTTACTATGATAGAATTCTACTTTTTATTTGAAAAATTCAGCTTACTAGAGTTGCACATTTAAGTTACTGTAGTTTAATTTCTAACGTAATTTAATTTCAACATAGCAAAATAAATTCTCGGAGAAAAATAATTTTCACAATACTTAATTGAAATTCAACATATAAAAATCGTTGAACCCCAAATAAACTAGTTTAATGAACATACACTATACACTTCAGTCACAGACGGCCACTAATCGTCATCTAATACTTGTCGTCATCTGAGCAGTCATACAAAGGAATATCGTCTTCAGTTTCAAGACTGACATTCTTCTTCTTGCAAACAAAATGAACGTTTTCCGAGTCTAGTACCATTCTTTGAAAGTTTATTACTTCGAATTCATTGTTTTCCAGCAACGTTTGCATGTGTTGAATACCCATACCCGGATTTGGCTTGCTGTCTGAGATCTCTGATAAACTGGAAGGGAGACAACTGAAAAGACTATAAACGTAACTTCCGGCTGCTTCCATGCTCCCTGCATTTTCATTTGGCTTGCAACTTACACCTACTTCAATTAGCGAGAATAGCCCATTGTTCTTTAACACGCGTCGAACCTCGCTCAAAGCCATCTGTGGGTCGGATAAGTCATGCAATACGCCATACATCAACACCCAATCAAAGCAAGCATTCCAAGTTTCCGGAAGTTTCTGAGCATTCATTTGTTCTAGTGTAACATTAATAACACCTTTATCTCGAACTAAGTGGTTGGCTTTCTCGATAGCATATGTTGAGTTTTCCACACCAATGAAGCTGGAATGTGGGAATTTCTGCGCCAAAGTAGTTATCAGTTCACCCGTACCGCAACCAATATCGATTACCCAACAGCCTTCTTCTGCATAAAAAATAAATAATATTTTTGTTGGCATTTTAACACACATACATACATACATACATACAGGGGGCAGATACAATGAAATAAAGACAGACAAAAATGAATTACCATATTAAAACGATGAAACATAAATACATACTACCATCAAGTGGATACAAAAAGATTGCAGTGAAAAGATAAATGCAAGTGAAATTGTCTTTCTGAGGAAAGTCACTGCGGTATTTATGCTATTATTAGATACACAAATTTACAAGTTTATTCCCGTGCTTACATAATTACAAATCTATCTCTTTGATCGGATTGGTCTTTTGTCAGAACGACCATTTCTCGCTACGTACCTGGTCACAAATTATTCAACTGAACTGTACTCCTTGTGCATTTTAGATTTCTCCCACAGTATTTTCAGACGTCTGAAAGCTTACTTTCTACAGTAACTTGCGTAGTTATCTAGAGCCCCATATGGGCCTTATTTCCGCTATCCGTGTACGCTCTTTCTTTTAACATAAGACCGCGTAGTTGGATTTTTCTGAACTACATCTATTCTTTCTTACAATGTTTTATATAGGCATGGGTCGCAGCTGATACAGGAGGATACACCTAAGTTCTATGTCGTCAATCAGATCTCTCTCTATGATTCACTTTTGTTGTTCTCTTTCTTTCTCACAGTATTTAAAGTTAGTCACTTTGGTTGTAAGCTGTCATTCAGCGAGAGGTAGAGCTGTTCCACGTTTTCTAATAAACAATTCCGCCAGACTGCACCCGTTTTGAGGAGGAGTGGACCTATACTCTAGCAACGCATTGTAGGACTCACGCAGGGGTTTGGTTATATAAAACAATTGTTTGGAGCAAACTGACACTGTTAATTGATCATGCCAACAAAGTAACATCTGATATATTTCTCGGCGGTTTTATATACTAATATCAGATAAATCAAAATTATTTGAGCTACACTTTTAGTGAGGTATAAAAAGATCAGACTTATGTTCACTCCGAGTTCTTTTCCTTCATCTTGTATTCTCGCCATCCCTTATGTAATCTCGCGCCATGCTCATGTTGACCAGAAACCTATACGAGAATTTCATCCATCTGGCATACAACGCCATCCATCCATGCTATCACGACTTTATCCATTTGGCATGCAACGCCATCCATGTTATCACGATTTCATCCATTTGGCATAAAACTCCATCCATGTTATCACGATTTCATCCATTTGGCATACAAAGCCATCCATGTTATCACGATTTCATCCGTTTGGCATACAACGCCATCCATGTTATCACGATTCTTGATATACATTTCTAACAGAACTCACGCGCGAATGAAATACCAAAGGATAGTTTTAATTTAAAATCTGCCAAGTAGTTTGAAGAATGTTTAAGTTACAACGAGTTTGGTGCCAACTCAATTTGCAAATTATATTGAATTCAAATCAGATTTTGAGAAAAGAGACAGGGATTGACCTTAGAAATGAAATCTTTTGCACACAGTACATAACCTGAGCCGAAGTAGACTTGCTATCAGGATAACTTACACTACAAAACTTAACCCGAAGCAGTAGTATAAATGCAAGATTTTTTTGATAGGTATCGACGGATGTGTCTACATACTCACTTATATGGACTGACTCATCAATAGACAATCAGCCGAAGAAAACGGGACAGGAAATGAATCATCATCATAAACTTGTGTATGTATTCATGTACATTCTTCTTTTTTTTTAAAGAGCAAAACTTAATTACTCTCAAAACCTCATGTAAGTCATGAAATAGAGTGTGCCATTTTGCCGTGTCAAACTTACTAAGATGTGGCAGAAGTTCATCAACCTGAGGAAGGACATCTCTTTCACAAATCATGGGCACAGTATGACGCTGTACGTCCGACAACCAGTCAAATAATTCAGGATGTTCCGAATAAGAAAAGCCTGAAAAAAGATTAAGTCTCAAAAATTTATTTCAAGCTCCATTACCTGGAACCAATATAAATTAGTGGCAGTTTTTGTAAAAACTGTCAGCGATGAATATCAGGCAAGTTATTCGAATATTTAAGGTTTTGAAATCATATTGCGAAAATAACTCGTTTCTGAATTATGCCACTTCACCAACATCAATAGTCGAATATAGTATAGTCAGTATAAAATAAAGTTTTGCTGCACATACAAATTGTCTAAAGAGGAGAACTTGGTTCTTTCTCCCACTGGATGACTGGTGAGAAAATATGTGTCCGATTGTCTGCAATTATCATTCTTTGCTTTCAAATTACGTTTTTATACAACAGTTCATCAAATAACGCTTTCTATTTAAATACAATGTAGACATGTAACTAAGAACATACTATTTGTAGCACAATCTTGTAAGCATTATTAACACATTATGCTATTATAGTCTTGTCACTCAGCCGTGTATCAGTCTTGTCAATATTGTTAACACAGTCGAGTATTACAGTTTTGTCAGTCAGTCGTGTATCACAGTGTTGTCAGCATTGTCAACACAGTCTAATATTACAGTCTTGTCAGTCAGTCGTGTATAACAGTCCTTTTCAGTATTGGCAACGCAGTATATGGTTACAGTCTTGTCAGTCGTATAGCATAGTCTTGTCAGTATTCTTAACACAGTATATTATCACAGTCTTGTCAGTCAGTCGTGTATAAGTCTTGTAACTATTGTCAACACAGTCTATTATTACAGTCTTGTCAGTCAGTCGTGTATCATAGTCTTGTCAGCATTCTCAACACAGTATATTATTACAGTCTTGTCAGTCAGTCGTGTATCACAATCTTGTGAGTATTGTCAACACAATTTTGTATCACAATCGTGTCAGTATTGTAAGTGTCTGTTTTGGATTATTAACATAGCTTTAACAATTTTTCAGCTATATCGCTACGATGTTTGCAGTGTGGCAGATAATACTGATGTTTACTGGGACATCATGCCGCTGATACGTAGCTAATCGTCCCATCCGGTCATATTATCCTGACACTGGGTCGACCAGTCCTAACACTAATGGCAACTGCAAGTATAATTGTTTAGTCTTTGATATGTTTTGTTCGAACCCGTTAACTTCCGCATCTGAGGCGGAAGCTCCAACCACTTTGGCCACCGGAGAGGTCTGTAAGTATTGCCAATATAGTAATGTGGCAGTCTTTTCAGCATTGTCAACATGCAGTTTACAGAGGCTATTAAGATCAAATGCTCTCTCTCACACAAAGTAAATCCATTACCATCGTATGTGAATGTAGAATTCGCCCGTAATCATAGAAAGACAACATTTGATTCAGATTTGCATGTACAAAGTAAAACTAAAAGCAAACAAATCAGTGCTGCACAAATAAGACTAGTACTATAAGAACGATTTGCATGACCATGGAATACAGAACAAAATAATAAAAAACAATCGAAGTACTGATATGAAACTACAACCAATAAACTGTCTTACCGTTTGGCCCATCTGCCCTCATACACTGTTTAACTTGCTCCTGTCGTTTGGCTAGAATTGACACAGCAGATGACAGTCGGGAGGCTGCTGTTACAGTTGACATATTGACCTCAGGAATATAGTATCGTTCTTCATCGCCATTGTCATCTGACTCATTATCTGGCACATGCACGTTAACTATCTCTGCTGCCACCATACAACACAGCCATTCTCGAACATACCTTTGGGACAGAAAAATATACTAGTTTTCGGTTCTGTTATAGACGCAAGCTCAAATAAGAGAGTTAATTTGAAAAAGATGTAATGTAAATTTTACCTGTATATAAAATTAAAAGTTTATAATACCATTTAATTGTTAGACGCCGCGTATGAAGGTAATCATTACATTTACCTTGGAAAATTTGTATAGTGTTTGGAAAACATTCTTTATTAAAAATTATCAATTGCGATGCGCATACAACTATTACAAAGGCTTCTTGTTTTATTTACTCGGAATATTATTGTAATATTATCAAGACTTTTCACGGTTAAATCAGGGATGCATTATCACACTGTTAATTATAATACATGGTTCCGCTTTCGCTATCGGGAAAACAAGTACACAAAATATGGTAAGATATTCGAGTGACTAATCTTCCACTTGAATCAAAACAAGTATCAAATTCATTTGAATACATTCATCATGAATTAATTTTGTTTGTACTTTTATATCTTTCTTGTCATTTAAGCAGAAGATATATATATATATATATATATATATATATATATATATATATATATATATATATATATATATATATATATATATATATATATATATATATATATATATATATATTCATTTCATCATCAGTATAAAATATTAAGTTCAATCACATGTTAAATGACGGAGTTTCGTAATCCGGATATATGGAAATTACTTCTCGGTAGAGTTATGCAAGGAGGTTTTGAAGGAATGATGCTAAGATAAATGTGTGTCGGGATAATATATACAAACTATAATAATAATAATAATAATAATAACAAAACTTTAAAAGATACAATTACTTCTGTAGATATTAGCACAGAATTTGTGTCGTGTGCAAAACTGATGGCTGGCTGTAATTTTGACACGGCTGCAACGGGAAGTTTAGATTTTATTTTTATTTAAGCCAAACTCCCCATGAATTTTCAACTGTAGTATCCATTATCGTTCCTTACATGTGCGTTCTATGTTTGTCCATCCTAGGTTAGTTTCAATCGGAAACATCTCGACCGTCTCAAATGAATGTCCTTTCGAGTTGTGTGTGTGTATGTTGTGTGAATTAGATTCTTAACGTAGCTTTAACAATTTTGCAGTCATATTGCTACGATGTCTACAGTGTGGTAGTTTATAGTGATGTCTAGCACTGCGGCATCATGCCGCAGACATGTAGCATGATGTCCCACCCAGCCACATTATCCTGACACCAGGCAGACCAGTCCTAACACTAACCTCTTAATGCTGAGCGCCAAACAAAGGCAGCTGTTAGTACCATTTTTATAAGTTTTTGGTATGACTCAGTCGGGGATCGAACCCCACGACCTCCCCGAGTCGAGGCGGACGCTCTAACAACAATGCCACTTGGAGCGGTTCCTTTCGAGTTGAAGAAAATGGCAACTTTAGCGTTGATTTTGTTGTGAATGTGGCGTTTGTGATTATTTACTCGTTTTCTAAAATCACTGGTTTCGCCAAAATATTGAATGGCATTGATACTGCATGACAGACGATCGATTGTAATATTGGCCGACATCCTAACTTTTAAATGATCGTGTAGTAACTACACTGTAGTTAATTCTTGTTTTCGGAGTTCTGAAAGATATTTTTTGACGTATGTTTACACATTAGGCATCACTTGTCTTTGCTATGGTATGTGCCTGAATCTGTGGTATTGGTTTGAGTTACCATGGCACGTATCAAATGGTCACTGAGGTCTTTAGACCTACGGTACACATCCATATGAACTTCTTGAAATGTACCCTTGAGACATTCGCTTGATTCAGTATGGTCCATATGCTTACGTATGATCTGTTGTAGGTTTTTGGACATCTGATTGAAAAGTTACTACGAAGGGTACACGCTTGTTGTCTACTTAGTTTTATATTTCGGAGAGTTCCCATGTCGAGGAGTTTAGTTTCATCAATAGCCTCCTCAATGAGTCTCATTTTGTATTCTCTCCTTCAAAGACGCCCCTTGAGCTCCCAGAGTCTGTTTTCAAAGGTGGCAGGTTTAGGGCATATGCGTTTGTTTAGGACTAACATACACTAAGGGAGATTTTTTATTACGTGATTGGGGTGGGGGTGGTGACAGCTGATCGGGAATATATACTGGTGAGAGTCAGTAAGATTAGAGTAGTCAGTTTCTGTATTCTCCTCTTGAAATGTGCAGTGAGTATCTCAAAAGATACTGGACCTGTTCGATGATTCCAACATAAGCTTAGGGTGAAAGTTATTGGCTAATTTTCTTTAAAAAAAAGGAAATTGTCGCATGTTTCGATCTATTTTGATTCTGTTTCGTCAATGAATCTATACCAGTTTAAGGGGTCTATATGGTGCTTTGATGGAACGCTTATGCTCCAGTCTTACCATGACAATACTGGCATACCAAGGTGCATTTGAGTACCCATCGTAGTCCCATTACCATGACAATACTGGCATACCAAGGTGCATTTGAGTACCCATCGTAGTCCCATTAATTTGTAGGAAATGTTCGTTGTTGAATACAAACTTGTTAAACTTGAGAAAACCTGTGTTAAACGTTTGACCATCTAGGATGTTGGAAGAGATGGATTAGATCAACTCTCTCATGCTGCGATAACGTCCTCTTGTGGGATGTTGGTGTTAAAGGAACATACAACAATAATGACGAGGAGAGTGTTACTTGAAAGGTTAAGTTTTGGTGTTTTGTTGCGATAGCCCACGGTATGAAGGCCTTTTTTTTCCTCCACAACCGGCCCTATGTGAAAATCAATAAATTCTGATATTTGTTCAGTGGGATGGCTGTTTCTGGAGATTAATGGGTTCCCTGGGTTACCGTCTTTGTGTATTTTGGGAGTAAAGAAAATCTCCTTGATGATGAGTCTATTGGTAGGAGCTAAGTTAGTATTTGTCATCAATGTGACCTATGCTTGTCTTTCAACTTCTTGCACACCGTTTCCGCGTGTTCAGTTATTGGATTATGGCTGAACTTTTGTAAAAGTTCTCTTCCGAAAATTATATATATATATATATATATATATATATATATATATATATATATATATATATATATATGTATGTATATATATATATATATATATATATATATATATATATATATATATATATATATATATATATATATATATATATATATATGGCTGCCAAAGGCTTCTGAAGCAGCAGGAACTAATTTTCACTCTACTCAGTCAAAATAAAATCAAGTTACGACAGAAATACACAGGAAATGAGCTTTTAGGTGAAAAAGCGAAGTGTCGTGCCCATACCCCAAAACATCTTCGGGCTAAGTCAGTAGCTTACATGATATCATTAACACTCATGTAAAGCGAAAAATGAAACAGCTTTGTCATACAAATATGTCAAAGTAGTATTTTGGTAGAGTTTGCAAAGTTAAATATGCATTCAATTTAGTTTTAAGTGTCCGAAACAGTTAAGATATAAACGATGAAATGCAGCCTGACAGTTCTGACTCTGGTTAAACCAATCTTCGGAATTCAGAAATACTAAACAATCACAAACTTTAACATCTATAACCACAAGAGTGAACTAAAACATATATTATGGGAATATGAGCACATGTTTTGTGATGATCCAAAACGAAAAAAATAAACGATGTTGAGATTGTAGATTATACATCTGTGAAATAGCACCATTACAGGATGAATCTTCTCAAGCAGGAATATTTGAGAAAAGAAATTCAGTACTTGTTGGGGTATGATTTTATAGATCCAGATAAACTCAACTGAAGTTTACAATGTAGTCTTCTTCTTAAACCAGATACTACATTCATTATATGTACTTGTCACGGAAGTGTGTATAATTTATATCAATATGTATATGTGATCAAAAACGTACTCGGGTTTCGTTGCCGCGTACAGCGTCACCCGAGGGTGGTTTATTTTTTCGGCTCTAGTTATTTCGAAATACTGAGCGCAACTCAATGCATGCTGCATGTGCAAATTGCCTGCAGCGAAAACCTAAGTACCTAGCTGCGCATATCTGTCACAGTTAGTATACATATAGAACAAATTCTCTATAAAAAATAATTACACTACGACGGGTCTTGTCAGAAGGCTTACCTCTTAACGGGAACAAATTTTCAGCTGTAGAGGTATTGAAATTTAAGATTGTATTCTTTATCACTATTCGTTTTATATGAAAGAATTGTTTCATATATTAGATGTTTTAGAATTTATTCTAAATTCTACAGAGAGTCAATACCTAGGTTAGACAACGCCATGATATTAGAAATACTATAGTCTGGTTCGAGTTAGCTATTTGTTGTAACTGAACAGACAGATTGAATTTAATTATACGCTGCATGCATTGAACGATTAATGTAATGGGTAACGAATTCATGTGCGCGCATGCGCAACATATATCAATGCTGAAGTACTTAACCGTGTCATATGTACTACACGGTTTAGTTATACTTTTAGCTGCATTATATATGGTTTGGTGATGTGAAGTCACATAACATAAATAATGTGTGGTTTCTTCTGACGTGTATGCTGTGTCTGGTGACGTTAGTTCGGAAGAGTGTACTGGCGTTCTCAATGCCAGGGACCAAAGCTTCGCGACCATCGGGTCTGTGTTGAATGTGAGGGCTCTCGAGGGATCCTTCAACAGACAGGGAGGGGTGGACCATGCATGGGGGCTCCTTGACCATTGACTAGAGCGGGTGGAACCGGAAATACACCTTGGATGTCAAATGGGCGCCATGATAGTTATATATATATATATATATATATATATATATATATATATATATATATATATATATATATATATATATATATATATATATAATTACGTGTTCTATGTTACTGTTATTTTCACTATTGCTATCTGAGCAAAATTACATGCATTCCTATTTCAATATCGTTATATGAACGATAGATTCATATTTTCATGCATTCCCATTTCAATATCGTTATATGAACGATAGATTCATATTTTCATGCATTCCCATTTCAATATCGTTATATGAGCGATAGATTCATAAATGCATTCATATTCCAATATCGCTTGATGAATTGATAAACTGATGAGTTGATAGATTGATGAATAAATGAGTATTATATTGATAAGTGCATAAATCACATGTCTTGGTCACTCTTGGTGTTTAATAAGACCTTGTTTATATTGGGGATGTTGATCATATAATTTTATTTGTTGATCGGTGATAGGACGTTATTCACGGTTGTTTAAAATTGCATTCGTTAAATTCATCTTTGCGTTTTCTCGTTGAGTTACTTGTTGTTGATAGTTCCATGTTAGGAACGTTATAATTGTCCTTATCTTTTTGTTTATAATGGTGTCAGATTTGTTCATATTTAATTTGCGTTTATAAAAAAACATCTTATTAAAGCAGTTGCTTTCGGTGTCTTTACTAATCCAGTCCCAACCCGACTTCATCTTGTGACAGTACTGACCAAATAATAGCCAACAGTTCACTAAAATAGATTCACTTTCGATGCCCGGAATAAAGAACTGCATTGGCAAAATTAGGAATGCAAAATGTGTCACCAAGATTGTCCTCTTAAAAGGATTCTGGCAAATTCCACTAATGAATAAAACAGCCTGTATTTGAAACTCCAGATGGACGTTGTTAGTTTAAAGTGATTCCATTTGGTATGAAAAATTAACCGGCAACATCCAAGCGTTTAATTAACATGATAACAACTGGTCTAGACATTTGTGACGCGTATATGATCTACAACGCTACCCTGAAAAGATCACTTGGGAACCATTATGAAATTCTTTGATGCCTCAGTGTTGAAAATCTGACAGTTAATTTATGTACAAGTGAGTCTTGTCGTGTTTGTGTAAAAAAAAAATTATAGGGAAATTACATCTGAATATGTTGAGGTCAAGGCTGTCTCTGAATTCCCAATAACTGTTAGTAATAAGCGACTGATGCAACTCATGGACATAGCTGGATATTATCGGAGATTTTGCTCAAATGTTTCCATAAATGCTGAACCTCTAGCCAGTTTGTTGAGTAAGAAATCCAAGTTTCACTGGTCTAACAAATGTCAAGAGCTTTTTGATAAATTAAAGACCATACTTTAACGTGCACGAGTTTCTTCAGCTCCAAATATCAGTCAATTAAAAATATATGTTGATGCAAGTGATATAGGGTTTAGGAGAGTAATGATTCAAGAAGACAAAAAGGTATAGTTCATCCAGTGCTTAATTTTCTAAATAACCTAAACAAGTAACAAAGAAATTATTCCACGACCGAGAAGGAATGCTTTGGCTTTTTATCGAAGTGTATATTCGTTTAGCTCCTTCTCTGACTATTATATTCAGTGATCACAGCAACTTACTTTCATTAACAAAACGAACAATCAAATCAGAGATTGTTTCGGTGGAGTTTGATGCTGCAGGAATACAAAATGATGTTAGGCACAACAAGGGGAAAGATTAGTTGGTTGCAGATGCATTCTCTTACGTGTTTAGAAGTACAATATTGTTGTATTTTGTATATAATTTGTGTAATTAAGTTTTCTGTCATTCATTATGACATCCTTCAATGTAATTTTTAATTATTATAGTCTTATTTGTATATCTGATTAATATGTAAAAGAAAGCTTTATTGTATTAACCTTTTTTCTTTATGAGGGGATGAGCTTATGTAAATCTATATATTCCTATATTTGTCCCTGATTGAGGGTTTTGTCTACCTAGATTTTGTCATCATTTTATGACAAAAACAAGATATTTACTTGAATTTAAGATCAAGATCTGACCTTTGTTTACCAGTCAGTGAAGTTTACATTAGCAATGATCAGTTTCCCAGAACATTATGTTGTGTGATAGGTCAAATAACAGTTTGTATATAAATAGATGTTTGTAAAAAAAAGTCTTCATTCCTATCAATAGTTTTAGTTGCATTCTGATATAATCTGAGTGGGACTATTGAGTTTAATTAATGTTTGGAATGACAAGGTGCTCATCGACGTTTTAGTCTAAAGCACTATTTCGGGATTGAAAGGACTCATTCAAAGACATTCTGGATTTTGATAGATTTGCACATTCAAGACTATTGTAATTCATTCGAAATGTTTTATACTTTCTGGGCTTATAATATTTGTAATTTAATTCATAATACTATTAGTTCCGCTTATTTCTCAGTTTGTCCCTTAAAGAAATAAAATTGTCGATTTTACTTAAATTATTTGATTCACTTTTCTTTTTCAGAGCTTAAAACCTCGAATAGTAACACACGATTCGGCTTTTATTTGCCAGCATATATAACATCTCGTTCTAAGGATGCTTGATCCCAAGGGGATAATGAAAACTATAAATATTTTAACATTTCCTGAAACCGTTTTAAGACTTGTGAAATCATTTGGTTTTTTGCAGAAAGAAAAACAAAGGTGGAGAAAAGGAAGAAAAAAAAGCCTCGAATCATCGCAAAGTACTGGAAATATTGAGATATGGCACTGTCATAATTTGACACTATATTCATTTAATGTAATTCCATTGTATTACCATTATCGGGACTCCTGCTTCAACTAAGGTTTCGAGTCTTATAAATGCTTCATTTTTCATTGCGGTTGTGGGAGTGGCCGTTTCGTCTTTTCTAAATATACATGCCGTTATTGAAATCAAGTTTTAAACAGAAGATGACTGCCACGTGATTATATCGTTATCGAATGTTTAGTCATCGATAACATCAAGTATGAGGAGGACTTTTTAAACATATAAAATGAAGTAGCTTGTGAATTTTATTTGCCTAGCATTTGCATTAATGCCACTCCGTTACAATTTGGACAAATATTTACCAAGGAGCTGTTACCGTGTCAAACGACGCGTAGAGATATTTTCATGAAGGTAAGGCGATATATAAACATGTACACGACTCTCCGTTCCATAAGCTACGTTTTTTTTCCCAAAGCGACGAGAAAAACTAGGAAGAAATACTGCGGAAAAATACGATGAAACTTTATGCACTGACGTTTACTTTCATTTTGACTTATAACTATTAGTTTATGCACTGATAGCGAATAAAGTCTGCGGAATTGAATTTACACGCATTTAATATGCTTACCTTGGCTTCAGTTTGGCTTTCTCCGCTATTTCTATCACAGTCTGTGGACCACTTGTGACCGTACAGAGAGCATCTATTAGTCCCACGTCTTTCCCTAATGAAAGAGCAAGGCTCACTAGACCTCCTCCCACCAGCCTTTGCAAGTGTTTTTGAAATTCATCAGCATCCATACTGCTTCTCCCTCTTTCTGATCGAATAAATAAGAGAACTTTTTGATTTGGTTACAATTAGTAACCAAAAGAAAACAACATAATTTGGTATATGCTCATATATGAAATTTATGAAATTAAGTTTTTTGGGGTGGCTTTTATCAGTCTGTATCTACAAACCAAATAAGGATTTGGTAAGATGACAGCATCCAAGGTGATGCAAAAATGATGCTTTCCCAAAAACCGAGAAAGTTATGTCATCATCTGAAAAAACACGTGATGCCTTACGTCATAATGCTCTGAGATAGCATCATGTTTCAAGTTTAATTGATATTATTTATGGGTTATTGAATTTGTGAATATTCGTGTGGACAAATTATTTTGTCAGTCGCTAACGAACTTGCTAATCAGCACGTGAAAGCAGTTAGTCCACGTGAATATTATTTATAACAAATTCAAGAACATAATTATTATACACTTTAATCCAAATGAAAATATAAAAACACTATTTTGTGGACCGTCATATGATTTAAATTAAATTAATCAACTTCATGTGAACAATGACGCCCCTTAAGGTTTAAAACTCTTTGACAGCATCGGTTTTGAATGTATGGTTAAAGTGGATAAAATAAGACAAAAAGGAATAATGAATAAAGTTATTATTATTGTCTAACCTTCATATATGGTTAAATATTACAATATCGGGTCACATACTCTGTGTACGTGTATGTGTCTGTCTGTCTGTCTCTCTCTCTATATATAAATATATATATATATATATATATATAAATATATATATATATATATATATATATATATATATATATATATATATATATATATATATATATATATATAAACAAAGAATACAAATCATATGGCGAATAACAGTCCTTTCAAGTGCACTGGATCCAGCAAGGGATCACGAGTGTCAAGGACTGATTAAGATAAATGCAATAAACTGACAACGAACAGTGCAAAACTAGTACCTAACTAACCTGGGTGATTTCGTCTTTTAATGAGTCTTTTTCAAAGGCAAGTACAAGACATAGACAAGACAAATAAAACAAAAACCGTTGTGTTTGCAAAACTTTACATGGCTGTTTCTAATAGGAATTAAACCTTTAAATCCACTATGTTTCAACTAGGCTATTTCAACCCGTTGCGGATGCTGGAAAACACTCTTATTGACCTAGAAATGATGAGCCATAACGACATCTGCTTTTTTGATGTAAATTAATGCAAGAGCAAATTATATCCCGGATATTTTGTTGTTATAGTATTAATTATAGGCTATTAAGCAAATTTAAAGAATTATTTAAAAGAAAACGTGTCGGCTGCAAAAGATAATTTTATTTGTGCATGGCTGTCATATTTCATTGTTATAGTAGTAATTACAGGCTATTAAGCAAATTTAGAGAATTATTTAAAAGATAATGTGTCGGCTGCAAAAGATGTGTGAATGGCTGTCATAACTCATAAGGTTTCGCATCAGTTGTATTGGTGAAGTGTAAAAATACATGTGCTTCAAGCGGAAACCAAATTCTCGACTGCAGATCCAAAAGCTGAACCACTCTGATATTAATTTAACGCTGTTTTGTGGTAGTATAATGACGGTAAATACATCTGCACATCAGAATGAGATTATGGCTACAATAAATTCACCTAGTCTGAACCCTTATACATTTCATACACTTGATGCAGAAATTTGTGAACGCATGTTTCACCTGAAGAAATGGCGACTGCCAGCACATTGAAGAGATAGCTTGCTATTGAAAGAGTTGTAATATCTGCCTATACTGTTGTCAGTGCTTGGATTTGGAGCAATCCCACACATAATAATATTTACAATGGTGCATCTAGGCTTGCTATAATCCTTTGATATGCAACTGTCAAATTGTTACATACTGGAATTAGAAACAAGTACTGTTATATTTTGTAGAGGGCACAAACAACGCAGGAAAAGCATCAACCCTGCAATTGCTTCCAAAACTGGTAGGAGTTAAGCAGGGTGATGGAAAGTAACATTATATATCAGGGGTTTCAACAAGACCAACCAGGTGATTGGCTTACGGTACATGAGGTTGGCTGCGGATGGTAACTCCTTCGTGTTTGCTCTGATCCACGAGGCGAGAGGTGGTGACAATGGAATATACTAATACAGTATGCAAATGTTTGTAGCCACGTTTAGCACATCTTGTAGCTAACCGTCAAATGTCTAAAGGGCCAAACAGACTGTAAGAGTAAACCCGAGTCATAATTGTTAGTACTATCGGATGTGCAACCAGGGTGGAGTCACAACAAACTGATACACAGAGGGTGTCAAAAGATCTTGCTCATATCACCGGCAAATCGATTCACTATATGCTTGCAGATGTTGCTGCCCTATTGAATCACGCTCCATTAATAGCGACATATTGGTTGGAGAAGAATGGTTGCATGCACTTAGTAAATTTCGTAGTGGGAAAATGTACAACATTTCCAACCTAGGGCCTGGAACGCTCGTTAATATGATGCAGCATTTATACAGACTCTAGAACCATAGTGGGTATCACAGGTTTTGGAGAAGGGAACTATTCCTACCAGTGGGCATTACTTCTGGAAGCATACGAAAGAAGAGACAGGGGACCAACAAGTAGTTAGAAATACATGAAAAGGAGTATCCAGAAAATGAAATATAAACATGAAAGACATAAAAGAAAGCGAAATGAAGATGGATCGTTTGGAGTATGGACCAGAGGTAATGAATGCTGAAATAGATGTACTCAAAAAGGCCGATGTGACTATTTCTAATATGAAACTTGTCCTTGATAAACATGAAACGTTCCTTGCTGTAAGTCAGGATGGAAAAGTTGCAAAAATAAATCGCACTCTGGACTAATTGAAATAGGAAACTTGATTCATAAGAATCCTATTACTCTAACAAAAGCAGACAAAATGTGTTACAAGCTTATGTTTAGAATGTGATAATGAAAACCAGTTCTGACTGAAAAGGAATCGAATCTCATCCGTCGTCAGTGTCAGAATATAACTACTCAACTCCTACTAGATTCACATATAAAGAATTTAAAATGATTCCGAATTATGGAAAGTAATGGTTGCCATACTACGGGCTTTTATGTCGAAGCTTTAATTCCTGAAATTGCTGCTACAAGTTCCAGAATGTATCTTAGAGTTATGGAAAAAGCGGAAATTGTGCAGGCAGTATACCTCAACGATCTTGCGGCAGTAGTGCCTCGTTCAAGTTTTTCATTTCAAATTTGTTTTGTTTTATGGGGTGGGTGGGGTTAATGAGTCGTGTTTTTATTAGAGGTTTTGACACTGCATTATTAGTATCAACAAGTTATGAAGAAGTAGATAATTTCTGATAAACCAAGTCATTTTAAGAGAGATGGTTGTAATAAAATGAAGTTCTACTGTAATCCATGCTTGACAGCAAATAATGAGTGTTATTTGGGTATTTGTTTTCCGGTGATACGTACCACGGTACTTTTTCACCGGAGCGGTACGTCAGAAGTTTCCGTCAGTAAGTAATATACGGAAATTCCCGAGGAAACTTGTTACGAGTTGAATGATATTAACAGCGTCTTGCCATTATTTCTGACAAAATAGTTCAAACAATTATCTCCTTTTAAGACACGGTTTCATTTGTCACAAATTAGTGGTGAATATTACAAATATAATTATATTTTTATACGACGTATATCAACGCAGCAGGCTTGTTTTGCATCTCTTGGCCAACTCTGATAAATATCTTGCCCGGGTTTTTGGCATACCACTCAGTTTCCCTCCTATTATCTCAACAGTGTAGCTTGAAGATTTTAGGCTTCAGTATCAATACGTTATATCTGTAACAATAGGCTCTCTAATGATATCAGCTACAAGTTAAGATCAATCCCACATTAGTTACAGCTTTTAGAACGCAACATACAAAACGATAAAACATACATATAGCAAATGCATCTATCATAATGTGTTGACCATTTAATTTTTGGGTGGAGGCTGAGATTTTATTTTGGGCTGAAATATTTTCTTATTTTTATCTTAGGATAATGATTTTTTTTCTCCAAATAATATTATAGATAAAACATGGTGTTATTTTGCTACGAATCAGAGCAAGATATTTTCCCACCTAATGACATACGGAAATTAAACAAAATTTGTACCCATAGTTCTGCATTGTCCTTTCCACTGAAACATGAGTCACTAGTATTGAGAAAGTTTGGAATATTGTTTCTTATTTATGTATCCAAATGTCACAAGGTAATTATAGTTTCATCCTCCGACATTTGGGTCATATGTCGAATTCTCCAGCACCAATGGCTCTGCCCAATGCCCAATGTGGAACCATAATATTGTTAAGTGACTAGTACTTGGAAATTGTTTGCATGCTGTTGGAAATGACTCATTACCCATGATACGAGCACGAAGCCAGCCTAATCAGTTTGTCAACAAGTATGCTTTGACTATTAAGAAAGATATCTTTGGTAAATACATATGAACATCTTGTTTAAGTGGGGAATGGGCGTATCATTGGGTAAATACAGTTATACAAGCCAAGGATGTACTGATTCATAAACATGGGCTTTTCATTGGAGAAATCCAGTTTTACTAGTGTGAATGGACTGATTTGCATGTATGGGCTTTTCATTGGGTAAATTAAGTGGTCCAAGTCGAGATGGGTTGATCATTAAGATTGGGTTTGTCATTTGGTATTTACAGTTGTACAAGTTGTGGATGGACATCAGTTAAATATGGGTTTCTCATTTGGTATTTACAGTTGTACAAGTTGTGGATGGACATATTTGGTATTTACAGTTGTACAAGTTGTGGATGGACATATTTGGTATTTACAGTTGTACAAGTTGTGGATGGACATATTTGGTATTTACAGTTGTACAAGTTGTGGATGGACATATTTGGTATTTACAGTTGTACAAGTTGTGGATGGACATATTTGGTATTTACAGTTGTACAAGTTGGGGATGGACATCAGTTAAATATGGGCTTTCCATTTAGTATTTACAGTTGTACAAGTTGTGGATGGACATCAGTTAAACATGGGCTTTCCACTTGGTATTTACAGTTGTACAAGTTGGGGATGGACATCAGTTAAATATGGGCTTCTCACTGAGTAAATAGAGTTGTCTAAGTGGGAATGGGCTGATAATTAAGCATATGATTTTCTTTGGATACATACAGTTCTGAAAGTGACGGTATTGACATGCATAATTGTATTTCTCATCGGACCCAGAGAGAGAGAGAGAGAGAGAGAGAGAGAGAGAGAGAGAGAGAGAGATCTTGACACTTAGACATGTGTGAGTAATTCGTTAGAACTGGAATATTGTAACAAGTGAAGTTATAGCATTAACACATTTTCAGTGTTCAGATTCAAACAAAAGCCCTGCTCGTTTCCCTTGAGCATCTATGGACAGCCGTTGATAAGAGACACTCTAACACCTTCTCCAGCCATGTGTGTGTGTGTGTGTGTGTGTGTGTGTGTGTGTGTGTGTGTGCGTGACATAGATTTTTAACGTAGCTTTAAGAATTTTCCCGTCAAATCACTACGATGTCTGCAATGTGGCAGTTTAAAGTGGTATCTAGCACGGGGGCATCATGCCGCAGACACGTAGCATCATGCCCCATCCTGTCACATTATCCTGACACTAGGCCAGCTAGTTCTAAAACTAACCTCTTAATGCTGAGCGGCAAGCGAGGCAGCTGCAAGCACCATTTTTATAACTCTTTGGTATGACTCGACCGGGGTTCGAACCCGCGAGGAGAAAATTCTAACTTTTTAGGGCACTGGAGCGGTCCCCAGCCAGGTATCATGCATGTAATTCAAATTGCTGACACGTGTCTACACTCTAAAACAAATATTCCTATATTGAACTCATATTGTTTATACGTATGTGCAGTATTTTTTATATACACCCACCTTAAGGCGGAACATATAATGTTATGATATTGTTCGTCTGTTATCATATTTCGTTTCCGTATAATGAATTGAGTCCTCCAACATTTACAGTTATCAAGCTTTATTGATGGCGTTCACTTGGGGCACAGAAGAACCCTGGTAGCTAAGGGTGAAAGGTTAAGGTCACTGATTCAAAGAAGACAAGTGGTGTCTGCGCACAAATATCAACAACTATAGTTGTCTATAGTAATAGGTGCACATAAGCTGACAAATGTCGCACAGATATTATATTGAATCAATGACATTAACAAGTTCAACTAACTCTGCAGAATGAAGCGCTGCATTCGCCATCATTGGTGAAGTGCAATAGTACCCGCAATGGGGTCAGTGTGAGACCATTTTTGAATTACCGTGTGTCATAATGCCAAAGAAGAAAATTCATATCTAGTACGTGTTATTGACAGTATTTGAAATATTATGCGTTTGACATGGTTCTAATTTTTGGGTGCTTAAATTTGTACTTAACATCATGGTAAATTGTCTGCAAGTAAAGATTGGTTGCATGTGCGTGTGGCAGACTTGTTATTATACAACAACAACAAAAAAGTGGTGAACATGTGTATCCGCCTTTTTTAAACTTAGATAAATTCATTTATATAATCCCGGTGATATCGTTGGTGAGTGGCAGGGAAATACAAAAGCCCTGCTCTAATCGAGCACAGAAATGAATGCGCTTCACGTATTGGAATGATTGCAGCTGGAACAGCCGGTGGTGCTGGTATCACGGTACCAATTGTTTTTCCATATACCTTAATGCTAATGTTTTGTGAAACAAATATACTTTCTGTCCTACTTGAGCATGCATGTCACACACTGTCATATAGAACAATGCTAGATTGTAAATTTGACAATGACATAACCAGGTACTCCATTGCATTTAAGAGAGATAACTCTACTGGAACTAGACAGCGGTAAGAGTTATCTAGTCACAGCAAGCACATTTTCAGCCATGTGTACCATATTTAAAAAATAATCATAAAAAATACAAAATATGATCTAGATAGAAATTAACACAAACTCACGTGTTGCCAAGAGGCTCAACTTTTTTTAAGCCAAACAGAAAGTACAACTCTTACATAATGCACCAATCACAGCTAGTGTTGTTCTTTAATTCTGAATACAATGTTCCCTACACCTTAAGCTCCGCCCACCTGGACTTGTGCAATTGGCACCGTTATACCTGCTGACATGAGCGGAGATCAAATCATAGAGTATTATTTTCGTCATCAGTCTTGTATATTTTCCTCTTCCTATGTTGATTGTAGTGGTCATTCAGCCGACTGTACTGGTCATTCAGCTGGCTGAACTGGTCATTCAGCCGACTGTACTGGTCATTCAGGTAGCTGTACTTGGTCATTGAGCAGAAGAGTTTATGCAATGCTCTTTAGTTCTTCGTCGTTATAGCAACTAATATTAACCTATTGGGAGGGCTGCAACCCCACTTTATAGACACGCTCATCCCAAAGTCAAGCAGCCATTATGATTACTACTACTTCTAAACAGGTGGTCATATTGATATAATGTTTTTACCAACATACCTATTGTGATTTATAGATGGTCTTAAATGGAAATTGTTTCAATCATTAATCCAGCACGGCCGAAACAGTGGCCATCTTAAAATATTGTTATTACTCATCCTCCTGAATATATGGTCATATCTGCATGGAATGTTCACTAAAAGACTTTTGATGACTAAACCGTACTAAATTTGCCCCTCCCCCCCCCCCTTCCCGGCAGAGAAAAGTTAGTCTTTTGCTAACACCGTCGTTTGAACTATGACTTACTTAGGATCATCCATTAGACTATTTCCATCATTCTGCTGTTGCAAAAGAAAACAAAGATTGAGCCATAGCATGGAAATGACCAAATGTCTGTCTGTCTCTGTCTGTCTGTCTGTCCGTCTCTCTCTGTCTCTCTCTCTCTCTCTCTTTGTCTATATATATATATATATATATATATATATATATATATATATATATATATATATATATATATATATATATATATATATATATATATATATATATATATATCCTTCAGCTGCCTTCAATGGAATTTTCATTACGTCTATAAGAAGTGGAGGCTAAACAGGTACTGAATACTAAATAGTGTTTACTGACATTTTCACAGACTAAACATTGTGCGGTACATTAAGCTAATAATGCCTGCGTTGGTGTAATGACTTATAATATCGTGTGAAATTACAAGAATTAAAAGATATAAATAACAAGCTATGGCTTTAACAAAGTACATTTGGAGTGTGCTGAGATAAATGTGTATGCCATCACAGCAGGATGCATAATTAATAATAAACAGTTCATGTTTTAACACCTCTAGCCTGATCCTGATGGATATAACTTGGATCTGTCTGGTTATATCGTATATGGCTGGGAAGAACGGACTTGGACTAATATAGTGTAATAGTTGGATCCGTCTGGTCAAAGTTTGTATGGCGAGGATGAAGATCTTTGATTAATATGGTATAATAATTTGAGCTGTCAGGTCATGTTTTGTGTTGCTAGGAGGTAAGGACTTCGAATAATAAAGCATAACAACTGAATCTGTCCGTTATATTGAGTATGGCTGGGTGGAAGGACTTCCAATAAGAAATAAAACATGATACTGTTTCGTATTAATCACTATATAAATAACATGGATATTGGTAATGGCAAACCAGTCAAGTCGATATACCACAAGTTTTCATCTAATTGAAATTTCCATGTCTTATTAATGCACACCAATATGCCTCATGAGGAATATAAAGCCCCTATTAGTTCTTTATGTTTTCTCTTCGATTCTATGTCATTAACATTGGGGAAGTTAAGCAAGTCATATAATGCAAACATATTGCAAGTACTCGCCATACATTTAATAGTTAATGTCTTTTACACATTCAGCATGTTATGAGACGCCTGTGCCCCTATACTACACACCTTGAAACGTAGTATCACCATATGCACATTAGAATTTATAAGGAATATCAGAGATGGTTTGAAGATTTGGTAGCTAAAAAGAAGCAAACTTCTTGTTAGATAACAGTTTGTCATCACAAAACACTCAGTAATTGGTGAACGATAACAAGTGCTTTACATGTACTTACCGATATTGCATAGTACTCTGTTCTATGGGCAATGCAATCTTATACAATTTCTTTTACAGATTGATGACATGAGATTGGAACATAAATCTACGGAAAGTAGATAACAATTTCAAGTAATTATGCAATTGGCTCTCACCTTTTAGAAAGACAGTTAAGAAACAACCAGAATTTCACATCATTTACGTATATAATTTGTGTCATACTGAAAGTATACCAGATCACAACCAGGTCTAATAATGCGTAAATTTTCAAACAATGAATGAATGTTATTCATACTTACTGTTTTGCTTACTTCTCACTGTGGATTCCAATCTATTACAGGTCGTCGGATAATACCACTGCCTTACACGCTAAAATCTGCAAGCTTTTGGTTTCATATTGCATTGCAGAATATTATCTAGTACCGCATTAAAAATGTATTAAGGCAAATGGCTTTACTAACGGACAAATAAAGTTCCATTTACAATAGCTTTAATAATTTCATTGTATTGTTCTCTAAACTAACACTGACAGTCAAGCGCGGGCCGTACATACAGGTGAAACAGGCGGCTGCTGAGTCTTCAAGTTTTATCTGGGAACCAAGTTAAATCGGGCAGTTATTTTAGGGCCACCTCTGCTGACAGTATTTATTCAACTCACCATCGAAGAGTCGAGGTTTTCGTTACGTTAAAGCCGACTTCATTGTGTTAAATGATTTGTTCGTTCACAACCTACAGTACAAATGAATAAATGAGTAATAATATGGCCTTTTGAGGTTAAAACGAGTTGGTATGTATGTTAGCCTCTTGTTCCTTCCATTGTGCTTGTCTCTAAGTTTAAGCCTTCCGAGTTATGGTGCTATGTTTAAAGTATTAACCCCATACGTTCTAATTTGCCTTTCTGGATCTATCAGGTGACATGTGCTTAGGCTGCACAGGGTCTGGTTCACTCTTCCTGACTAATGCTATCAGATGCTGCCGAACTATCATCCGAAATATTTGGAAGCCTTGGTGAATTTTATATTAGACGTGTACCAATTCATCCTGCTCTTCGTCATTTAGAATTCTAAGAGTGCCACATTGGTGGCTATTATGAATACCCGGTGCATGGAAATATAAGAGATATATAACTCAGAAAGTTCTAAGTTAGTTTATGACAAGATAACTACTCTGTATAAAGAGCGTGATAAGAAGTGTTATTATATACTCATTGTTTTCTCCGTTAACTTTACACTGTCTGAATCGTTCAGTATTTTACGATATTGAACTCGCGTGCAATTCATGTTGAACTCACGTGAATAAAGGAACTACTTTATATTGTAAACAAACAATGGACGCAGACGCCAACACTTTTGATATATTGTATTTGTCTGTGGATGAAGTAAACCAACTGAATGAACTAAAGCAGATGTTTCGTGGACTGCCACATACGAGCTGCTTTGCCACATTCCGCGTTAACTTGTTTGATACAATGTTTCGGATTTAGGCTAGCTATAGACGCCAGACAGGGTCATTACTAATACCATGCAAGTGACAAGGCACAAAATGTCTTCTTTAGCCGGTAATAAGAATGGCAAAAATATACTTACAGTTTTACATCCTGAATTTCCTCCAAATGTACTTTCTTCGTTCTACAAATCCAAATTACATGAGCCATGTCATGGGTTCTCTACTTGATTACGCATATCGAAACTGTACTGTAATCTCGACTATATTCCAAGTGCAATTACATTCTCCTTACTGCACTCAAAATGAAATAAACATTATATTCCATATACTCTTTTTGATAATTGCAATTGAAAGACTTCATAATTTTCCCACAATATGATTTCAAACATTCAGTGGCATCGCCGATGAAATCCAAAGCACTTCTTGTAGAATTGGCCCGTAAATCCAGTCCATAATCACGAAATTTCGCAGAAACGACAAAAATACCAAAATCAATTCATTCCAGGTCAAATGGAAAATTTGTTTCAATCCACATTTATTAACAATATGTTTCCAAATTTCAATTTTATGTAGACCAAAACGCCATTTTTTTCGGAAAGTTATGTCTAGCGTGCGACTAAGGTGAACTTTATCTTGGCGAAGTTATGTGCGCATTAATAATGTTGTTGTGTAATGATTAATCTGCGTTTGTGTATTTAGTTCGGAATACGGGATACATTCAGTTACTTTGTTTCGTGTAGTTTATGTTTGTTTACATAATTAAGCCTTAGGTAGAATAAGAAAATAAGCATATAATAAAAACGTTACTGCATTTGTATGGGAAAATATGAACTCGTTTTGTCATATTTTCCAAAACAAATGCAGTAACCTATACATATTGGAAGTTGAAAACACTAAAACATCACAACCACCATATCCCGGATGCAAACAAATATACACATGAAATGGAGTACAGTTATGTTTGTTGGCCGTTTTCATTTCAGTTTACCTATTGAATTTAGAGCTATTTAGCTTTGCTCTCAGTAGTCGATTTCTTCCCATCTAAACATTACTGATCACTGGCCCTTTGTTGTCATTGGTCAGACGCCAGTATCCTTTTATGGGGTACTTATATTGATTTTGTGATTTCACATTCTTGTCATAATAATTGTCATAAAGATGACATGCTATTCACAATCACCATTCTCTCAAATATCCTCATTGGTAATATAAAGAACCATGGCGCCTTCACATTATACTCTTCGAAAATTTTAAATATAGCAACCCTCCAGACTCCATATTCTAAGTAGGCTAAAATAGTCGTATCTCACGTTATTGACCAATCGAAAGTACTCGTAACTTTTCAGCCCAATCAACCAGTGGGATACTTCAGTGGAATATTATAGTACATGATGGAAGAAATTGTTGAGAAAATGGCGAAGAACTCAGTCACATGCTGAAGTACGCTAAGAAACGTAGAACTATGAAAACTCATTACGATAGTTTTATGGAATTACTTGTCCAAGTGGCGTAATAGAAAATTGTCAGTTAGTCTATTAAGTTAATACTTAAATAAAGATACTTGGGAACGTTTCGGACTAAATTCCCAGTCATTCAGACCGTGTCGGTGTGCGGTATGGACTATTTCAGCTCCAGGAGTGGTTTATTAAAATTTGATTAGACATGCCTATAAATGGCGATTATTCACTTTAATTCGCTGTTCGTCGATAAATAGTATTTTCAAGAACATTATATAATCCCTCCAGGATATATATCAAACAAAATCCATCTAGTGAAGTAAGGGGACATGTTTGATGAAGATGTGTGCTCCAGTATAAACTTGAGTGAATGTCGAGCACCGTGGTGTCATGATGAAAACGTCAGGTATAGACATTTTACAAAATGATACTACCGTCTGTATTGGTAATGATAGAATCAACCAATGTCGAGGCTACGGGGTGATTTTACACCTTGCAATGGAGCAAGAAAGAAACTGTTCTCAAAAACAAAATATAACAGAGTAAAAATCTTCTACTAAGGAAGTGTGATATTTTTCAGGAAGTGTGGCTTATCAAAAAAGCTATTAGACCATATAAGAAAAAACATGTTGGTCTTTACTCTAAGCGTACTTTGACTTGTATGACCGATAACACGATATCTTTGCTATAGTCCACTTTGCATATAAGGCTTTCTACATATGAGAATTCTAAGAAACCGTTTTCGATGCGCACAATATTTCTCCGATCTGTTAACGTTATTTACTCATACATGCTAGCATTTTAATTTTGGCCCAGTGCCTTATACCTGGTCCAAAAGCTAGCACATTATGAATACATTTCTATAAAATAGAATCAAATTGCTTTTAGAATCGAATAATAATATTATAACCGGAATTTGTAACTCGTCTGTATTGTGCATACTATCATATACGATGCTCGCATTTTCACGAACGTATATTCCTTTTACAAAACCAACTTGATCGTCAGATACTATTTCTTTCAGTACTGACAGTTCTTCTGGCTTCCTGGTGCTAATTTGTATTCAGAATTCATGTACTGCTTTAGTTTATATTCCTTGGGTAGGCTAGTTATAATGCCTTCTTTCAAAACAGTTGAGAATGATCCAAGTTTCATATGATTCATTAATTGCTCTAACAACAAATTCCTCATTGTCAATCCAAAAGACCTGTGAAAATTCAGCTGAGTAACCATCTGATCCTGGACTATTGTTTTCATACTTTTCAAACAATAGATACTTCTGTATTTGTAAATATGCCCTCTAATCTTAAAGATTGTTCTTGGTTAAGCCTGGGACATTTATATTTTTTTAGAAGGTCCTCTACGTCTATATCTTCAACCTCTTTCTCCTCATATCCTCTACCTCCTTCTCCTCATTATGCAGACTATTGTAATACTCTTTCACTTCCCCTAGAACATCAAACTGACTTTCAATATTTGTTTTAATCTTTAATTAATTTTGTAATCATTTTATCCACATTGTTTCTATTTTCTGTATCGCAAAAAATATCTTGTTGGTTTCTCGCCCTCCTCTATCGATTATAATCAGGATTTAATAATACTCCTTCGAAGCTTTTCTTTCCTCATTACTTACAAGCTCGTCCTTTCAGACTCCAATATTTATAAATAATATGAACCCATGGAAACATTCTCTAAGGACATTTATGCTGCACAAGTTCTACGTCCTGTTTTAATTTACATTTTTTTGTGAAGCATATCAATGTTTGTTCCACGGATTTCCATCAGCAATGTATTTAGAAACAATGAACGTGATATGGCCAGTCTTATATCTCAATTCAATAAATTGTCAATATTTCCACCATAGTCAGTGTCAGAGTATTGTAAATGTATTCTCTTGCTGCAATTTTCGATTTTATTATTATAGTTTTTATCAGTCAGTACACTGTTATAAAAAGAATAAAATTTATTTTATGCCATTCAGTGTTTGAAAGTATTCAATTATTCATTTGTAATCTTCAGATGATTCGAATATTTCCTCTCTTGTAGTTTGTTTTGTCCACTTTGGGACCGCTCCGGTGGCCTCGTGGTTAGAGCTTCCGCCTCGAATGCCAGAGGTCGCGGGTTCAAACCCTGGCCGAATCATACCAAAGACTTATAAAAATGGTACTAACAGCTGCCGCGCTATGCGCTCAGCATTAAGAGGTTAGTGTTAGGACTGGTCGGCCTAGTGTCAGGAAAATATGGTTGGGTGGGACATCATTCTTCATGTCCGCGGCATGATGACCCAGTGATAGACATTTCTATATAAACTGCCACACTGAAGACATCGTAGTGATATGACTGAAAAATTGTTAAAGCTACGTTACCAACACACACACACACATACATACACACACACACACTTGTCCACTTTGGTTAGTATTTCCCCTCTGACACATTTCTTTACTATTGCGAATTTCACTTGTGACCAGTATCTGCTAACAAGAGAGAGCTGGATATTAAGGGTGTTCTAAATAATACTTGTCACTCTGTTTTTACCTCTTTCAGATCTTTGTCTGAAGTTTGTTTTGCTTTTTATTATCTTTCCTCCATTGTTAGATATCTTGATCTAATTTTTGCGTTTATCAATTCCTTGTAAAACTAAGCATCTGCTAGATTTTGACTCCTTATCTTGTAGCATTTCAAACAGTGTTGTTTTTTTTTTCCTCACTCTTAGCACGGTTAATTTGCAAGCCAGTAATTTGTTTGCCTCTTCTGTTGTTAATTTCTTTTTGATTTAGCCAAATCTTATTTCACTTTGTTTTACAATTACAACTATTGTATATCTTCTCTGTCACATAACTGTTCATTCCTAAAGTTTATGCGTTATTAGTGAATTAAAATATGCTCTGGTTTTGTTTCCGCGTACAGCGTTGCCCGAGAATGGTTTGTTTACGTCTTAGATTATTTCAAAATACCGAGTTCGATTCATCGCATGCTGCACGAGCAAAATGTTTGTAGTAAGAAAGCCGATAACATTGAGCTCTCTAGCCGTGGATTGCACTATTGCCAGAATACTTATAGACTCGAGCTAGAATGGATCGTCAAAACTTTAAGGTTTTATCAGGAAGCTGTTCACTTTACGGGAGCATCATCAGCTATAGAGCTGTATCTGGATTGGGAGGTGTGAATATGGATCTGGATTTGGAGGTGTGAATTTGGAGGTGTGAATGTGGAGGTGTGAATATGGATCTGGATTGGGAGATGTGAATGTGGAGGTGTGAATAAGGACATGGATTGGGAAGTGTGAATATGGAGGTGTGAATATGGATCTGGATTGGGAGGTGTGAATTTGGAGGTTTGATATTGGCTTAGTGCTGATATTTGTGATGCAGAGTCCTAGGACTCGGTGGAATTTAGTATGAAATTATGTGCTGTCGGTGATGACGTTGGTCGGATGAAGGTAGTGGTTGTCTCGTTGTATGAGACAACAGCTTAGGGACCAACTGGCCTGCAGTGAACAATGGGCTCTTTAAGGATCATTCATCAGACAGGGAGGGGCGCGCCATGCTTAGTGGCTCCTTGATCATCCGAGAGAGCTGTGGGGCTAAATATACTTTGTGATCGTCAACTATACCCCATGAGTTATGTTTCATTTTGTTATAATTAATCATAATCACTATTTCAGTGAAAATGATACATTTTATAGACATCTTATTTGTGGAACTACAAGTTCCATACTTTACCCAACCCTGGTCAATAAGCACAACAGTCGTAGTAGTCAGTCCATACTTCGATCACCCTAATAGGTAATTATTGCTCGTTTTTTACTTTAATATCTAAATCTTGATCATCAATGGTGGTAGATAAATAATTCAATCATATTTGTGTGCAATGTCTTTTTGGTTATTATTGTTGCTTGCTCGTTCTAGTTATATGTTATGATTCATTCCAGTTAGGAAATATATCATTTTCCTTATATCAGGAATTCAAAGGGCATCATTTTGTTAAATCCGTTTTGGGGTTTTATGCACACGAGCTTAGTGTCAGTTTTATTTATTTTTAAATGACATTATAAATAAACATTTCATTTACGAAATTACTTTTAGTATCTTCGTTATAATCTAATATCAACCCCGATCATCCTGCTTTACTCTGTGTTTTTCCTCAGCTTATATAACTGATATCTCGTAGTCTCATGCGAACTACTTTATGCTTTGAGTTTGCTGAATAAATTTTCTCTCCGTAGTATATCTTTTCGTTGTACATATTTCCACACGTCATTTGTGGAGTGAGTGGAATATTGGAATTGCTTATCATTAATTAACAAATATCAATAATTAATAAATATCAATAATCAGTAAGCGGCTATCTTTGAACTGTACAAATGAATTATCACTTTTTTAAACTAAAATCCAGTAAAAGAAGTTGAGTAAACAAATGTGATGCTGAAGTTACAAAGAAATGAATTGAATACCGTTGTGTAACGTCTCCTTCTGGTCTTCGGGACTCAGCCCTCTTCCACGTTGTCGTCGTTACACAACTGGCATGCAAATGGATAGAGTGGGAACGTACTGATGTGCTCATTTGAAGTCGTAGAGCCAAACTACATCATTTAATGACCAAGAAAAGCACATAAGCCTTATATGACACTTTGTTCCAGAACTATCATCATATACACTACTTACCCCAGCCTTTCATCCCGAACTGTCACAGTATTTATTTCGCATTTAAATTATTAGCTAACTGCACTGCCTGTTCCTATTTTTCATTTTAAGGTTTAGAGAAGAGTCTACGTTTTATTAATCGATGCATTCTATGGCATCATAATGTTTTGATATAAAACTTGATTTTTTTTATATCACACAGTGCACAGTTTCACAGCTCGGTGGTTTTCTGTTTCTTTTTATATTACAAAACCTTAGTAACGGCATATACTACAATATGGAACGGTCTGGGATTAAATTATTCGAGTTTTCATTAAACATTTTGCAAGATTTGTTTAAATTCCTTTACCCAAAACAGCAGGGCTCCCGATTTCAATAATAAATGGGCGAACCTTTAAATGTGCGGTGTGGTAAAATGCAATGAATGATTTGGTTACAGAGGATATGGACACCATTTTGTTTGATTAACATAATATGGCTGACTTTGGCAGGCGGATCCAAGAATACCTTAGAGAGAGATGGGTGCCTAAAACAGGTAGGCACTGGGCCCAGTGGTGTACTGAGAGTAAATGGCGTTCAGGGACATGATGAAAGCCCAAAGGAGTCTAAGTGACCAAGACCTCTGGTGCCCATGGTTTTGGAGCTTCAAGACCTCTGGAAACCACCCTCTACCCCTCCCCTCCAGCCCCGCCCCGTTAGTACGCTACTGACTGGGTCTGTTAATGAAACCACTTGTAGTGGCGCTAAGGGCGAAGTCACCGGAAGCTCTTGCATTTTATGCGTTTTCATAGCAGTTTCAAAAATTATCTGAAAATAAATTAACTCTGGGAAACTTTCCTTTTGTTTCGCGCCAATAGTTTTTACTTATTTTTTTAATTTGTTTTATTTCTTGGGTGGTGGATTGAACACTGTAATCGGTCTTGTACTGATGTCACTTATTTTTTTAATCATTATGAAAATTTCTCCTAATAAAGTCTGTGAACATAATAAACTGTCCTAAAATTATACACTTCATAATATAAAAGTGTCTGAAATATACCACACGGATTCTTCCTTTACTATTTTAAAAATGGATCTTTCATGATGTTCTATTTTGTCGGTAAGATCGACTCAGATTTTGTTTATGTAGGCACCCCATCGCCACATCGTAGCATATCTAGCTGGCTAGGACTTGGAGATGTCCACTTGTGTTTTCTAAATGTAATACTTTTTTATCGTGTTTTGTTTATTTTCTTGTATTCCCTTCCTTTGGGTTATTGTAATAAAGGAAACCAATAAATACACATTAAGTTTTTTGAATGAATTTTGACATGGTTGCTCTTTTTTTTTTGTTCCATCATATTTTGATTTTAAAAAAATGAGATAACTTACTTAGAAAATGGTAGGAACTTCGTCCATGTAATGATAATTCTAACTCTATATTAACTGAATTTTTATGAACTTTGCTGGCATCATTATTAGCATTACCTGATCAAATCTTACCTGTCTAAGGTAAATCATAGATACCTACAGCGAAATTCACGAAACGTCATACAACATATAATTACACGAATCATACGAATTACGCCCAATTAGGCAAATTAGGTTTATCGCGAGTCAGAGCCGGATTAATGCCTTTGGGGGCCCTTGGCACAGCCAACATAGCCTTGGTTACAATGCTATTAACAACAATGCCTGTGAAATCAGACGATAATATACGGGTTCCCTTGAGCCTCGGGGGCCCTGAGCACGTTGCCCACATTACCCAATGGATAATCCGGCCCTGTCCGGAGTAAGTATATACTACATGAATTTCGGTGAACTTTTCATGCGTTTTATTCAACATTACTTACCCGGATAAATAATGTATCCGCGATAATTCATAAAATACGTCTGTGTCATAATTCACAAAAGATATATAGTAATGTGCAAGTAATTCTAATTGGTATCAAGATATATAGTTACGTGCAAGTAATTCGAATTGGTATCAAAATGTATAGTTACGTGCAAGTAATTCGAATTGGTATCAAGATGTATAGTTACGTGCAAGTAATTCGAATTGGTATCATGATATATATGTACGTGCAAGTAATTCGAATTGGTATCAAGATATATAGTTACGTGCAAGTAATTCGAACTGGTATCAAGATATATAGTTATGTGCAAGTAATTCGAATTGGTATCAAGATATATAGTTACGTGCAAGTAATTCGAACTGGTATCAAGATATATAGTTACGTGCAAGTAATTCGAACTGGTATCAATATATATAGTTATGTGCAAGTATTTCGAATTGGTATCAAGATATATAGTTACGTGCAAGTAATTCGAATTGGTATCAAGATGTATAGTTACGTGCAAGTAATTCGAATTGGTATCATGATATATATGTACGTGCAAGTAATTCGAATTGGTATCAAGATATATAGTTACGTGCAAGTAATTCGAACTGGTATCAAGATATATAGTTACGTGCAAGTAATTCGAACTGGTATCAATATATATAGTTATGTGCAAGTATTTCGAATTGGTATCAAGATATATAGTTACGTGCAAGTAATTCGAATTGGTATCAAGATATATAGTTACGTGCAAGCAATTCGAATTGGTATCAAGTAAAATCTAAATACCTCATAAAAAAGTTAGGTTTATCTGAGATCTATATTACCTTGCTTTTTAGTTTTTAATTTTAAAAAAAATTAATTTTGAGATATAAAGACCATGTATTTTCGGTACTGCAAATTCTCAGGCAAAAAATAGAAAAGTTTCGATTCACTTGTCAAGACTACTTATCTGCAGATAATGCTTTTATATTCAGGTAATAAACAAATATCTAGCAGATCAACTAATGTTTTAGAGGTAACTCTACATTACCCAAACTAGAGTTTATTTCAGAGGTAAATCTGCATTACCCGAACTAGAGTTTATTTCAGAGGTAACTCTACATTACCCAAACTAGAGTGAATGTCAGAGGTAAATCTACATTACCCAAACTAGAGTGAATGTCAGAGGTAAATCTACATTACCCAAACTAGAGTGAATGTCAGAGGTAATTCTACATTACCCAAACTAGAGTGAATTTCAGAGGTAAATCTACATTACCAAAACTAGAGTGAATGTCAGAGGTAAATCTACATTACCCAAACTAGAGTTTATTTCAGAGGAAACTCTACATTACCCAATCTAGAGTGAATCAGAGCTAATTCTACATGACCCAAACTTGAGTGAATGTCAGAGGTAAATCTACATTATCCAAACTAGAGTGAATGTCAGAGGTAAATCTATATTACCCAAACTAGAGTGAATGTCAGAGGTAAATCTACATTACCAAAACTAGAATGAGTTTCAGAGGAAACTCTACATTACCCAATCTAGAGTGAATCAGAGCTAATTCTACATGACCCAAACTTGAGTGAATGTCAGAGGTAAATCTACATTATCCAAACTAGAGTGAATGTCAGAGGTAAATCTACATTATCCAAACTAGAGTGAATGTCAGAGGTAAATCTACATTATCCAAACTAGAGTGAATGTCAGAGGTAATTCTACATGACCCAAACTAGAGTGAATGTCAGAGGTAAATCTACATTACCCAAACTAGAGTTTATTTCAGAGGTAACTCTACATTACCCAAATTAGAGTGAATGTCAGAGGTAAATCTATATTACCCAAACTAGAGTGAATGTCAGAGGTAAATCTACATTGCCCAAACTAGAGTGAATTTTAGAGGTAACTCTACATTACCTAAACTAGAATGAGTTTCAGAGGAAACTCTACATTACCCAAACTAGAGTTTATTTCAGAGGTAACTCTACATTACCCAAATTAGAGTTAATGTCAGAGGTAAATCTACATTAAGCAAACTAGAGTGAATGTCAGAGGTAAATCTACATTACCCAAACTAGAGTGAATGTCAGAGGTAAATCTACATTACCCAAACTAGAGTAAATGTCAGAGGTAAATCTACATTACCCAAACTAGAGTTTATTTCAGAGGTAACTCTACATTACCCAAATTAGAGTTAATGTCAGAGGTAAATCTACATTACGCAAACTAGAGTGAATGTCAGAGGTAAATCTACATTACCCAAACTAGAATGAATTTACCTAGCCATATTTAACATTTTCATCAGAAACTTCGATTTTCTCGGAATTTTTTATGTTTAAAAATTTCGATAAATTCGCATTACATGATAATTTTAGTCAAGTGATAAGAATGCTAATTAGGTCCAGGTACCTATCTATACCTGAGCAACTAAATCTTACTGTTTTATTTAATTGGCTTTCCATATAGCATCGATAAACCAAATTTAGGTAAGACGCTTTTACCGTTGACAGCCATATTTGATGCGGTGAATGACACATTTCGGTCTTTACCACAACATTGTTGCAGGAAAAATAAATAAGTCGTGATGCCAAATTTCTGACGAAAATATACATGTATAATAACTTGTTAACCTTTGGTGGTACCACTTTATTACACTAGCAGTTCTAATGTTAAAATGACGAAGACCGTGTTGTCTTCTCACTGAAATAATGGACAAGCACAAAATACCCGTATGCAAAATCAGTTTTATATGAATCGCTTATACAGCAAGAAAAATCGACCTTGCCATGCTTCATGTATACGACATACTTCGCCTGTTAGCTTCGTCAGCCTGTTTCCATTTATCTATCAGAAACTCTAAGTCTTCAAGAGGGCAAAGTGTCCTAGGAAAATCTAATTGTATCTCTATATTCTGACTATACATCCCCGTTTGTTTGTACCCCCTACTGATTTCAATAACGAAAACGTTTAATGTGATAAAAAGTGCACAGAACTAAATCAACTGAATTATTGATTTATAATTTCTAACCTGACTGTGACCAGAATGGCACTGATACTGGCATCTCCCGCACCTTTCATGCATGACGGAGTTTTCATGCTAACACGGCACCCTACTGCATACACTATGGGCTAGTTTATTTCCATCAGACAACACAATGACGTAGTTCATCCCGTTAGGTAACTGCCGGATAATTCCGTAAATTACATAACGTTAAGAGTTTGGAATTATACCCCTTTGCACACATGAACATAGAAATTAAACCGCTTGTTAAATCCACGTGCAAGCCAAATTTGTTGTTGTCATTCTTTTCCTTTGCTTGATTCGACATTGTAAATATAGGAAGCAGACGACTTATGTAGGTACATCTGTAGTCGTGCACACATCATTTGCTTGAAAATGGACTTGTCCAGGAACTGGAAATGAATCTCGAGCATGTCCGTCTATTATATTTAAAACTTCCGTTAAGCATGAAACGCGCAGACGATGACTGTGTTAGGGCCACTCTACTCACAGTCAGGTTAGAAATTATAAATCAGTGAATGAATTAACTAAGTTCCTTACACTTTTTATCACATTGAAGGTTTCCTTTATTGAAATCGGTAGGAGCAGCAGAGAGGGCGATCAGACCACTTAACGCGTCACGTACGCTTTTTTAGACAAAAAAAAAAATAGTGACCCTTCATAGAGGTCAATACCATGTCTACGATTATTGTTTGTCCCAAACAGAATTGTTGACAGGACCCTCTCTGCTGCTTGCATCAGAAAAACCAGGGTTTTTCTGCTGCGTTGCTGTTTGAGTGATTCGAGTACACACAGAAACATCATGAAAAACAATTCACGAGAAGACCGTGTGGAAACAAAATAACGTTTAATTTGCGCTGGGGAAACATATCACAAGGAAACAAAATAACGTCTAATTGGCGCCGGGGAAACAAATTACACGGAAACAAAATAATCTAACATCGATATGAGAAACAACCGGCGAGGAAACAAAATAATCTCATATCATGGGAAACAATCTCTAAATCAGATTAATAAATCTGATTTTATTTTTATTATCATCACAGAGCTGTAAATGTAAATATAATGTTGGGCTTATGTTACTGATTGTCCCTCGACCCCATCATCATTGAGGTGGTAAAATATTATATCATCATTGTGACTGAGGAAATTTCCTTATTCCCTATAATAATATTGTTTGTGTCACTTTCCTCAGTCATCAGCGCACGAAAACAACACACGAGAAACGTCCGCGCGGGAAACAACATACCGAGATCATCATTATGTCGTTGTGGAAAAGTGTACAAAACATATATATATAGAAAATGTACACTTTTCCACAATCATCATGGAAGGGCCCATTCACGGTGATAAATACTCCTCCAACGATGGTATTGGTTTATTCGTTTTTGTGTGATATTGAACCATACATCTTGGAAATCTTCATCAGAAATTCCACGTGGATTATTTCACAATCATCACGACATGGGGGAACTCCCATAAATATATAATACTATAATGAATATGGGACTTCCACCATCACCATAATCATGTGTGTTAAATTCAATAATTATTTTTTACGACGATAAGAACTCCTCTAAGGTTGGAATCGGTTTATTTGTCCTTGTGTTATATTCGACAATTAATCGATATCTTGTTCCGCTGCAATCTATACACAACGGAATTTTACCACGAACTCCACGAGAGCAACTAATACAACTCCGAGGTCCACATGAGCCGCTATTTCGGTAGATTTTCATGTGGTCACCACAAAAAATACTTCTACAGTTTTTTCCGCATATTTCGGTTGACCCCTGAAGAAGCCAAGCGCATTTGTTGACCATGTTATATTTAATATCTTATATATTTAATTGGTGATTTAAAAAAATCAATTAGATATATAGATATTAATTATAAATGACAGAAAAAAATTACTTAAGTGAACTCTGTGGTGCGGGTAATATAACCGAAGTATATATTACAAACAAAACTTTAAAAGAAAAATATTTGTGTCTCGAGAACGACCCGACTTTTACTCTAGACACGCTATTCGACAACATTACCAACGAAGACGCGCGTGTGTTATCCAGTAGGAATTACTTTATGTTGCGAGATTATTATAATATTTTCTCAGTCTCAACGTTAGATGAATCTGTCTCAATACAAACTAAAGAAGAAGCAATTCAGGCGCTTCAATCTGAGTGTAAATCAACATATCATCTGCCTGGTGTGATTATTCAACACTTTAAAAACTTTTACATATTCCCGTCCGACGAAGACTTTGAATCAGTCGCGGATAAGTTCTCAGGGCTATCATCCGTTACTGAAATTATACCGAAATTCAGATTGAGATATCCTGTATTCGACATCGACTCGTTCTTCAAACAATACCGAGAACGCATCAATTACGGAGATTTCATGGGAACCTCGAAAGACTCAGAAGAAAGACTCTCTCACGAAGAAATTATTGATTATTTTTCTCGGCTGTGTAATTGTGACCGCGATAAAATATTTGTATTCACAACAACTCACGGATATCATGTACTGTATAAATGTGAACCCGTATCGTTCGATGATCAGATAGAATTAATTAACAGCGCTGGAAAGGATAATCCAACATGGAAGTTAGATAAACAAGCTGGACTACATAGCATTAAGTTATCCGGGACAAATCGAATAAAATTAATTCGGTTTGTAAAAGATTAATATCAGGACAAATCACAACCGCGCGAGATCTGCTCGTTTGTCCAACATCAATCCAACCACGCGAAATAGAATATATCAAACCGCCTCAAAGTGATCTTGGTGATTATGCCAATGAGATCTCCCAGCAGGATCTCGAGAAAATATCGATCGAGTTAACTGGAGAACCAGATCAATTAATTACCGTCACTGCGTCGTTAAGAAACAGATTAACGGTACAACGACGACCAGGACACTATTGCAATATATGTCAACGACGTCATGGTTGGAATGAGATTAATGATCATCCTGAAGATAAATGCGACAACTGTTTGATATATGTCCACGCAGATAACTTTGTTGTTACCTGTCCTCGTAGTAACGGAAAAATAATCATATAAAACAATTACGATAAACAGATCCGCGAGTACTTCGCGGGGGCAACTAATAACGTTGTCGATGTTGTAGTTCAATCATTACCACAGGACCAGAAAAATCCGGAATATGTGAAATATTTGATGTCGGCCAAATACAAGAAGAAAACTCACCCTGGAACATTTATCGATAAGACACCCAATTACAACTACACGAGTAAACCATTACACGAGTCTGGACCGGGATGTAAAATCATCTACGGCGACTACATGGATGGATCTTACTGTGGTATGGGAAAATCTATTGCGGCAATATCATCGATAAACGAAGACGACTCTGTGTTGTATTTATCCTACCGAATCACCTTTACAGAGAAAGTTAAGGCCGATTACGGATTTGAATCTTACAGGGACATCACAGGCGATATTGTACTCGGTAAATCAAGAAAAGTAATAGTTCAGTGGGAATCTTTGTTACGCGTAGAAGGAGTTCCTGACGTGATTATCGTTGATGAATTACACGGAATAATGCGTCAATGTTATTCAGGTTGTAACAAAAGTTTATTCGATAAATTCGCCGGACTAATCGCGATGGCTCCTCGTGTAATCGTGGCCCATGCCGACGCGAACAACGAGGATTTGATTCTATTTCGCGATAAACTAAACCGCGTTGACATGAAATTCGTAATGAATAAATATAAACCCGATCACGGTAAGAAATTCATCGTGGAAAACGCTCATAAAGATAATTATGTTAATCTTCTGAAACATTTATCAAGCGGAAAACGAGCTGTAATCTTTACACATAACAAACTGAACGGGTCGTACTCCGTTGAGGAACTCGCAAAACAATTACAACATCTAAAATATCGCGTCAAGTACTATCACGCCGATACCAACGCGGCAGAACGAGGAAAGGATTTCTCAGACATAAGTAACGCATTCAATGACGTTGATGTTGTAATATTCAACCACACCATCGAAGCAGGAGTCAGTATCGTCGATGATCGATTTAAGGTATTATTCGTATTCTCGTCTGAACTAGGATCAGTCGAAGCAACTAAACAAGCATTCACAGATTTAGGTGCGTTGATGAGATTCACTATTCATCAACATCTAAGGTCGTTAAAAATCTACCCACGACCAGAGACGACATAATAACAGTTATCATCAACAACGAGAAGAATCTCACTGAGAAAGAAAAATCATTTAGAATGTCGACTCCAGGAGAACTAACAACACCGTTCGGGTATTCGTTTATCAGCTACATCATCGAAGAAAATAACTCCAAGATGTACTTTACACCGCGACTAATAGAGACAATGAGAAATAGCGGATACGAGATAGTACAAACTGAACCTGATGAATACAAACTATGGCTGACAAAAAAAAAATATGAAAAAAGCAACACGCGATGAGATTAAGGCCGATCCCGTCGTTGATGAGTTCCTTAAGACGTCAATCGGGACAAGAATAAAAAACGCTGCTGATGAAAATATTATCACCAACGAAGATAACGTTACCAATGAAAATGCTATTACTAGCAATGACGCCAATAATACCGGTAGTAATAATAATAATGATACCGGTAGTATTGGCGATGCTGATTTACCGAAATATTATCGTTACCGAGCAAATGATAATCTAGAACCATATGAGAAAAAATTAAAGTACATGAACTATTTGTTCCAGCGCGATTGTTCCAAACTAAGCGAAAATGAAATAGAATACCTCCACAAGAAATCCACTCAGATGAAACGAGCACAACAGATAAATGTGAATAAATTTAACAACGGTGACATCACAGAAACATTTAGATCAGACAAATTAGCTCCTCAAGAAAAATTAACAATAATCCGAGACGTCCTTGAAATGTTTTCGTTGCCTGATATTGTTCCTGACAATTTATCTGTTACGTCTGCAACGGTACATCGAGGTAAACTCATATCAGACATCGAGGCCGCGATGGCCAATCCAACTCGCATGGAAAAGTATAATAATTTTATCAAACATTTCTCAACAATATTCCCTGAATCACACAGAGTAAGATCAACAAAATTGACCACAAAAAATATCATCGAGAAAATTAAATTGATCTATAAAGGATTCGCCGCGGAAATGAAACCAAATGACAGCCGAAACGCTGATCGAGGCTATTATACAATATATTATTCTAGTTGGCCTGAATCATATTTTATTAACAACGACATATGGAAAAACACGCTAAATCCTGATGAAGGTTATTTTGGCGGTAATGATATTAAGATCGTTGATGATCATACTAGGTGGTTGAAATATCACGTATGGATCATAAATAGATGGTTCAGCCGATACGAAGAACAAAATCAATAATCTGATCCTTGATGTGATTGTGGAAAGTGGCACAAAACATATATATGTATGGAAAAAGCCACTTTCCACAGTCGCAAGATGATGCGAAATAAATTTAATACCCTTAATGATAATCCGAGGGACCTTTTTTCGCTGATCATTAGAGAGATTCATTTCTGGATCAAAGAACATCTGAAATTATATGGATCGTTAATGGATTTGATCCTCAAGGATGAGTTAAACACAAAAAACATTAATTTTTTTCACCACATGTCAGTCATGGCGGAAGTCAAATAATATTATAAAAAATATAAAACTTGAGTCAGATCTAATGACTTCACACATTCGGACTTTATCAACGGAGAAATCATCATCATAGAAGTACATAACCACTGACTTGTGGAAGATTCAAACATATACTGAAGACCTCAACGAAGAAGATATTCATCGATATGTTGCTGGATCTCATCATAGTCATGGTGTTGGATTTTCAGACCACTGAACCGAGATGAACTAGCACGAAGACGTTACGTATAATATCGTATCAGAAAAATAATTATTATTTTTTTTCTCACATCACGTCATGGTTAATTTTTCTCACATTACATATCATAGTTATGAATGAACTCTCATAAATATATTATATTATTAGAAATATGAGAGTTCATTCAACAAATATCAGAACCTGTCACCGTGCGTGTCAAATTTGAAACAAATAACAAATAGCGATGATCTACGTATATTATTACGGTGCTGTGATGAAATATCCTAATTATTTCAGTGCGATGATTGATCTGGATTTAACGATTGATGACATTCTTGGCAAAACACCCGAGATTATTATAGTTAAGTCGACGTGCGAATCAGACATTGTGTGATTTGTGTGATTCAACGGCCGGTGTGATTCAGATTATCATGTGATTCATACTCATTGTGTGATTTGTGTGATTCAACGGCCGGTGTGATTCAGATTATCATGTGATTCATATTCATTGTGTCATTTATGTGATTCAACGGCCGATGTGATTCAGATTATCATGTGATTCATACTTCACTGAAACATTATTATGTGATTCAACGGCCGGTGTGATTCAGATTATTATGTGATTCATACTTCACTGAAACATTATCATGTGATTCAACGGCCGATGTGATTCATACTTCACTCATTGTGTGATTCAATATTATTATGTGATTCAACGACAGATTCAACATTATTATGTGATTCATACTTCACTCATTGTGTGATTCATACTCATTGTGTGATTCAACGGCCGATATCTTTGTGGAAAGTGGCACAAAACATACATATATATGGAAAAAGCCACTTTCCACACTCGCATGATAATCGAAATATCTATCAAAGGGTCTTTTTCTCGCCTCACATTTTGACAAATTGTCCGTTGACAGATCTGTTGGATGTTAGCGTCATTTAGTGAAATTAAATTTATATAATATGCCATTTAGGAAAAGGATAGTTGATACATCTGATGATCGATTTATTAACAACAAACCTGTTACTGCTAAAATATCTTATAGAGTATTACCAGACGGTATTACTGCATTATGTATTTCCGATCGACGTTGTGCTGGTTTTTCACAAAAATCTACAGTACGACCACTAAACCGTAATGAGCTTGTGCGAATACGTCTCAAGGATAAATATCGCGCGAGAAAACAATCTTCACCTGTAGACGCCGGGAACAATTAGTTTAGGTCTGACATAATCAAATCGACCTAAAATTTTATTAACAACGATGTCATTGTGGATTTTATCGACACGCGGTGAGATCTTTCTGAAATTAAATTCATTTAAGCGCGTATTATACTCGTGGGCCATTTTATCTAATTGTTTCTGCTGCTCAGCTATGTTGTTCATCTTCGCGATGATCTCGCTGCTGTACTCGTTTAATGATTTATTCATGTTGTCGTTGGCGCTGTTATTTATTTTTATGATAACTTGTTGCAGGGTTTTATTATCCTCGAGAATTTTGTTACACTGGTCCTTTGTTTCACTTAAATCTTTTTTAGTTGATTATTCTCCTCGGTCAGATTATCCAATGAAGTTTGGGTTGATTTTAGTTTATTTTTGTATTTTAAGATTTTCGATTCGGATTTGTTACTTGATTCAGTCTTGTTACTCGATTCAATACTATTCGATGCGATTTTGTTGATTAATCTGACATTACTGTTACTTGATTCAATACTATTCGATGCGGCTTTGTTGATTAATCTATCATTATTGTTGTTCGATGCGGCCCTGTCATCAGATTTATTCGAGACTTGATCCATATCTTGTTCAACTCATCCCTGAGGATCAAATAATTTTGAACCACCCATTGATGTTCCACACATGAAATTTTAACATCTCAGATGCTTTGTCTGTTATTGTTACATCGCTACCTGCTATTCCAGTTTGATCCAGAACTGATGCTTTCCAATGATCGTCTGTTATAAAGTCTGACTCGGGCCAGTCGGGGTATTTTAGTATGAAATTTTCTCTACCAGAGTGGTGGTTCTCGCCGCAAGATGTTAATGTCGCACCGAACTCCTTGTAAATTAATTTGATCTTCTCGATGATATTTCTTACCGTAATTGTTCTTGACCAGATCCTCGCATCGGGCAGAATGTCATTCCAGTACTTTATAATTTTATTATACTTGGCCAACTGGTCAGGATCGGCTATCATCGTTTCAATGTACATCTTAAGGTCTGACCGTGACACGATTATATTTTGTTGTGCAACGTCGTCAGGTACCACGTCGGGTAAATTCAGCATCGTTAGTAAATCTAGGATCATGTCGATCTTTTCCCGTGGTGAGATTTTGTCTGATCTGTGTTTTGTACTGTTTATAGATGTTCCGTTGTTGTGTTTATCAACGATGACCTGCTGGGCTAATAATAAATTTCTGGATCTTTTGTGTAACGATTCTATTTCTTCCGCGGGTAATTTATCGACATCAGTCTGAAATATGTAATTCAGATATTTCTTCTTGGCCACGTATGGTGGTAAGTTCTCGTCGGGATCGTATCGATGATAAAGTTCTTTAGGTTGTTCCATGGTTTTAATCTCAACTTCAGAATATTTAATCCGCTCTCCGATAGTTGTATTAAGAAAATCATCAATAACACCATCACCACGCTGGATCTTTATTTGTTGTTTGGCCATGAACGTTTCATAATCATCTGAAGGTTTCTTGATTATTTCGTATCCGGAGTTGGCCATCGACGTCATCAGTTTACATGTAAAGAATTTCTTAGAAAGGTTTTCTTCGATGATCTCGACGAGAAAATTCAGTCCACAGTCGTTATGAAGCTCGTCCGTTGATGGTGATCTCGATGGTTTGTTTTCGCGAGATACTATTAATTTTCTTAGGTCTGCCGTTGTCAGTGGCAGATTTTTGTTACAATTGCGTCTCGTCGACGAGTAATGTATCTCATTAACGCACCTGAATCTGTGAAGCGCTTGTTTAGTTGCTTCTGTTGATCCTATTTCGTATGAGAAACAGAATAACGTCTTGAAATCTTCGTTAACGATACTCACACCAGCTTCCAGTGTGTGGTTAAATATTACACCATTATAATCGTTAAACGCGTTATTGATGTCAGCGAAATCTTTCGCTTTTTCTTCTGGATCGGTATCCGCGTGGTAGTATTTTATTCGATAACCACGCGATTGAAGTAATCTAGCTAGCCCTTCGACGGAATATTCTGTGTTGGATTTATTGTGTGTAAATATAGCAACTTTTTCTGTTTTTATTTTTTCCAATAATAATTCCAGATTGTCCTTGTGGGAATTTTCCAGGATGAATTTTTTACCGTGATCTGGCTTATACTCGTTCTTGACGAATTTCATATTTGGTCGTATTAATTTAAGGATTTTAGCGTCATCATCGTTAATGTCCGCGTCAAGAACAATTACACGACCAGCGGTGTTTATCAAGGACAATAAACTCGAATAATATTTTTTGTATTTATTAATGTTGCTAAATATTTGCCGTCGAATTCCGTGCCACTCATCGATGATTAACACATCCACGTTGCCGCTAACCCTACATAACGATTCAATCGATACTATTACTTTTCTGTTGCCGCTGATAACAATCTCACCTGTAATATCTCGATAGGACTCGATATCATAATCCGATTTTATTTTCTCTGTCAATGATTTTCTGTAACTGCAATAAACAACAGATTGATGTGGTTTTATTGACCTCCATGCTGCTTCTGTCTTACCTAACCCACAGGCCGAACCATCGACGTAGTCACCGACGATAATCTCACATCCCGTACCGGATTCGTGCTGCGGTTTATTTGTGTAACTATAATCTGGTGTTACTGATGCAGAATAATCTTTCGTTGGATTATAATTATGTTGCAACAGATATTTGATGTATCTAGCGTCGCGATGTTGTTGTGGTAATTTCTCAACGATGTCGGTTAGTACTGGATTATTAATTTTTTTTCCTGATAAAAGATCGTTAATCTCGTTTGAGATAGACCTATCTCCGCGTTCTATGATTATTTTCTCTTTCATCGAGCTTGGGCAGATAATTACATAACGATAAATATCAACGATGACGATACAATTATTGCATTTTAATTCTACGTGACCATGAATACTAATACCATGCTGTCGTTGGCAGATATTGCAAAAGTGTCCAGGTCGACGTCGCACGTTATAACAGTTTCTTGTGCCAGATATTACCCTTAACAGATTGTCTGGTTCGCCTGTCAGCGCCATCGATATCTGAACGAAATCCTCCTCGTTGATGCCGGCGTCGATGATGTTATTGAGATCTTCGTGTGGTTTGATATATTCTATTTCGCGTGGTTGTATTAACGTAGGACAAACGAGCAGATCTCGCACGGTTGTGATTTGTCCTGATATTAATCTTTTACAAACCGAATTAATTTTATTCGATTTTGTCCCGGATAACTTTATGCTATGTAGTCCAGCTTGTTTATCTAACTTCCATGTTGGATTATCCTTACCAGCGCTGTTAATTAATTCTGTCTGAGTATCAAATGAGACGGGTTCACATTTACACTGTACATGATATCCGTGTGTCGTTGTGGATAAAAATATTTAATATTTTAAATTAAATATATACCACATTAAATATAAGATGGTCAACAAATGTGCTTGGCTTCTTCAGGGGTCAACCGAATTATGTGGAAGAAACTGCCGAGGTCATTTTTGTAGCTACCATAGAGAGAGTTCACGCAAAAGTAACGGTTCTAATGGTCCTCAACGTTGTATTAGCTGCCATAGAGGAGTTCATGGTAAAATTCCACTTTGTATAGATTGCGGCGGGTCTCGATATAGATGTCTCGTCGAATACAACACAAGGACAAATAAACCGATTCCAACCTTAGAGGAGTTTTTATCGTCGTAAATCGGCCCTTCCGTGATGACTGGTGCAACTGACGCAAAACATATTATTATTAGGAATGTGACACTTGCACCACAAACCACGATGATGATCTCGAGGAAAAAAAATAATTATTGAATTTAACACACATGATTATGGTGATGGCTCAAGTCTCGGATTCTTAATAATATTATATATTATTATTATATATTTATGAGACTTGAGCCATGTCGTGATGATCGTGAAATAATCCACGTGGAATTTCTGATGAAGATTTCCAAGATTAATGGTTGAATATCGAACAAGAACGACCATCGTTGGAGGAGTATTTATCATCGTGATTCAGGACATGATGACTGCAGAAACTTCCAGAAATAGGATTAAGGAAGATTCTGCAGCAAGATGATGATGGGGGAAGTCTCATATTCATTATAATATTATATATTTATGAGAGTTCCCCCATGTCGTGATGATGATCTCGCGATATGAGATTATTTTACTTCCTCGCCGGTTGTTTCCGTGATGTTAGATTATTTTGTTTCCGTGTAATTTGTTTCCCCAGCGCCAATTAAACGTTATTTTGTTTCCTTGTGATTTGTTTCCCCAGCGCCAATTAAACGTTATTTTGTTTCCTTGTGATTTGTTTCCCCAGCGCCAATTAAACGTTATTTTGTTTCCCGTCGGTCTTCTCGTGAATCTTTTTTCATGATGATGTTTCTGTGTGTTATTACTTGTTCCCGCGCGGCTGATTTCACATTATTTTGTTCCCGCGATGATATTAAACTCATTTGTCTGAAAACAAGCCCGGGTCAAGGAACCACTAATAAATGCAACAAAAGGTGCCGTGGAGAATATTGCAGGAGACATAATTATATTTTAAAGAAAAATCCTCATGCTGGTTCACGAAGTTGTGTTGGATGTAACAACGGCGTTAGAGGATTATATCAGATTTGCAAAACTTGCGGTGGAGATCGATACAGAAGTTTGATGATATATTACAGAAAAAGAAAGAACATAAATCCAAAAATAGAAAAACCACCATCAGAACTTGAATATTACTTGAAGAACAAAACAAAAGATTCCCAGGATTCAGATGAAGATTCCCAAGATTCAGATGAAGATTCCCAAGATTCAGATGAAGATTCCCAGGATTACTGAGCAGCAGAGAGGGTCCTGTCTACAATTCTGTTTGGGACAAACAATAATCGTAGACGTGGTATTGACCTCTATGAAGGGTCACTTTTTTTGTCTATAAAAGCGTACGTGACGCGTTAAGTGGTCTGATCGCCCTCTCTGCTGCTGTAGGGGAGGTGCAAACAAACGGGTTGGTATAGCCATACTATAGGGAATTTCACGGTTAGTATCTCCCCTTGAAAACACAAGAGGGCATCTCTGTGCAACTCACGTCCGGATAGTTCAGTCAATTAAGATGACAGATGTAGATCAAGAAAATGTGACAGACCGCTCACATTATGCAAGCAGAATCGATATCTCACTATCTTAAAAAGAAATTATATCAATATTTGTTCATTTGTTTTTACATCTTTTTTCCCCACTAACTTGCGCTGCTCCCAGCTTTCAAATAAATATTCTCTGCTCATTTCAGAACTTCATTATCTTTCCATTACTACCTTATGCTATCATTTGTATTATTTGATTGTGCGAAAGTGTATCGCTGCGTAAAAAGTTCTTGCAATTTATCTTGCTTGAAGAATAATGAAAATATGTTTATTTTTTACAGCTTCAATCATTGCAGCTAATGGAGGTTGAACGACAACGACAAAAAAACTTCTTAAGGTTCTTTTATTATTGATTTAGACTGTTGCTTTTCTATTAACGTTCATTATATTTTTCATGAAATTACTTGAATTGTTTCAAAATACACAAATGCCAACCACGCTTGAACAGACAGGCGCACGTACGAGTCTCCTTGATGATTATTTTAATTTTATTTCCTTGAACGGTTGGAAATTTTAGAGTACACAATTTGGAGAAATATAGATTATAATGACGCGCACATTTTCCAGCTGTATATAAATAGACCCTATCGTTTGTACGCGCTTATAAGTCGAGTTCAACAGCACGCAACATAGGTTCTGATCTGCCGTCGCATAATGCGCCGGCTGATCAAGGTCACATTGTTTCTTCTACTGACAACACCTATAGTACAAGTCACATAGTTCATGTACGCGGTCTAAGTCACGTTTTGCAGTTACAGATGTCATTTTGGGGAATTTGAATATACATACCTTTAAATGGCATTCATTCACTTAATTTCGCACCTTGTTCATCCAAATTCCATTGAAGAGTATTGTATAAATTCCTCGATAAACGCTATGACGTAAGAGGGAATGCGCCTGTGGTAGGGAAAAGTTGTACTACGAACATAAACATAGACGCGAAAATGTCGCCATTTATAAACAAAGCCTGGGGAAACACCGGCATGAACAAAATTGGCACACAAGTTCAATCAATTGGATGCAATTATTTAACTTCGTTTATATCTTCTGTATGGTATCTGTTTTATTTCAATTCGTACAAAATACCCATTTTTTCCATGCAAGTATGTGCTTTCATACACGTAAAAGATTAGAAACAGGGCTGTCAATTCAGCTTTATTTTAGTTAAATTTTACATCTCGCTAAATTATCATTTTTGACAAAATGTCATATATACATGCTAAGAATAAAATTTATTGTACATTACTTCCTCTATCACATTCATAGTTGAACATCAGTACAGGAGATGATTGAAGATGCACGCGACTTCTTGTTCACCAGATCGTAAACTTGATTCTCCCTGCACTAGTACCGTTCCGGTGGCCTAGTGGTTAGAGAGTCCGCCTTGGATGCGGGAGGTCGTGGGTTGGATCCCTGGCCGAGTCATATCAAAGACTTACAAAAATGGTACTAAAAGCTTCCTCGCTTGACGCTCAGCATTACGAGGTTAGTGTTAGGACTGGTCGGCCCTGGTGTCAGGATAATGATGCGACATGATGCGACATGATGCCCCAGTGCTAGACATCACTAAAAACTGCCACACTGCAGACATCGTAGCGATATGACTGAAAAATTGTTAAAGCTACGTTAAAAATCCAAATCACACACACACACACACACACACACGCACGCACACACACGCACGCACACACACACACTGCACTAGTAATAGTTCAATTCAATATTGACTTTCTTGACCTAGTATAATGCCGAGCTGCCATTGTAAAAGTTCATAGCGATCGATAATTTTCGTCTGGAATTTTTGTTACGACAATTAATGCGTAGATCACTCAAAAATCACGATTGAAATAACTTTGTTATAACTATATTACGATTAAATTTTACAAATAAATTATTTTTTAAACTTATACCAGTAAATGCGCTTACATGACCAGTGTTACTGGTACTATAACTCCATAGACCCAGATTTGCTGTTGCAGATAGCGACGGCATATCTGAGTCCAGCTTTTTGCACATTGATCGAAGAAAATAAACGAATATAGACGGCACTCGAGTCGAGTTATCCTGATGTTGCATCCGTGTTTCACCTAATTAAGGCTGTTGAAACCCATGGCAGAAGTGCGCATTTTCCTGCGAACCATTTGTTTATGCCAGCCCGTGAATTAGTTGATTTTCCAAAAGAAATAATTTTGATAATTCACTCGAGCGAATACAAAGAAATATTTGTTTTTGTTTGTTTACTGCGTCTAGATATTTAGAACATTATGACCATGAAATTTGACACATTATTTTGTCACTTGTTTCGTTTAGTCATGTTTATGGCCAACTGTCACGCTAGAGCACCAGGCTCAGATCCCACAGCATGCTTAATTGTTTTGTGTTTTATGTGCTATGTTTTGCCTTGAATCACGAATATAGCTGTGCAACTACTGAAATTTTCCGTGCGAATGTACCAAAACACGGTCAACATAACGGTAAACAGCTGATATTATCGCGTGTGGACTGTGATACCATGAGTTAAAAAAAAAAACACGAAGTCCTGCATAATTAAATGAGCATGTACACGATGCAGAGGAACGTTATTTTTATACAAGCACTCTTACTGGAAAAATTTAATCAGTGTTGATTTTTTATTTATACAAAGTGCGATATTTTGTGTAAATGTTACATGCTCAGGGCCGACGGGGGGGGGGGGGGGGGGGCGGGAGGCAACCGGGGATATATCCCCGGGGCCCGGGCCGAACAACACTTTTTAATATTATGAAAGAAAAAATTTGTTTCAAGAAGAAATAGGAGAGGTCCGGAGGTTTCTTACCCAAGAGTACATTATAGCTCTCTACGGCCCTGTACACGCTAGCTTACTAAATGTTACTTTTTTGATCACTAATTATTACTTTTATCCAGTACGATAAAGGCTGTGGCATTCGCTAGTGTTGTTTGGTAATTATGCACTAAAACATCATGCTTAGAGGTGTTCTCACTCACCTTAAAGGATATGTGGAATTTAACTAGTCATTTGAAATTCAAAACAAACAGGTGATTGATTCATTACGATAGTCACTGCCTGCAATAACCGATGAAAAACAGCAAAATAAAACACAACACCTAGAAATATTAAACGTTGCAGAAAATCTTGACGAAGCTGATAAAAAGCAAGTTATATGACAGGAAATCTTGATAAAGCTGACAAAACTACAAACTAAATGAAAGAAAACCTTGATAAAGCTGACAAAAACGCAAGCTGAATGATAAAGTGTTAACGTTTGACAGACATTTTATTCTGCAACGAATCCACTAAAAATGAGTATGAACAAACAGATAATCTGCAAGAAACGAAAGATGACATCTAAAACGAGGAGTAAAAAAGAACATGTATTTACAGTCAGTAGCATATATTTTCATTCTTTTGAGTTATGGACTGTAGCCAAATGCAAAATATGAAGTTAGTGCAATGCAAGAACAAAATAATAATAATAATAATAATAATAATAATAATAATAATAATAATAATAACAATCATAATGATAATAATAATGTTATTTTCTGTTGGTCATACATTTGGTTCTTAATCAACCATCCCGTCTTACACGTAGTCCTCAGTAATATAATGATTAAACTATAAATGTGTGTGTGTGTGTGTGTGTGTGTGTGTGTGTGTGTGTGTGTGTGTGTGTGTGTGTGTGATTTGGATTTTTTTGACGCAGCTTTAACAATTGTGCAGTCATATGGCTACGATGTCTGCAGTGTGGCAGTTTGTACTGATAACTAGCACGGGGCAATCATGTCGCAGACATGTAGTATGATATCCCACCCAGTCACATTATCATGACACCAGGCCGACCAGTCCTAACACTAAACTCTTAACGCTGAGCGCCTAGCGAGGCAGCACTTAGTTCCATTTTTATGAATCTTTGGTATGACTCGGTTGTGGTTCGAACCCGCGACCTCCCGCATCCGAGGCGGACGCTCTAACCACTAGGCCACCATAGTGGTAAAACGAAAGATGCTACGCACATGTAGAAATATGCCTCTACTTACTACAGCGTCTAACGCACGCACGTATAATAATAAAATATACATACATTAAATTAAAGCACACGTTAGTTACGCATGTAGATCCTGGAGGTAGGAAGTTGGTGGGGATATCCAGGTTAGGTATCGCAATTTGGCTGAGAATTAGCATGATCAGCAAAAAAATGTGTAAAGTTCGCACTTAAAAGAATATTTTGCTGATGATTTTTTAATGTAATTGTGAATGATTTTCCCGTAATGCAGCTCCTGCATGAAAAAGGATGTTTACAGAAGTGTTCCAAATTATTCAACATAACTATCAAAGCAAGAGATAGACCGCAACTTGTGTGATTGAACATTGGAAGCTGAAATTAGAAGATCATTAACATAATGTTGAGTCATGTTATGAACAGATTTACATATCAAACAGGGGCCCCGGATGACCGATTGGTCTAAAGAGCTCGCCTTTACCACTGACCGCGTGGTTTCGAGTCTCGGGCTCGGATAATGTGGGTATGTGAGCAAGCTGCCAATAGCTTCCCGTGGGTCCATGGTTTTTACCTATGTTTTCCCCGGGTTCTTCCTCCACCAGTTATATTGACCGCCATATATAACCAATCGTGCACTGTGAAATGGCATTAAACCCAACACAGCTGCAACAACAACACTGTGTCAAATAGCTTTAAAGCACTGTATACAACATGTTGATGAGTTAATTTAAAAAAAAAATGAAAACTATTTGAAGGCGGTTGACTGAGAGAGGACGTAGATATTCTATCCCATGATACCAACAGGACAATGGTAAACCAATAAACCCATTAAATCCCATTTGATCAGTAATCGATTTCTGAAGAACAAAGTCTCACAAAGGTTGAAAAAATCTCGCTGCTGGCATCATTGTTTCTTGTCATTTCAGATCCTAAACGAGTTCAAAATTAAAATAAAAAATGATACATGATTTTCTTGGTTATTTCTTATTGTCCATGTTCCCCTCCCATTATTTTGGAAATGTAGGATCGCATAACTGCAACAGGTCCTTCAAGTATTCATTAAGGATTTCAAGATAAAAGATTCTCACCTTTCAGCTTATGTAGATTGGTGCGGCTGAACCTTTTCCCGATCTTATCGCATGTGTTGATGTATCGTGTCTGAAATAAAATGAAAATTGTAACACCTGAAAAGCTGAGTCCCCAGCCTCTATTGATCTGGAAATATTTATTTCTGTCACTGCTTGGGATAGTATTTCGCCCAGCTGTGCATATCGAATGTACTTACAAAACAAACTTTGTACCGTAAAACAATATATATATATATATATATATATATATATATATATATATATATATATATATATATATATATATATATATATATATATATATATATATATATGTACTTGAGAAATTCATCATATTAATGTTTCATATTATAAAATATTCAACAGAGAATAGTCAAATCAGTCAGAACGAAGATATTGAACGCATATCATATTTCACACAGCCGTTTCTAGTGAAATATATAAAGTTCTCTCTGATAGTCACACCTAAGGCTTACATTCCATATTCATGTATTGGTATATTTTAATATGGACTTCATCTTGATGGTAAAATCAAAACATTGTCGCTCTCTTCTTAGACGATCGTACATTGAACGCGTGCAGTGATTTAAAATCACCCCTTCGAGTAACTGATGTTTTATTTCTTCAGTCTCTTGAATATCATGAATATATCACATCTCGTCCATTGTAGGAACGAAGTGTGCAAACGACTTGTTCACAATTGTCTGTGACTGAAACTAAGGTGTTGTTCCTCTGTTAAAAAGTAAAAGCCAGATGTATGTCTATACAAATGTTCGTTCTAATGAATGTCTGTATGTATAATGGACCTGTCCGTCCGTGAGTCTCTATCTATGGACACACACACACACACATATATATGTGTATATATATATATATATATATATATATATATATATATATATATATATATATATAGATGGAGGGAAGACATACAGACAGACAGATATATTGATTCATTTATAGATTTATTTATATATATTAGCAACGGTTCTTTCGGCAATAAACAGTTGAAAACGTTTGCAAGACAGGCAGACAGGTAGAGGACAAATACATAGATGAATAGCGGAAACAATTTCCTCACTGAAAGGATAGGAAACCTATACAATATGTTTGCAATAGACAGATAGATACAGAGCACCAACTGTGCTTTCAGCACTGAAAGGGACAGATAAATTTACATAACCGTGGCAGATGGCAATGAGTCATGGAACAATAATACCTGATACAGTCGATACAGGGGTTATGTGTTTCAAACTCTTATTGCGTACAATGTTGTGGAAGTGATTCAATTTTATCTGAAACTATATTAATCCATTATCCGCATGTAACACCAATTTAAGAAAGAGAATTTCTTATTACAAAGCCTTAATAATAATTATTTTGTGTTCTTATTAGTTATAACGGCACTTCTAACACACTCTAGGTCGTATCATACCGAGGAACTACATACGTTTCCCAGGGACAGCCGACTCGTGTCGAAGTCGCGACGTTTAGATTACACTGGTCTATAATTGTTTAGAACTCGTCTGCTTCAGAGATAAAATTTACTTTTTATTACAGATTTTGATGTGCCGAATTCAAATGTGGCAATTAAAACATCTGATTGGCTACTGTCTTCAAGATATTTAAGTTTTAAGATGTTATGTCTATACATATTGTGTAGATAGTAGAGTTTTAATCGTAAACTGTAAACCTAGGTCTTTCCATGTGTTTATGGTTCCTTTACATGATAATATTTCACCTGTCCTGTTTATATAACACTTTAAAAACAGCAAACGGGTAATGTAAATAAACTTTATCATGAAACAAAAGGCAAAAAATCTATTATGCATATATACGTACACGGTGTAGTCCTTATTCAGTGTCTACTTGGCGCTTATTAACTTGTCTCTTGTATTCATTAAATGGATTATCTCTTGTCACTGTCCAGCAATCGTCTGTAACGTTTGTGGGCTCCAGTTGCCCCGATAGCGTCTCTCCATTGTCCTGTTGAAATAGCTCGCAGTGCTCGTCGCTCACTGCTCCGCAATTCGGTGGAAAAAATCTAGGTGAGAGTGCAATTTTTTTATCTTTAGTGACATGTTACAACCAAGTCTTTTTACGCCTTGAGGAGGTTTTACACCAACTCACTGTAGTTGTCTGTCTTGTTGTGTCCGAGAACATTTGTTGCCACTAACTGGAAGGCTTTCCATGCCGTCTTTTCCTTGCCACGCAGTGCACGGCCAAATGCATCATCTCGAAGAAGTTAACAATCTGAGGACCAACAAAGTCACCTTCCTTTAATTTAGCTTCACTTAACCATGTAAATTTTCCACGGAGGTATTTGAAAGCTGCTTGACAAAGTTCTTCATCAGGTCGAGCTTGATGTGCAAAGGTGGTACCAAACTCTTCCTTGATTCAACAAGTATATGATGCTGAACACTTTTCCTCCCAGGCTTCAATGATTGTAGGAGTGGCCGATCTCTCCTGATATAGTGAGAATCTCTCGCACGACTAAACCATTCGCAGAGAAAAAAGTAGTACTTTGTGTATCCAGTCTGCAGGCCAAACAAAAGATCTGGAACCTTCAAATCGCCACAAAGATGCCACTGATGTCGGTAAAATTGTATGCACCTCAAAAGTTGTTTCATGTTTTCATAGGTTCCCTTCATATGGACTGCATGACCAACTGGGTTTGATGGCAAAACATTGTCATTATGCAGCAAAACAGATTTAAGACTCGTCTTTGATTAATCAATGAACATTCTCTACTCATCTGGATCATGAACGATGTTGAAGGCTGCCATCACACCATCATTGTTGTTACAGGTTACACGAACACCTTCCATGATGAAGAATGGGACAAGATCATTGTGAAGGTCACGGAACATGGAAACCCTAACATCACCTGCCAGGAGATGCCACTGCTGTAGTCTGGAGCCCAACATCTCTGCCTTACTCTTGGATAGTTCCAAATGGCTCAGAATGTAACTCAGTTCAACGTGTCTTATGAGGTGTGATTCAGAGGAGGAAGATCGGAGAAAGTATGGGTCATATGACATTGATGGCTCAGGACTAGAAGTTTCATTCTCTTCCTCGTCCTCGTCTGACTCAAGTGAGAATCATTCTAGTGCATCAGAAACCGGCAGTCTTTCTCCGTGAGGTACTGGGCGTATAGCTGATGGAATGTTTGCATAATGCACAGTCCACTTTTCTTCTTTGATACACCTTTCCCAACTGGACATACCATGCAGAAGTTACAATTGCTGATATGATCTATTGGCTCTCTCCAAATCATTGGCGCTGCAAAAGGCATAGATGTTCCTTTCCTGTTCAACCACTAGCGAAGATTTGTTGCACACGTGTTGCTGCATATGTGTGGGCCCCACCTCTTGTAACGATTGTGAAACCATAATAAAGGTGATAGACTTTCTTAACCATAGTGGTTATACTGCGCGTTTGTGATGTAAAAGTCACTTTACCACAAACATAGCAGAAGTTACCTGCATTGTTTACACAAGTACAAGGCATCTCTGCTCACTTTGGCTAAACAGAAATGTGTCCCTTTGCAAAACCAAATACTGACAAATAAGATGGCACTACACTGCATGATTTCAAGAGCTGATATAGGGCAATTTTCTCAGCAGAGTGATGCAAGCTTAGTTATGATTGCATCATCCATGACTTCTAGGAAATAACATGATGCAATTCATATCATGCATGACGCAATACCTGCTTAAGATTTGCATCTTTCATTGTCTTGCCTACAAAGCAAGTACTGTCCAAACCCAGTCATAAATTTATTCATAGATCCAGTCAAAGATGCATTTTAGTCATTTCTGGTTTAAATTGAGATCCCTTCCCTTTATTACTCACTTATCATCCGTCAAGGGTCGTATATACTGCCCCAGTATCATATCTTTAAAACTAGAGCCAATCAACAACTTTAAGCATCATCTTCATTCTCAGTGACCCAGAATTAGTACAGTTTGATTACATTTTAGGAAGCATTTTGGCTGTAGACTAGTGTTGCCAGTCCTACACTCTACTGAGTTACCGCCTCTCTCTAATAAATATTAAGGGCTCTGTCGAAATTACAAATATTTGGGAAAGGGAATACACATAAGTAAAATAAAACTGAAATAAATAATAACACTATTAAATCATAGTAGACTGCACCAATTTACGCCAATTAATATACAATTTTTTTCTGAAAAATAATTATTAATACCCACAACCACCACCATCACCATGACTCGCATCCCTTCTCTCCGTCCGTATGAGTTTGCCAAGTAGATAAGAGCAATAACTCTTTCATAATATATACATATGTGTAAAATGAAAGAATAATAACACTTACAGAATGTTGCATGCGTATAGCAACAAACTTACATAAAAAATGAATAAGTCATTTTAGTTTATTATCTTTATTTATCACACGAGTTGGTACACTCTGTAGTGTGCAAATTCATATTTTTGACACGTCAACATGTTAAACTATCACTTTATGTGAATCGGATTTGTACAAATACCCCCACGAAATGTTTGTGCCTTATTCCCTTCTTCATTTTGGAGGCCGTTCTTGTAGTGGAATATCAAGGGGATCTGTCACGTGACAATCATTTCTAAAAGGCCGCCATCTTTATTTGGGGGAAATGAGTGACCATTGCCAATCCCCTATGTAAAAATGCCTAAAAAGTTGTTCGGTACCAGGTTGTACCGCCAAGACGAGGAAAATTCAGGATCTCAGGTTTATGTGATACCAGAAGAAAGTCCTAAGAGAGAACTACAGTCAGCCGAGCGAAGTTTATTCATGACGGAAGTGTCAAGAAAAATAAATGCTGATCACCAAGATCCGGTCACTGTCTTGTTTGCTCAGCATATTACATTGCTGATGCGTACCATACTGTTTTCTATTCCTTCAATTAAACCGATAACTGATTTACCGTAAATTATGAAAAATGACATTAAATTCTGCATACTATAACAAAGTGTTACCCTTCGTCCTCAAAACTTTCGTTTCACAAAGTACACGCACACAAGGAAAGACAGGAGTTCTGCAACAAAATTATTGTGATACATTATACATACATGAAAAGATTATTTAGTTAACACATTTGATACATCTGAAATACGTTGATATAATCAATTCTTGAACGTCTCGTGCGCGAGACTCGTACAGCTGATTTGTGGTTTTCAATTTTTACCAGATTTGGATGGATTCATATATAAAATATTTACTAAAATTCACAAAATACTTCCTGCAAGTTCATAATTTTTATAACTTTATATTAATCTTGATGAGCAATTTAAAACTTTTGAAAGTGCAAATTTTTTCCATGGGTAATATATACACATTTTAACAGTGAAATTAAATGATCCATGCCAGGCAAGGAAGAAGTTGAAATTAATAGACGACAACTTGAAACTGGAGCTGCCATCGTGTACTTGGTACAAATGACATTGAATATATTGTAGAAGATAAATCCCAGCAAATGCAAACAAGGTCACCTGAAGTTTAGTCCATTTCAAAAGCATCACAGTTGATGCCAATGAAACAACCAGAGAGAGAGAGAGAGAGAGAGAGAGAGAGAGAGAATCATCGAAACTCTCTTTCATCAGCTTCTGTAGAAGGAAACAATGAGGTTTGCCAGATGATCACTGGTATTAGCTTATATTTATTTTTAAATTGCACCCATAATGTTTGCACATGTTAGAAGTCAAATGGGACTCATATTCTAGAAAACGCATAAGAGCGTGATGACAGAATAATATGCGCAAGCTGACCTCGTATCAATATCTGCTAAATTTCAACACAGTCTAAATAAAGATGTGAGAGTAACTGCACTCATTAGAATTTCGGTACGCGTGTACAGCCGGACGTACTATGTACGTCACGTTTGAATATGCTTACAGAATGGACGGAAAAGCCTAACGCTACGTATTCATGTCATATGGCAGAAGCATAATAACAAAACAAAAAGACCCCTCCACCTCCACCCCCCCCCCAAAAAAATTCCTTATGATTCCAAAATGTGAATAAATGTCTAGTGCTGATTTAGAATTCCAAATAGTACATCGCATTATCGATGAAGAGTTCCATGTTGGACAAGGAGAGTTCTACATAAAAAACATGGCACTTTAAAAAGAAAAACTAAAATAACACCAAAAGCTAATGTAATGAACAGTGAATGCAATGTGTCGTGATTGTTACACAGTGGGGACTTCTTGTGAAGTGGACCCGGTGGTAGTTTTATGAGAATGTTTTCTATTAAACTCTTAGCAATGTAGTTTTTAATGACCAGCAGTGGAGAGAGAGAGAGAGAGAGAGAGAGAGAGAGAGAGTTCAGGCTCTCTTAACTAAGGGTCTCACTCATAACGGTGTAGATACGGCTACATTTTAGTGAGGCTGAACGACAGGTAACGGGAGCGAATGTAAGAAAGGATAGAGTTGTTCTGACTGTCAGTGAACGACTTTTATTTCAATTATTGATATTACTACATTCTAGAGATACATCTATAAAACCTTTATATTTAAAATACACGAAATACAAGTAAGATTACACTTTTCTTTCGAGCTTACCAACTTCATACATTTGTATAATTTCTGCATTTTAGAATATAATACAGATAATTAAATCTCGATTGACTTCATGATAGCCAAAGAGCATAAAATTCAATAGCTGCGATTAATACAACAATCATTTTGCAGAAATGTATGTTACTAAATCTGAAATAGAATACTAATTTGGAATAGGTCACTAAATAGTATTCTTTATTACGTTAAACAATCTTTTATTTCCAAATTAAATCTAAACATGAAGTTGGTAGCGAATTCGTCTTTTCCATTAACACATACCATAAATACAAATGAATATAAATTTTTTGAAACAATTAAACATTCCATTACAATATAAAATAGAAAGAACGCAAATAAATGTTGCCAAAATATGAACGTTACCGTTAAAATCTCAATATTAAAAATTGCATATTCTTTAAAGGATTTTACGAACGCAGATAATTCTTACCTGTAAGGAAAGACAGAACTGTTTTGACTCTCGATGAACGAATTATTGCTGCGTAAGCCTGCTCTCAATTTATACGCAGTGCTTGTGTCCTTTCGTTTCTAATCAGAACAAGACTTTTGTCCTTTCCCACCGGAAACTCGTGAATCATCTAGCTTACTTATCCATTAGGAATTTAGAAATTTCCGTTTAGCAGCTTCCCACCAAATCTAAATTGCTTACCTTTGGATACAATATAAATATTTTTATGGGTTTTTGCACTTGCTTGTAAACAACAATCTTTATTAAAATAATATACAGTTGTAATACAGAAATATATAAATTTAATCTCAATATATTTTAGTGGAAAATTACTTTCAATATAATTTAATGCAAAATTTACTTTTAATACAATTTAGAGAAAATTTCAATCTTAATACTAAAAAATCCTATTAGTAGCTATTGTGATTAACGTCGTATTTGCTGTGGTAGGAGTTTTCAATCTGTTATTAAAGTTATTACAAAATGTGCAAACGAATGATTAAGACAATGCAGTGTGTTATTGACTCGTGAGGACAGAGCTTAAGATAACATGTCTCGTCAGTTATCTGCTGCGTTTTCTGACGGAAGTTTATCAGAAGACGAATTTAATATGCAACGCCATATGCATCATGCATTCCTGTGCGACCATGATGAAATATGCAACTATCTCTTGTAAGTACCACAACATAGAGTGAAATACCTTTGGTACGGATGCAGAAAAAATAAAATGGTAAAAAAAGAAATGTATTACATGGTGGGCTCGCTTGTGGATTGAAGTCGTGTATTGTTTACGTTGTTGTGAGTTAATCATCGTATTTGGTATAAGTGGAAACACGCTCTTGGCAAGCTGGCAGAGGTCGATTTGGTTCATCTTTTCCCACACACCATTGTCACGATTTCGAAGTTGCTTAACTCGTTATTTATATTTCGTAGAGTATTTTGTTCCTCGAGGGTACTGTGGATACTTTCTAATAGCTTGCCAGTGGTACAAGATCCGTCATTGGAATTTCTGATGCGGCCAAGTAAGAGTGTAATTCTTTGTCATACATGTATGTATGTATGTATGTATGTATGTATGTATGCATGCAAACATGTATGTATGTATGTATGTATGTATGTATGTATGTATGTATGTATGTATGTTCGCAGTACATTCTGTCGTGGTCAGCTTGACACGTAATCATTAAGTGTGACGTAGATTGACGTATGGGCATGGTTCGCATTAAATTGCTGACTGCAAGGAATGGGATCTGCTCTGGTAGGTTGCATAATAGAATTTTAGTTAGAGTCGGTTCTATAACAGTCCGACAGGTGTGTCAGTATAAGGTCATATAGTGGAAATTGGCAGAGTTGAGACAAACCAGAGCAAATCTTTTGGGAAATCTTGAGCCATTTTAAAAAAAGTGTCGTAGAATGATATTTTCTAGAATAGTTATTAATAAAGCTGGACAAGAGAGGATTATTCTGACTTTGATTGGAGTGATAAAAGGTTTTGACGGTTAGAGAAGGTAATCATGACTGGCTAAACTAATCGAGGGAAATCAAGGTTTATAGTAATCTCCCTCGGAAAGGAAAAGAGATACGGCAACGCCCACCTGTCACCAACAGTGATCTGGAAAAGACCGGAAGCAACCAGGTGGTATTGACATCCCGGCAATTTGAGTTCGATCAGTTACTTGATTATATGAGGAAATGTGTTTTAACGGTTTATCGGAGCGGTTAATCGAATTACGCAGAAATGTTGAAACTCTGTTTATGTAATTGATTAAACTACACTTTAGATACGCAGGCTTATTTTCTTTTATTCTATATCTCTGCTCAGATTGTTCCATCAATTATTTTCATATTTTATTTGACCGTTTACTCGATCCGGGCAATAACACCGTTGTCGATCACCTCCTAGATTACGATAACCGAAAACATATTGTGTGGGAGATCACATATCCCCCACCTCTGACAATATGCATCTACTTATATGTATATGTACGTTAGTATAATTATGTGTATGCATGGACATGTATATGTAAAGGTATAGTATATGTATATGCATATATGCGGGTGTATACATATGAGTATGCGTGTAGTGGTGTTTATAGGTATATGTATAAATATATGTAGAAATATAAGTGAATGTATACGTTGGCATGATATGTTGTGTATGTATATGTACATGTGTGACTGTGTGTATTAGTATCTATATAAAACTTTACAAAAACATTTTCATGATGCACTGTTTACGTGTATTTCACATCATGCGATACTAATGCACACAATTTTATCATATATCTGTTTGTAGCCTAATACGTTTAATAACAAGTTCTTGCATATACTGTTATATAATATGTATATGCATTACGTTGATATCATATGCTGCCTGACTGTGACCTGAAGTTCAATACCAAATACATGTCCCATTTTCTTCTCTTGTGTATAAAGTGCAACAGCAAAAAAAATTCGTTCGAAAAACATACGTTTACTAATGAAAGTACGAGAGATCAGTTGTGAATTGTAATATTACGAATCGTAACACGGACCTGTCTCCTTTACCTTACAAATATACATCTTCCGTTGGCGTGTTTAACTATAACGCTTAGAATACTGTAAAATTTAAGCAGCAGAGGAAAAGAGCGAGACGCTTGTGAGCTGTACAAGGTCAACATAACGCAATTGGAGGAAACAGGCTGCTTAAAAGTAACAATAATAATAATGTCAGAATCAAACAATTACTCGGGATTAGCTCTAGAAATGCAGGAAAATGAACTATAATGAACATCATCATTAATAATTTCCCATACTCAGAGCATACATATCTTAAGAATCCGAAATTTTCAGTTATATCACACTGCTTTCATCAGTAACTTATGTTGGTGACATGACTTATAATGGTCACGTGATACGATCAGACTAGTGTAGATAATTCAAGCACCTAGTCCATATTTAGGGTTGGCCTCCGATGTTTTATTTCGATAAGTCACGTGATCAACATTAGTCGCTGATGAAGGCAGTGTGATATTGCCGACAATTTCTTATTCGTAAGATATTTATACTATTAATATTGTCCAGCGCAAGGAAGCAACCCTTTCAAGTAAAAGGAACTTGAAAATTATTCACCAAAACCGCTGTTACTTCCTTTAAGTTGTAAGGTCACACATTACAAGCCTAAAATAATCCCATATATTTTGAACCTATACGACAAAAAACAGCTTGAAAACAAAATTCACCATCTCATTCAATTAAAGCAAAATAAATCCGATGTGGTGTGTATATGACATCAGTTACCCAGAGATAAAACTTATCTCAAGATAACATTATTTGTTCATCTGTATAAGGAATGGCAGTCTCATCTCCCTCGCACAAGTGCCGAAAGATATGTTTAATACCGGAGACCCTATCAGTTGCGCGAGATGCAACATACATGCATCTTGACACCATTACAACAATAATATGTTAACAGCATCCATCATATGTATAGGTTTGGAAAACCTCACTTAAGGTCAAACGTCAGTGGGAGGAACGAGGATTGTGTCCATTTTCAGACCTCAGAACTCTGGACAGTATGGTTTTATCTTCTACTAACGAAAATTGCTTTTTCTCTCCATCCTACCTTATAGAATGTAATAAATTCATAATGGTGGAAAGACTGCATCATGCTACAAATGTAGTGAAAGTTCAAACATGGGTGTCCACAATTAAGGACAGCGGGGGAGCGGGGGCACTATTCACCCCACTTGTCGATTTCGCCTCTAACCATGTTTCTGGCCAATATCTGTAGAATGTAATAGCTGATCACTAAAGTTTGCCCAACCCTTTCGTAAATAAATTTTGCGGGTGCTCCTGGTTCAAACTATTTGATGCACTCATTAAGGACAGACCGCGTATATTCTAGATCATTCTAAGATAAGCACACCAGAGCGGAAATGACAGAAATTAATGTCGAAGTAACCGGTGAAAAGATATCAACGCAGATTTCAGTCATAAAATATCTTGCTTTAATTCTTATTAACAAATTAATATCTATAACTTTCGGCAAATTAAGTTGCCACACTTTTATTTTTTTTTTTATATTTTTTTTTGCATATTTGGTCACAAATAGTCGGGTCAGCAGTGGGAGAGGTACTCTTTAGTACTTCATGTTGCCCGACTGCGATTATTTGGTCCAATTATCTAATAATGAAATCTATTTGATTGATTCTCTGCATACAACTAATTAGGTACGCATTTTCTTCCACCGACAGTATATATATATATATATATATATATATATATATATATATATATATATATATATATATATATATGATACAAATCATATGGCGAATAGCAATCATTTCAGGTGCTCTGGATCCTGCAAGGGATCACGTGTGTCAGGGATTGATTAAGATAAATGCAATATACTGACAACGAACAGTGCGAAACTAGTATTTAGCTAGCCTAAGCGCTTTCGACTCTTTAATGAGTCCTTTTCAAAGGCAAATATAAAACATAGACAAGACAAACAAATAGAAGAGAAAAACGGTAATGTTTGCGAAACTTTACACGCTTTTTACACACACACACACACACACACATCTATATATATATATATATATATATATATATATATATATATATATATATATATATATATATATATATATATATATATATGTTCATGTGAAAGAATACGAACTGGTCATGTTAGCGTTTATAACAAATTTATTATTGAATCATCCAAATATAGTAAGAGAATATTTTATACAAGATTGTAATATGATGTTAAGAGTAAGACGATATAGGCGGTTTATATCAACATTACGTCATTTATAATTCATCCCACCATACGTCGCGAGTTTTGTCCTGTCTGTAACTCGGTAAATTTTCAGGTTAGCGTCATTAGATGTATTTAAGTGTACCTAATTAGTTTTAAATAATTCGTGTGAAACGAATTAGGTACCTGAAATTATTTAAAAACATTCTGAGGTGAGGCATGTGGATACGTTGGGTGAAGTGGGTGGGTGAGTGGGGAGGCGCATGCGATAGTCATTTTCCTGTCTTAGACCAGTAACTGTGATAAGATAGATTAGACGTTTTCGGACTTGAACTATCATCGTTCGGCATCAAACAAAAGTGTTCAGTGTTTTTGTACATAGTCATGGATTCACATTAGGTTAACAGCCATTCTTATGTAACAAGTCCAGGGTATAACGCAGTCCTGGGTAGCATGTCCGGGTTAACAGGCAGTGTGGAAGATCGTAGCTGACCTGTGCCAACTAAGATGGAACGATGTCCTGGGAACCTCGACGACGTCTTACCCTGATTTCGACAATGGCGTACAGTAACGTGGCAACCGCCAGGAGTATAATTGCAATATAAAGTTTTGATGACACACAGAGAAAATTGCCATAGACGAACGTGATGGTGAACCCAATGGCCTTCCATGTATGATAATTCGCAAAGGCAGATTCCTTCTTTTCGGAGAACAGAAAGGCGATCAGAGCTGAAAAGTAAAGAAAAAAAAGTGACCGTTAAATAAATCTATGCGATAGTATATTATTACAGAATGGAGAAAACAACTATGAGCCTTGAATACCGCTGCAGTACGGTAGCAAACTCGCTATGCATGTTCACGGTCCTCGTTCCGTGCCGGCTTCAGAACATAAGGTCTCCCTTTTTAAAGAAACAGGCTTTCTGCAACACCCGACGTTACACAAATTAATCACAAAGATTCAACTCAAAAGTTCTGATTGGTCATTAATTTTAATACTTTCCAAACATAAGTCAAAATTTTAAGTGCAGTCCGATATTAAATATACGATTCTGAGCTAATTCTTGTACCCTGCCTAGAAAAAAATCTCGAATTCAAAGTTCAGCATATGAGATGTCAGAATTTTGAGCTGAGTCTGAATATGAGAGTGACAGTTTTAGTAATTTCATAACCTGGATATCAGATGTACTTCAACTCCCATATCCGATCAACGAGATATATGTGTCGTCGACAGTCTGTGATACTAAGTGTTTGACTGTGTTGTAGAATCCACGTATACAATATATAAATCAATTTTAAAGACTATATTGCTGGGAGAGGAAGTCTAGGCAAAAGGTATACATGGTGTCAAGTACGAACATCATAAACTGCTAAGGAATGTTCGAAGGTATCTGATATGTAGATAGAATGGAATCTTTGATGTAGCATACTCAGTGTCTGCAACATTATTGTAGTTAAAGGGTACTGCATGGAAACGACTGTTAAGAAAAGTTTTATTCGAGTTCACTGAGTTGTCGAGTGCTTCTTTGTGTTAAAAGTGGTCTTGACGTGATCATCTCATACACATGTCTAGGTGTTGCACTATTGTTGCATCCAAAATTTTCGAGAAAATGAGGAATTTAAATTTTATATACACCTTGCCTGGATAACAGTTTTACTGTTGGCAATACACCTTGACTGGATGATAGTTTTACTGTAGGCAATACATTTGATAGGATGACAGTAGTCTTCTGTAGTCAATCCACCTAGATTGGATGAAAGTTCTACTGTTATTACACACAGATTGGGCGATAGTTCTACTGTAGTAAATACACCTAGATTGGATGACAGTTCTACTGTAGTCAATACACCTAGATTGGATGAAAGTTTTACTGTTGGCATTACACCTAGATTTGATGCTAGTTCTACTGTTGGCAATACACCTTGGTTGGATGATAGTTTTACTGTAGGCAATACACCTGGTCTGGACTATAGTTCTACTGTAAGCAATAAACCTTGATTGAATAACAGTTCTACCGTAGGCAATACACCTGGACTGGATGATAGTTCTACTGTAGGCAATACACCGTGATTGGATGACAGTGCTACTGTAGGCAATACACCTGGATTGGATGACAGTGCTACTGTGTGCAGTACACATTGATTGGATGACAGTTCTACTGTAGGCAATACAACTGGATTGGATGACAGTGCTCCTGTGTGCAGTACACCTTGATTGGATGACAGTGCTACTATAGACAGTACACCTTGATTGGATGACAGTGCTACTATAGACAGTACACCTTGATTGGATGACAGTGCTACTATAGACAGTACACCTTGATTGGATGACAGTGCTACTATAGACAGTACACCTTGATTGGATGACAGTGCTACTATAGACAGTACACCTTGATTTGATGACAGTGCTACTATAGGCAATCCGACATATGTTAAATCCCTCCGAACTTTTATGGACTGAGATATTGTGGCAATAATATATGCATATAGTAAGCAAGTAAAAATGTTTAACTTGTGCAAATAAATCATTAAAAATAGAAAACGTGAATAACTCACAAATCAAAACTAATGGGCAGTGGATATCTCACAAATCAACACTAATGGACTGTGGGGGTACTCACAATCAACACTAATGGACAATGACGATGTCTCAAATCAACACTAATGAACAGTGAGTATAATGTAAATGTTATGACATGGCATTCTTACCATTTGACTGAGTTTGCCAGACTCCTTCCGAGGCACCCCATATGACGGCAATGATGAATATGTAACTTTGCTCGGCTAGCGATGGATCAAAATAAAACAGAGATATGAAAATGGCCATATTAATAGCTGCGGCCATTCCAAAGAGAACATATCTGCCGCTGTACTCGGCGAGACGGCTGAAGAGTAAAGCAAATACTGTGGTAGAGCCACCGTATGCCGCCATGATGAAACCGATCTGCTGGATGCCGAATGGACAGCTGATATAGGACTGTAAAAAGCAAGAATATATTTAAATTTTAACCAATGTCATTGACGTCAACGTACAAAATTGTATATCCTAGACGGCCTAGATCTCTACGTGAGGTGAAAATATTTATCTGGAAGATGAAACGGAAGCGAAAATAGTCAATGTTTTGAGGACTATTATATTAAAGTAATGTGATAGCAAACGCTTTTGAATGATTACAGTTTTCACATTAAGGATTTAGAATAGACTTGGGAATCCCAACTTACATATCTTAACACTAATTATTATGGTTTTCATAAATATTAATATAGATTCCACTTGCACACTTTATTTGAACTGAATTATGAATCTGAAATTTGAATCTGAAATGGATCTATTTTTTAAAGGTTTCATGTTCGTTAGTTCAGGATGCCATTGTAACATTGGATCAAATCGAGTAATAAGGAAAGATTAACTCTAGCGTAAAACACATACTAAAATTTTACAAGCACATATTTTCCAATTTTCAATAGAATGGTTTAGCTGAAACAAACAACAACAAAAATATATGTGAAGACTACTTTTTAGAAAACGACTGTGGACCTATGTCCAAACTGCAATCCCCATCCCCTCCAGTCTCCTGCAAAATGTAAATATTAGACTGAGGATTTAGAGATCAAATTTCAATGGTAAATCTTTTATCAAACTGCATACGTAAAATAAATATTTTTGTTAAACGAATGTGACCTTTTAAACCCCAAAGTAGCATGCTATGACACGTAATAAAACAAACCTTTCGTTTTGCTCACTATACTCATAAGAAACAACGATTTTCCGAACTGACTGTCCGACATGTATTGATATTGTCATCCTTAGCAAAACAATTTTCACAACATAAACTTTTACATGAGTAAAGAGGCCAGACGTGATGGATTATATTGGTATACGTGCTAAAAATGTAGACGAAACGTAACATTACAAGGATAGCTTACCTTGGTGAAATCAGTCCATAAAATAGCCTGTTCCATCGCCATGAATATAATTAGTGGAACAAGAAGTAAAAGGTCAAGGTCGCCCAAGGCTTTGCCACATGAAATGAAAGATTGCTTTACACTGCCTTGATTGCCATCGTCCACTGATTGATTTAATGGTGGCAGAAGAAACGCAGAAATGAGTAAACCTATGACGTCACAAACCAGAAACACACCAAGTAATGTGTATACAATATATCTCTCGGGTTCCACAATCCGAGAAGAATTCGTAACTACTGGGCAATCATCCTTTCCACACAACGTATTATTAGTTTTATTATAAGCTCCTTGATGTAGAACGAGAGACGATATTATGTTGCCTGTAATTTGCGTGGTTTCGTACATGCAGAAGAAAATTCCGTTGTAAATACTCAGAATGGCGTGGTGATCTTTGTATGTTCTTTGCGCGTAGGAATACGCTTTGTGTGCTATATACACGCTTTGCCCTGTCCACATAGGCCCAGCAGTTATTCCCAACAGAACTGATGAAGGAACAAGAGTGACGAACGTTGGATAAAAATTAGTTGCAGTGTATATAACATGGCAGATGAAAGACGCAATAATGCACCATTTAACACCTATGATACGTATGATCGCAGGTGCAAGAATACCGGACACAATAATCATGGCGTAAAGGCAAGAAAGAGAGATCATTCCAAGTCCATCCACTTGGTTCAGACTACTCTGAAGGTTCTGAATTGCAAGATAGGCCGTAAATATGAACGTGAAGGAAAGGGATAAAATCACTGTACCAAACAATTCGTTTCCTCTGCAACATCTCTCTTTTGTTGTATTCTCCATTTTATTTGTTTGACACATTATGCACAGCTTAGATTCCACGAAGTTTTGAAACAATTCGTTTTTCAGTTATTTGCCACAAGCTGTGGAGATGATGTTTTCCTTTGCTGTGAATCAAATTGTGTTGTACTGTATATGTCTACCGGCTTCTTTTGTCGTTGACCTCAAACTGAAATTTTAAAGGAAATAAAATGAAATAAATATATATGTTATTCTTACTGTAGCGCTAAAATATCTAGATCGACGACAGTTGTTGTTATTTCTCGGAAAATACCTATAATTTTATCAATTTATTTACATTACTCCAACCCAGTACAAAACCGTACGAACTTTCAGCTGTTACGTGATTGAAAATTTGATGATAGTTACTCACAAACTTGGAAGGTGTATTACCAGTCTTGTTGATAAGCTTTACCAGTGTACGCATCTAAGATATAATCTGGTATAACCATTTGTCGAACAAATGCAATACATTTTTTAAGGATTAATTTTATTACGACTAAAATGGAAGTGGGAGTGAAACAACCAGGGTAATAATTCCTTAATTAGTAAACATGGTGTTTCTAATGGTGAGCATTAGTTTCGCCGAACTCTTAATTCTTTAAATTCTGAATGAAGTAAATTGGTCCTAACAGAATGTTATGATGGAAATAAATATTTTGTTTCATCAGCTGTCATTCTGGTGCACGGGACTTTGCATTTGTACCACATACGTTCACGCTCTTGTGGCTCTTTCTTTACACGTTAATAAATCTCTGACGCCGCCTTCCAATTGTCTAGTATAGGAGACATGCGCAAAGTGCACCCTGTTTTAGGTCCGTCAGTGCCCATAATGCGCATTAAAATGATTACTAGAAAATCCCAGAATTTTGAGATCAGGTAATTATAGACAATTAGAACGAGAGGACAACAATCAAACCTTGTCTATAATTAACATGCTCATTATCTTGTTCGTAATATTCTAAGAAACACTGTTATCCTTTGATTTATAAAGTGATAGGACGATTCTGAGGACGTCAAACTAAGATAAATTAAATTTGTAGGTTAATTTGGAAGACAATGACTTACATAGAAAAAGAATGTTTTCATAAAGAATGTTTCTGAAGAAAAAATGTACTACCTCATTTTGACTAAAGAGAAACCACTTGTATCAGATACTTGAACTGCAAAGTATGTTTTTCAAGAATTTGAAAAATATTGAACCACTCAATTTTCACTAAAGAAGAACCATTTGGTAACTGAAATTTTGGCAGCTGGTACGGTTATCATGTATTTTTCACTTGCTTGATGTTCCTCGTTGGGTTGGTACTTGTCACCTGCTTGGTGTTTCCTACTGGCTTTATGTTTCTCTAGACGATCACACGGTTCACCAAAGTCTAAACGTGTGCAGGTACATGGATCAAGAGTTTCATCAGGAACATAAAACACAACGGTTCATAGTGCTTTTCGTGTATTTTGGCAGACTTATAAACTTCAAAAAGAATGTCTGATAAACATTTGAACTGAAAAATTGTGTTTGTTCACTGTGTAATCAGTTTTTTAATTTTTGTTTTATACGCCCAAATAGACACTTTGACATTACAAAATCGCACATGTCAAACAAGCTGGCGCCGACCTAATCACGTAATTTGACATTTGAATTGGTAAACACTGAGCACATAACGTTACATACATCAGCTATTGACGTAACTCATAAGAACAGTTAATATGCATGAAATTCAACTTCTCCAAACATTTAAAGCACGAAATTCAATCTCAAGCTGTAAGTAAAATTATTTTTATCAACTGTAATTTCATATCAAATAAAACGGAACTGTCCGAATTTTCGTCACCTTAGTAAATCCGTTTGCTTGCTTTCCAACAGCGATAGTCGTGCATTCACTTGTCAGGAAGACGAGCAAACGCTGTCTAAATTACGTGATCGGAACGTTTCCGAAACAGGTTGTGGAAGCTGAAAGTTTGAGTGAGCGAGATTAAAAATAAATTATTATCATTAGCATCTTTGATAGTCTTCGTTAGCATATTCAGTAATGTTTGGAAATGTTCCTCCTTGTTAAAATAGACAAGTTATTGACATCTTCGATACTTGTGGCAGTGCGCAGATCATGGGCGACCAATTTCGACAGTGGCAGACATATAATTGAGAGCCGACTCTAAGGCCTTACACCGGTTTTAGAGTACATACGTCATTTTGTAAGATATAAACTTGACTTCGCTGGCATATCGTCCCTGCAGATGTTTGAGCTAAAACACAACCAGGGACATAGATCATGTCAGGGTGCAATTAGATCCTTCCACCCCTTTATAAAGTTTCTATGATGAAGCAAACTATATCTCGTTTTCTCACAGACGAACGAAATTCGATCTTCACTGCTAAACTATCCTCTAATCCACATAATTCTTAAGCCACACTATCAAACTTTGTACGCTCAGAACTATTTTTATTCCACCTTTTTTAATAGTATTGTGTGGAGAAAAAAAAATAGAGTAAATAAAGTTAAAACGAAAATAATCTTCTCAGACTGGGAAATATAATTTTGAATTCTGAAAACTTGTTTTATCGTGGAAAAGTAGTAGAAACTATAAAACAAATCTTGAATTATCTTTGTCTTTTTCAGTAATGGTGAATTTCAAAAGCTCAACAGACTTGCAGAAAAGCACTTAAAATTGTTAATTTACACTTTGAAAAAAGCTTACATTAAACTCAAGAGAATGTATGGAATTATTTCACAAATACATTACTTCTTTTCTTTCGCGTATTTGAAGTTTGAGGATTTCCTAGTACTAATGTCATTGAGAGTGTATACTTTAATTTTCTGAAATATGTGTTGAATGTAAACAATATGTCAACATCAAATGATATTGTGTATGTGGAACTTGATCTCTTGTCTATAAAATGTAAAATACTTGATATTATTATATGCTCAATTTTCCCCGTTAACTTTACATTGTTAGAATCGTTCAATATTCCCCGATACTGAACGCGCGCAACAATACACATATAGCATTCACGTGAATAAAGGAACTACTTTCTAAACAAACAATGAGGCAGACGCCAGCACTTTTGATTTGTAAACAAATCATGTACACTGGCGTAAGAGGCTCTTTACGTTGTGGTTGTTGAAATTTGTTTCTGAATGAAGTAAAACATGTTTCGTGGACTGCAAAAAAACAGCTGTTTTGGCACATTCCGCGTTGATACAATGTTACGGATTTAGGATAGCTACATTATATAAAAGACTGAAGATTAGGTCCTTACAAATAACATACAAGTGACAAGGCATATAGTGTCTTCCTTATCTGGTGATAAGAATGGCAAAATAAAATTTACTTACAGTTTTACATCCTGAATTTCCTCCAAATGTTTTTCTTAATTCTGCAAATCCAAATTACATGAGCCTTGTCATAGGTTTTCAATCTGTATTACACATTTCGAAATTTTGCTGTAATTTTGATGATAAGTGCAATTGCATCCTCCTTACTGCACTCAAAATGAAATAAGCATTAAATTCCATAGCGTCTTTTTGATAATTGCAATTGAAAGACTTCATATTTTCCCCACGTTATGATTTCAAACATTCAGTGACAGAAACAGAAACACATTTCCAGACGTAAACACGCTTCTCCAGCGCCACTTCAATCCGATGTATTTCATGTATAATTTGCACAGATGAATCCAGTCCAAAATCACAAACTTTCGTCGAATCGGAACAAAATGCCAAAATATATTCATTCCAGATCAAATGGAAAAGTTGTTGCAATGTGCATTCATTCACAATATGACTGCAAATTTCCTTTTTAACTAGACACGCCATTTTCTTTCGAAAGTTGTGTCGAGCGCGTTACTAAGTTCAAATTTATCTGGGCGGAGTTATGTGCGCATTAATAATGATGTCATTGTGTAATGACAAATCTGCGCTTGTGTATTTAGTTTGGAATACGGCATTCATTCATTTACGTTGTTTCTTGTAGTGTATTTTGTTTATATAATTAACCCTTAGGTAGAATGAAAGAAATGAGCATATAATAAAAAGGTTACTGCATTTATATGGGAAAATATGAACTTGTTTTGTCGGAAGGATATACTGAACTCACAAGTTCGTGCAGTATTCCATCGCAAAACTCGTTCATATTTTCCCATACAAATGCAGTAACCTATAAATATTGGATCATAAAGGTTCAAAAGTAACACGTAGCTGGAGAATAATAGTAACCACACTACATATAGTACTGCAGTTAAAGTCACAAAATAACATCTCTAACTGGTTATGACTGCTGAAACACTATTTAAATATGTTTAGTTTTCTAGATGTGTGCAATGGAAATACCCTGATTCAGCGGATGCTTAAGTCCTGATTAATGTGTCTAACTAAGACTGAGATAAATCTATAGTAGTCCTGTCCACAATGTTGTTTTATAGATCTATAAGAGCAAGCAAAAACCTTAGATATGCTTATTGAGAGACCAAAAGGAGGTTGACGATTAATATCACTTCTGACTGGTTTTTAATTTGTGTTATTTCCGGACAAATCTCTCAGTGTAAGTTATGGTTGGTACCAACGATCTGTGATAAAGTGAGTGAATGTGTAAACGCGGTAAACTACTCGTAAGAAATAATTATATGTAATTTAGTCAAACATGTACTGTAAGTTTTTGAAATTTAAAGGCATTTTATGCAATCTGATTCCATTCTCAGCGTAAAGTCTCAGTACTATTGGAAGCGAATTATGTTTTATTATTGAGCAAGTATTGATATATTTTACCCATATTCACGATCAGTTTGTGTTGTATTCAATAAGTATGGAATATTTAAATGTACATAAAGAATCTGAATCTAAATCTGACAAAAACAACCAATGTCATCCGATTTTGTTCACTGCACCTGACAACAGGTCTTGTTGGTGAATTGACAACCGGTCTTGTTCATTGCAACTTATAAACGGTCTTGTTCAGTGCATATGAGAAACAGTGATCTTCAGCCTAATTGTCAAAATGTTTATCGTAGCTTGTCAATCATTTATTTTACAAGCATTCGTATAGTTGCAAGTAACGTTTTAACTTGTAAAAGTTTGGAGTAAACGTCAAACAATCAACACACAGGTTACAAAATCGACAAATATATGTGTACTAATGAATTAATTCTACACAGACGTTAGTGGGTTTTGAAAGGAAACTTTCGTTGAAACATTTGTCAATAAAATTAATTTATTCTCAAACCAAATTAAAAAGCTTTGGTACAAATATATGCGTGTTATTGGATGATAAAGCACAAAAATATTAAAGGAGGACGACCGAGTCACACTATTCTCTATGTCCACCACAAGTGGATGTCCGAGTGCGAGGATGATCGCTTTCCACATGGCAACCAGCTGTCGTTACGTTAGCAGCAGGGGGGGGGCGAATCCGACATTTTGTCCAAACGTCATTTGGTTTAATTGTTACTTTCTGCACTCAGCGGATCCGGTGTCGTCAGCGCCCGGTAAAAAAAAAACGACGTCGTCGTCGTTGTCATCGTCGAGGGGCCAAATCGACAATTGTCCGGACGTCATTTGGTTTAATTAATGCCTTCTGCGCGCCGATCCTAGCGTCGTCAGCGTTCGGTAAACACATCGACGACCGCGTCGATGTCATCGCCCCCCCCCCCCCCCCGCTGCTAAGTGGTTATTTACAATTTAACCGAATATTTGGTCAAGTCCGATACGATATCGTGTCCGAGGGTCATGTAAATTTATCGTTACAAATCCATGTGGGGTCGACTGAGCATGACTAAAAAAGTTTCGAAAAACATTAAAGTCCATGTCACCGCCGCACCATGTCTGCCAAATATTTCGTAGCGTGTGTGTATCAACGCCGTTGAATACAGCAAGAATATTACAGTTGTCTCTGATTACTTTTGGAATCTGAGTGTATCGTTGAGTGACATATATCACGTCAGTGTTTTTATGCCTGCCTCTGGAAAATATCCTAGCTGGGTTTTTTTGATTGTCTAACATAACATCATCATACACGACTAGATTGTTAACGTCGCCATCAATATCATCAATACCTGGTGCATCATTGATATCTGTAATAAACTCGATGACATTTTTTTAGCGATCGCTGATGCATTCTCGTTGAAATCTTTCAACACCTCGTAGCATCGTTGATCATCTACGCTAGGGGCGATTAAATACAACTTATCCCACTTCATCCATCTCATTATTAAATTAAGTAACAATTGCGTCTTGCCGGATCCAGATGGTCCGATGATAATCATCCGGATCGAGTTTGGTAACGCTGCAACATGCTTAACTGGTTCTCTTGTTTTAGTCGCTGAAAAGTCAATTATATTCATGTCTCTATACATAAATTATGGATCTATATTGTGTGAAGTGTAGAGTACGTACTGGCACAAATGATATGACAACCGCTACAACAAAAAATAACAGATCGGCGCTTACTGGTAAGTGTGTACAATGCGGTACAAAGAAATTTAGATTTATTTCTATTAAACCCGGAGATGTTTTAAAAAAAAGCGAGGAGGTGATATTGCAGCCAAGTTATCAAAACTCCCCGGAACCCCGTGGGCAAAGTATCCAGGAGAAAAACACCTCCCAGGATATAGCTACTGTGGCCCCGGAACACGATTAGATATCAGACTCGATGATCAAAATCAGCCCAAACCCGGTGAGTATCTAATAAACGCTATCGATAAGGCGTGTCATGCTCATGATGTTGCTTACTACAAAAGTAGCGATCTGCAACAGCGTCATATCGTGGACGTAAAATTAATTCACGCGCTAAATGCTATTCCTGATAAATCCGTCAAAGAAAAATTGGCCTCATGGTTGGTAAAATCGGCTATGAAAGGTAAATTAATGATTGGAAGCGGAGCTTCTCGCGCTGGTAATTGAAAACGCTAGCGTTTATAATAACAACATGGAATCCATCTATTATTCTCCGAGAGGATACTGGAAGGGGAAGGCCGCAATTGGTAAGCTTGCAAGCGCTGCAAAAGTAACGAGGGCCACCGCGGCTAATTGGTTATCCAGACAGGCTATATGGCAAATTTATCTACCACCGCCTAAACAAATCAACTTCTCGCGCTTTGATGTCAGCGTACCTAATGAAGTTCATCAGGCTGATATACTATTTCTGCCGCATGACAACGGTTACAAATACGCGCTAACCGTAGTTGATGTTGCGAGTCGATACAAACAAGCGGAGCCGTTAAAAACAAAGTCAGCAACTGAAGTGGCCAATGCGTTTGAGCGGATTTATCGAAGAGGTCCTCTGCGCTGGCCAAATCTATTACAAGTTGATCCCGGTAGTGAATTTCGCGGCGCTGTTTTATCAACGCTGAAACACCATAGCGTCGCGGTACGACGAGGTCATACTGCGCTACATCGTGATCAGGCAATTGTTGAACGATTCAATCGGACTGTTGCTGAACGGTTATTTGGATATCAATACGCGAAGGAATTCATCCAAGAAAAACGATCTCGTGAACGGGTCAAAAGGTTGCCAGGCGTAATAGCAGCGTTAAATGACGAGATTACCCGAGCAATCAACATGAAGCCCAGCGACGCGATTAAATACGAGTATATACCCGGAAGATCAAAAATAGATAGCGTTTCCAAGCCGATTCTCGGCGACGTCACTGTTAGATATCTATACGAACCAGGAGAGCTTGAAGGCGGTAAAAAAAGAGCTACTGATCCTATCTGGAGTGTTACCACACATAACATATCAACGATAACACGATCAACTGGTAGACCACCGATTTATAGACTGGATTCAACTGCCCCACAGCGGGGGTTTACACGCGAGCAACTACAAGTGATACCTGACGATACTCAATTGCCCCCGCGTGGTCTTAACTAGCGCCGTTGCGTCTATTGCACTCAAGACATGTCAACCTCACATTGGTTTTGACATGACCGAGACTGTTATCGATCCTGTCCACGGTAAATTGGCGAGTGTCTTTATCCGAATAACGCCAGCGCATTACACAATTACAACTCGCGCAGTGATTATTCTGTTGTTGTCGTAACGCAATTATTAATTCGGCATCAATATCAAAACGCCGCTGTTTTTTTTTATCCTGTTGGCGGTAACCCGAGAGTTTTCTATCGATGACACTTGCATCGATGGTGACTTCGTCGGTGACTCCGTCAGTGACTCCGTCAATAACAATTCTTCGAAGCTGATTTATCCTTCGTACTCGGGACACTGCAAGATAGACTAGATTCGACCATTCGATGCGATTATCAACCATCCAAACAATTGTGTCGGTGATGGTTAGTCCCTGCGAGGAATGTATTGTTGTTGCGTATCCTAGCGTCCACGGGGATTTATCAGCACGTAGCGCGTCCTCAACGACGCTGATATCAACGAGCACAATATCATTCAGCACGAGAATTTGTTTTTTTGTCCCTGACGCTGTCGGGGCCGGGATTTCAACTTCAATGTTCTGCCGCCGTGTATCCGGGGGTCTATAACATAACGGCACTGGACGCGTTGGAAACTTTTCCTTATGCAACGTAAACAACTTCCGCTGAAGTGTGTCTCTGACTATCTTTCTGCTCGCTACAATCAAATCGTTTGGTTTCCATGTTTCCCAGAATTCATTTAACGGCGTTTCCGGAATCACCTCGCGGATTATTTCACATTGAATTCTATCCGGCTGTAATCTGATTAATTTTTTAACCTCGCGCAGTTGTTCATCAAGTGCTCGGTAATCAGTATCGGTTTCTTCATAATAGTCCACAAAACCCTTTAACCAATCATGTGGACCCTCGCCGACAAATGGTGGTGGTTGGCCATGGTCGCCACACATGATTACCGCTGTATTCGCGAGCAGCAACCAATCAAGAAACATTTGTAAAACATCTAACGAAACAGTACATATCTCATCCCAGATGATAACCTCGGGAATAAATTTTTCCCCCATTCGATCAGGAGTCCACTCACCGCCGCTGTATCGAAAAAAGCTGTGATAAGTAACGGCGTCAACATTTCGTTGTTTAATCTCTCGCGCTAGTCTATGGGTCGGTGTAAGCACGATTATACTTGCCCGCGTTCGAAATAATTCAATTGCCCGAGTCGTCTTTCCTGACCCGCCACAGCCGCTTAAATAAACTGTTTTGTGTCTACAAATTGGATCAGAACACGGTGGTGCATTAGACCATTCTGACAATTTATCACCGCGTAGGTAATTGTTTTCAACGGTGACATCTGCTGACGGGGAATAATCGCGTCGTATTTCATTTTTAATTCTCCATGTACCCCAACTCTCGTCCGGACTAGTAAACTCGGCTACGTTTTCCTTGTACTTTACGTCAACATAAAACGAATCAACGGCTACTCTAACCGCGGTGTCGGGAAATTTATTTATCATCGAGAATAAATTTATGCAAGCATAACCCAGCATAGACGCCCTCAAATGCGGGTATGCTGGGCTGTCTCCATCGCTGTAGGTAACAACTGTACCCAACCTTGTTCCATTGGACAAGAAAGCTGTTTCGCAGTTCACGTATCTATTTTTCGCCACTGCGTCCTTAATTACGAAATCATATTCCGCGTCATCTATAATCAGCCGTGAGCAATATCGTTTGTAGTCGCAGTTTTTTCCACCTTGTGTGAACTTACCAATTATTCTTCTACCGAGATCTTTTGCCTCGTGGTTTCGTTGGTTGAATATCCTCCTGGACCATTCGATGATATATTCCTCGTCGGCATCGATGTGTTTTCTGGATTCGTCAATTATGCTATCTAGACGCTCCGGTTCTGGTAACCAGACTTCAGTCTGCGCTCGGTATGATATAATCGCGTCACTGACAATCAACGAAACTAGCATTTTACAATCAATCATATACCGTAGCAGCGCTATTGGCAGCCACTTCTTTTCAGCCATGTGTCTACCGATCCAAATATAGCAACAGCGATGAAGTCCTGCCGCGAACTCAAATGATACTATGCGTGCGAATCCGGTTAAATCAAAATCAGGCAGTGGTCCATTAATAGCAACACGAGTCATTTCATGTCTGGGGTGTCCAAATCGTCTAAAGTACTCAGCGGCGGATCCATACCCGAGAAAACTCGCTGGATAACAGGCATCCATATCAACGGAAATCATAGCGTCGCGGTTGTATTCAGTGTTCCATAGTCCACCGTGATAATATTCCAAACAACTGGATTGTACATCCGGTAGAAATTCCTTGCGCGTTGGACTCCACGCATTTTTCTTTGCTGCAACATGAGCCGCAACCGATGGAATCGTAAAACAATTTGTTAGCAGTTGTTCATCATGCTCTTCAAATTCCATGGCGGTTTTTTTCATCTTATTGTGAAACGCTTCAGTGCGATATAATTCACCGTTTGGTCTTACAAACTGATCAAAGGTATCAGCGCTGCGAAGTAACCACATTGATACAGGGTCGTTTTTACACAAGTAGGCAATAGCATCAAATAGTTTCCTCTCCGCGAGAAAACTATCCTGTATAAATTCTTCGGGTATATACTTTACTGTTCTATCCCGTGGAAATATTGTGATCGCGGGCGTCCATGCGTGTTCGTTATGATCAATAATTTTGATTGGGGCCCCATTTGATTTGTACTTTGATTCGTGTAATACTTCACCGGTTATCGTTGTAACGGTTATTGGAAATCTCAACGACGTTTCTAATCTCGCTATGTCGCTGATGGTTGCTCCACGCTCTTTTACGGTTAGTTCCCACTGGTTGATTTTGCTACGTCGTAAATCAGTCAATTTGTTTCCTCGACATGCATTTGTAAAATGCTCTATTATTCGTTCTGCTACACAATTTATCCCCGTTGACTGTTTCATTGGTTTCAGTTTTCGGATATCAGGTTTCTTATTTAACGGGTATATTCCATAAACAACTGCTGTTTCAGGATACGCTCGTTCATAGTATGGTCTGTCAATTCCGGTTAACAACCCCGGCTTGGAGTCGCGGCTGACAATGACTGTTTTCTTGTCGCTGAGAACTGGTTCAAATTTATCACGTATGATCCAATTACCTGATTCCACCCGGACAATGAATTTTACTCTGAAGAAATACTTGCTGGAGCCAAGTTGTGATATTATCGTTGCTGCGCGGTTGTCGTTCATGGTAGCATTAGCAACACCATCAATTCGAAATGTTGACCAACTATGAGATGCACCATCACGCTTGAATTCATTGATACAATCGCGTATTTTATTCAACAGGGTTCTATCGTTTATTAACGCTTTTGGTGTGTCCTTGAGGACTCTATCGAGATTGAACTTAATATTTTTCCAGGGCTTAATTGCTGCTAATCTCTCGAACTCATCCATATAATTAAAACAAGTATTTAAATGAAAGAATATAGTATAATGAATCACTGCAAATGGTTGATGATTGGGTCGACAACCCCGTGCAATAAATCATGTAGAGGTGAATTCTGCGGGTATCATTTACAAAGCGTTCGTAATGGTTCTCTTGGCCCCCTCCCGTGCTTGGTTTGTCACGTTGGTGTAAGAGGAAAATCGCAGTTGTGTATTAATTGTGGCGGAAAGCGATACAGGGAACTAAAACGCTATTATGACAAGCGAATTAAAAACGCCGTCATTGACCCCACCGCTGACTCCGTCATCAAAACCCCCCAAGACTACGTTAAAAGGTTTATAATTAAACCAAATAATGAATTAGACAAGTAGTATTATTATACAAATGGGCCAGGAGTTCAGACCTCACCCTGTGCTCGTTAATTACGAGGCATCTCACGACGGTGTTGTTAGAAATTGTAGACTAAAAAAACCAGTTGGATGGAAAAATAATCAGGGGTATTTGATGTTTACTGCTGGAGGAAAAAAATATCTCTGTCACAGAATCATCTATGAATGTTTCCACGGATTGATCAAAGATAGTCTCGTTATTGATCACATTGATGGATGCCCTCAAAATAACATACTGTGTAATCTGCAAGCTATCTCTCAGAGTGAAAACAGTAAAAAAGGCCAGACTGGTAAATACCCAAAGAAAGCAAAACCCGTAAGGTCATTTAATACAATAACTCACGAGGAAAAAACTTTTCACTCCATGAATGCGGCAGGAAAATATTTTGATATTTCTATGCCCGCAGTACGATTTGTTGCAGAACGAGTATATCAAACAGCGATCTCAAAAAAGACCGGACACAAAATTCGATTTTCGTATATAGATACGAAGTCACCGTGACAAGGTCACGTCTGTTTCAAAGAAAACGAATTGTTAAACACCTCGGGATTGATTCGCGGGGTTTCATTTTTTTTTATTTAAAAACAAGATGTTCTATAAGAATAATGAATATCGAAGACATCAATAATATATTAGCCGAGATTTCAAAATTAAAAAATCAAGGAATTGAATTATCTGATGGTCTCGACAGTGAAAAAATATTATCCGATTATGAGATTATTAACGAACAATCGAAACGGGGGTGTTTTACCCTGGCCCGCGAGTACTTTTTTATAAAACGATTACAACATACGATTAATGAAAACTTGTACCACAATGACGCAAATGCATTCATTGGACTATTCACTGCCGTTGAAATAATACGAAAAAAACTCGGACGTGTTTATGAACGACGCCGGGAGATTTCTAGTAAGATCAAAAACATTAGAAGGATTATAGACGAAAACTCCGTGGAGCCCCCGATGGTACACTCGGCGGGAAATTATAAATTGCGGAGCAATTGCAATAATGGTAGGCGAATCACTTACTACTCGGCTAGCCAGAGAGCGGCTAGCAGCGCTTAAAAAGTTCATACCGTTACGAGACAGGGTCCGAGAACAACTTCAAACGCGGCAGCAACTACAAACCGATTTTACTGTTGGAAGCGAACAACTCTTTGCCCCGGTAACTAAAGCGACCAAAGATGTTACGGCGGCAACTGTACCCGTCCTCGATGCGCTTGAAAAGATAGCGGCAGAGACAAAACAAACAAAAAGGTCTTTAGAAACACTCCCTGCAAAAATAGCGGCTGCTACAACACGGAGGTCACCACCACTCGCTATAATGGACCCACAAGAACCTTATGTTACAATGGCCGACGAAGAAGAACTAGATGCTACCGCAAGAGAACCAGAAGAAGAAATACCGGAAGAAATACCGGAAGAAATACCGGAAGAAAAAGAGAAAAGGGGGAATATACCCCGTAATGTACCCAAGAAGAGCACAATAGATCAAATTAGAGGCTTCAGCAGCAGGGAAGAATTAATTGATTTTACTGCCTCTAATTTTGCTAAGAGCATACGAGATAAGGAGCATATCAATAGCGGTTACGAGAAAAATATAAAGACGTTAAAGGATTGGACAAGAATAGTGTATTTAGCGAGTAAACACGAGAATGCATTACCACATCGTGGTAATCCCGATTACGACGCATTCCACAACGAAGTTGAAAAAAGGGTAAAACTAAAAAAAGGAAAAGGATACTCTGTTGGTAAAGAATCCTACGGCGTTACCTGTCCTAACAGTGTTCTCAGTGATATATCACGGCTAGAGGTACTAATCGGAGGAAAACGAGCCGGAAATAACTCTCCGGAAATAATCAATGAGGCCGCTGATATTTGCAAGCGGTTATTTACGGGCGGTATCATGGATATTAGTGCGTATCGAACGCTCATAGACGAGTTAGTGGATGATTAAAAAAATTATAAAATTGTCGTTTTTGTTAATTTTTGGTCGTTTTTTAGTCGTTTTTGGTCGTTTTTTAGTAGTTTTTGGTCGGTTTTTACGGGTGAAAACCCCAGGAAATCATTTAGAGAAAATCGATGTTTTTGCTGAAAAATCGAAAAAAAACGACTATAGGCAACAAAAAACGACCAAAAATGACTAAAAATCAAGAAAAAACCAGAAAAAAACCGGATTTTTATCGAGGGCAAAAACCCAAGGAAATTTTGATAAATTTATTCCGGTTTTTGATAGAATTTATGATTCGGTGGGAAGGGAAGGGGGTGATCAATCACTGGTGATCACAATCACTGGTGATCACAGTCACTAATTGAAAAACTGATGTTTTTATAATAAAGATGATCATACACTACAACCATGATAAACCAGTACTCGTCCACGTGGTAAACTCGCGATTGCCTGTTTACCGCGCGTACTATGGAGATGGTCTCGATAATACCATTGCGGGGTTATTTACAAGAATGGCTCCAAAAGTAGCGCCGTTAGCCAAACAATTAGGAATGAAGGCTATTGATGTTATTCGTGATAAGGGTATTAGTGCTATTGGAGATGTTGCCGGAAAGGCGCTTTCTGCAGCAAAGGACAAACTAATGTCGTTGGTGAGAAGAAAAAAAACAAAAACCACCGGTGATGCCATCAACGACGGTGATGCCTGCAAATGTCAGTAAAGTAATAAATAACGCCGTGGAAGAAAAATTAGAGTCGTTGGCGGCTCAGTCATCCACCAACGCGCCCATGAACGCAATAGCGGGGGAGTGGTCTTAAACAGAATTCAAAGAATTTACGACGAAAAAATCGCAATTGAAAACATCGACATGAATAATAATAGAAATGTTTGCGCGAACCGCTGATCCCGCGTTTGATATAGATGCCCCAGTGCGCAGGGATGATTCTGTCCGCGATTATCAATTTTATTCCTATCAACCACCACAAGCCGACCTACGATCGCGAATTGAACTTCAAGTCCAAGATACCAGTAAATACTTTCTGCCGTGTGAAGCGTTTATCGAAATTGAGGGAGAACTCGTGACAAATGCTGCCGATAATGCACCATACGCAGATGAAGATCGTGTTCGAGTTGGCTTCGTCAACAACGGTATCATGGCGTTATTTGAGAGCGCCAGATATCTTATTGACGGGCGAGAAATTGAATCAATAGAACGCGAGGTTGATGTTGCAACAACGATAATTGGGTTAGCGAGATACTCGGATGATTACACAAGATTGGCGGGGCCATCTATGATGTTCGCAAAGGACTCCTCCGATAACGCTGATCATCTTCAGTATGTTAACGTGCTGACGAAAGAAAATACCGCAGTTGACCAGGCTGAAGCAGCCAATCCAGATCGCAGAGCAAAACCAGGCGCTGATTTCACTGTTATAAAAAGTCTTAACGATAATTACAATATGGGATTCGCAGCACGAGTAACAATGTTGCAAAGACCACGCCGAAAGTTTTCATGCGCGATTCCACTCCATCACATATTTGGATTCTGCAGAAATGTTAGAAAAGTTATCTATGGGGCTAAGCATACAATCGCGCTGACGCGAAGGGGCGATGATAACAATGCAATATGGCGTGCTGCTGGCGTCGCTGCCGGTAAGGTTGTTTTAACTAAAATGGCATTGTGGATGCCGGTGCTGACTCCATCAGTTACCACGGAAGCACGATTGTTAGCATTTATGGAACAGGGAGGGAAATCGTTGTTGAGTTGGCCAGCGGTAACAACTGATGCTAAAGAGGATAACGTCGCCGATACGTTTACATGGCACTTGGCATCAAAACAAGGCGTTTCGGCCCCGCGTCATATTTTTATAGCGCTACAGAATAGGGAACGATTGGGTAATCAAGAACGCAGCCATATGATATTTGATCAATTAGGAGTCAAGGATGTTTCGCTGAGAATAAACGGACAACAGGAACCATCCGAGGATATACAGCTTAATTACGGCGACAACCATATCGCACGTGTGTATCATCGATTGCTGTCATATATGGGTCGTGATCAAAACGTCGACACTGGTTTGCAAATATCACAATCTGATTTTAAAAAGCTGTATCCGATTTATTATTTTTCGTTGGAACATCTTGATTTAACGAGACAATCCGTCGTTGATATACACTTTAGAGCTCGTATAGCCCCGGGTGGTGTTAATTACAGAGCGGTTGCTGTCATTCTCAGCGATAAATCAATGCTGTTGGAAGGTGTTGGCGGACGAATGAGAATCATTGATGCGCCAGTGGAAAACATGTAATTGAAAGCACAAACGCGTTTACAATAAATGTCGTATAGTGTCGTCAGTGTAGAGTTGACTGATGGTCAAGTCAAGAAATTACGATCAAAGTCGGCTAAACAATGCGGGACCACAATAACGCTGAAGCCGTCGCAGATGGCGGGTGGTAATCATAAGATATCGTTGACGGCGCGTCAAATAAAACATTTCAATAATGCGATGAAGAATAAAAAGGGTGTTCAGATAGATTTCTCGGCCGCAGCGATTAAAAACATGGAAAAGACCGGTGGGATATTTCCGCTGTTAGCTGCGATTCCAGCGTTGATTGCCGCGGCCGCACCAGCAGTGGCTAAGGCGGCTGCGTTGGGGGCCGTTGGTACCGCGGCGGGAATGGCACTGAAAAAGGCAACCGGGAAAGGCTATAAAAAGAAACGATCCGTGGCCGGAAAGGGTCTAAGACTACCGGGAACCCCGTATTCATGGTACTCGGGAAAGGGTCTAAGACTACCGGGAACCGTTTATTAACTCAAGAGTCTATGACTCCTATGTCTAATTTTGATTTAATAGACGCCGCAAACGCGCTAGCGATAAAAAACTTCAGAGGTGTTTTTATGAGGGATCAATTACCGGCGGCACCAAGGAATATTGAAACAGGCATAATTAACCTCGATGGGTCCTCCGGAGCGGAAACTCATTGGGTTGCATACGTGATTGATCCGCGCGCGATCGTCTATTTTGATTCATACGGGTTAGCCCCGCCGAACGAGTTCATGCGGTATATCCGGGCGTGTTCAGCCCGGGCGTGTTCAGCCCGGGTTTTTTATTCCACGCTGCCAACACAGCGATTAAGCGACCCACCGATATGTGGCCGTGAGGTATTGAACGTACACGCGGCGATTTCATCATCGCGGAAACCACCTCATGTGGTTGTAAACGAATACACTAGTGGGGTCGTAGAGGCCCGGCGGGTTAATTAAAAACACCGTTTTTTTTACAATAACGATGATTGATATTTGGGGACGACCGGTTTCGGCGCTGAAAGAATCCACAAAAACGCCCGCCACCGATGACATAAAAAAACTAATCGAGGATGAAATCGCCGATACGTTGAATTTAACAAGTGTTGACCCAGGTGAAATAGTTGTATTTCAAGACCGCCAGGGTAAATTGAAATCCAGTAATGTGTCGCTGGATGACGTTTTAACACGACAGCGTGATGCCGCCGAGAACGCTATCGCGCTGTATACCAGCGATGGACGACTCAAACCGGGTGAACATCTGTCGACGGTGACGGATAGGGTAACATTAGTCCAAGACGGTTTTACAAGGTTAGATAGATCGGTGACCGAACTCAACGCGCAGGTGAAAAAATCTGTCACCGATATACAACTCACTACCGCTAGTTTTTTTGGGACACCGACGGTAACCGAACCGAATCTTGCGGGGATAAAAACTACTATTTCGGAGTTTACAACGCTGTCGGGCCAATTTTACACGTTACGAAAAAATGTTAACAGGATCGATGACAACTTTGATAAATTCTTTGGTAAAAAAAAATACCAAGCTGGATGAGATTACAACAACTATAAATGATATCACTGCGTATGGACAGGAAATAAAAACAATCAAAACTGATGTTGAAGCGAACAAAAAAAAATGTAGACGCGTATGGAGGGGAAATAAGAACAATCAAAACTGATGTTGCAGCGAACAAAGGGAATATAGACGCGTATAGAGGGGAAATAAGAACAATCAAAACTGATGTTGCAGCGAACAAGGGGAATATAGACGCGAATACAGGGGAAATAGGAACGATCAAAACTGATGTTGCAACGAACAAAAGAAATATAGACGCGAATACAGGGGAAATAGGAACGATCAAAACTGATGTTGCAGCGAACAAAAAAAGTATAGACGCGTATGGAGGGGAAATAAAAACAATCAAAACTGATGTTGCAGCGAACAAAAGAAATATAGACGCGCATACAGGGGAAATAGGAACGATCAAAACTGATGTTGCAGCGAACAAAAGAAATATAGACGCGCATACAGGGGAAATAGGAACGATCAAAACTGATATTGTAGCGAACAAAAAAAGTATAGACGTGCATGAACAGAGAATAGGAACGATCAAAACTGATATTGTAGCGAACAAGAATAATATAGACGCGCATGGATGGAGAATAGAAACAGTCAAAACTGATGTTGCAGCGAACAAAAGGAATATAGACGCGAATACAGGGGAAATAGAAACAGTCAAAACTGATGTTGCAGCGAACAAAAAAAGTATAGACGCGAATACAGGGGAAATAGAAACAGTCAAAACTGATGTTGCAGCGAACAAAAAAAGTATAGACGTGTATGGAGGGGAAATAGGAACGATCAAAACTGATGTTGCAGCGAACAAAAAAAGTATAACCGAGAATACACAGGAAATAAATACACTCATTACTAAGGTTGCAGCGAACAAAAAAAATGTAGACGCGTATGGAGGGGAAATAAGTACACTCATTACTAAGGTTGCAGCGAACAAAAAAAATGTAGACGCGTATGGAGGGGAAATAAATACACTCATTACTAAGGTTACAGCGAACAAGAATAATATAGACGCGAGTCGGCGGGAAATAGAAATAATCAAAACTGATGTTGAAGCGATTAAAGACGGACTACCGAGAGTAGCAGAGCAATTCGAAAAAATAAAAACCCCTCATGAGAACATCATCAACACAGTATACACAATTCGGCATGGATCATTCGATTGGACTCCTACACAGAATACAGTAAATATTACCGCAACTGTTAAGGGCATTTATCGATTGACACTGGTTTCAATGATGCAGTTTAATATATTATCGTCGAGTTCATTCGGGTTTAACAATACAATATCAACAATTATAGACAGGAACGCAACTGAACAGTTTACAATTTATGCCGTTGATAGAAATTTAGCCCAGGCAAACATCACATGGTATGTGGAATTTGTAGCGAATCTAATTAATTAAAAACACTAGCTCTTTTAAAATAAAAATGACCACCAAGGTAATTGAATCAGAGGTATCACCGACGTCACATCAATATCGATTCGATACCGCAAAAGAATTCTCCGCGAGCTTAAAAACGCTTTCCGAACAATACCGCGCAAAAATAAAAAAATACCGCCGAAGAATAACCGCCATCGACGTGGCCGTGTACTCGGTGTCCGGTATAGTAGCTGGTGCCGGTGTCATTTCATCCACAATGACCATGATGGCCCCGATCACCGTTTCAATCGCTATCTCCGCGGCAACAACAATTGCTGGAGTCGCCAACGCAATCACCAGAAAGATATCATCGTGTTCTCAGAAAAAACTCGACGAGTATACAGTAAAACATCAAATAGTATCCGACGCGTACTCGAAATTATCCGGGTTGATCTCGTTGTCGATTGATAATTTGTTCATATCCGATGTTGAATTCTCCACGATGGTCCAGTTGTATAGCTCCGCGATGTCAAAAATCGAGGATTTTCAACTGGAAGCCGGAACCACTTCAATGGCTTAAAACAAGATTCGGTGTCAAAATTAAACACTAAAAACAACGAATAATAATAATGTCGCTGAACCCCGAAGGGTTTCAATTACTTCAGCGGATCGCGGAGAACACCACTCCGGTACAAACAAATATGATATCGATAACGTCAACGAAGCCAGAATTCAGTGTGAACTTCCCGTCGCCGGTTCCAGTGAAGGAAATAGCGCTGGCAAAATTGCGAGTATATCACAGTTGGCCTAATATTCGAGCGGACGCATTTAACGGACAACAACCTAATAACTCGCTGGTTTTTGCATGGACAAATAAGCCCGATGGGACCCCAGACTGGAAGGAGGTTACAATACCAACTGGGTCATACCAAATAGAACAAATCAATGAAGAATTTCAACGCAGGATAAAATCGATCACAGGAAAAGAATCAAAAATCGCTATTACGGTTCATGAACCGACGTTATCGTCAACGATTGAAATAAGCACACCGGGGTATATGGTTGATATCTATAACAGTTCAATAAGAACCATACTAGGATGGCCTAAGAATCCACCTCATGAAATCGCCGCGGACGAGCAATCGTATCATGAGATTACCCCCCGGCATCAAGATAATTTGTCTATTATGAAAAGCACGTTATTGCCCAGTTGGTTTATATTTCAAAACAGAAATACCATGCAATGGTATTTTCAGCATGAGAAAACTTCTGAATCATCCGTCGTGATCACAGTTAGTTTAAATGATATCATTGATATGTTTGCCGAGATTAATCGTATTTGCCAATCACAACTAGAACAGCTACGGAAAACAAAAGCACAAAAACACGTTGAGGTGTTAAATCAACTTATATCAGACATGGAATATATCAATGAACGAATCGTTAAAACAATATCCGATAGCAGCGATGATAATAAACAAAAATTCCTAACCGAGTATAATATCACAGAAGCCGATTTACCCGATTTCAAGTTTCCAGGATACAACGCGCCAGAACTAAGAAAGTCTCTTAATGATTTTCTCAGTCCATCAACTATCCTCAGACACGATAACGGAGATGGTGGTAGGCATATTGCCCCGTACAACGTAAATATCGCATCGGTGATATCAATCAATCTAGTGTGCGATGTTATCGAAGGGAGTTACCAGGTGAATACCAAGCAATCAAATCAGGCTCAACAGGGGTATATCCTTTATTCATTCTCACCAACAGCCCCTCCGGGATTCTTAATCGTTGAGAGTCCGATTAATCCGGTCTATATGCGATGCCATAATCGGTTTTTAACGAGAATTAATTTCAGACTTACCGATCAGTCAAATAACCTAATTGATCTACAAGAGGAGGAGTTAGTGATCACTCTGTTTGTAAGATCATAGCAGCAGGGGGGGCGATGACATCGACGCGGTCGTCGATGTGTTTACCGAACGCTGACGACGCTAGGATCGGCGCGCAGAAGGCATTAATTAAACCAAATGACGTCCGGACAATTGTCGATTTGGCCCCTCGACGATGACAACGACGACGACGTCGTTTTTTTTTTACCGGGCGCTGACGACACCGGATCCGCTGAGTGCAGAAAGTAACAATTAAACCAAATGACGTTTGGACAAAATGTCGGATTCGCCCCCCCCCCCCCTGCTGCTACGTTTTGTGCCCATTTGAAGACTTATGAGTTTTCACACATTTTGAACGTTGGACACATACAAGGGTTATAATGAAGCAAAATCGTCTCACGACTCCACTAAAAATAATTATGCTCAACTTTCCGCAATCATATATCTTCTCCATCAATGTAGTTGTGACGACCGCCAAACATTTGGTGTTACAAGTATAAACACAATATGCTTGACAATTTAGATAACACCAATGTAACCCATTTCAAGTAGTTCCTAATGGACAGAAAATTGCTACCATTCATACACTACAGATACAAACCAGTCGTACACCGCCAAATTAAGGCTGTCCCTAGCACGTGTTTAAGTCATGTTATCGGTGAATTTGTTTGTATGCGATACCATACAATTACATGAAGAAAATAATCCTCGCTGTTCGCACAATAATAGATAATCGTATGATATTTGTAAGTGATAAAACAATAATTTTACCTAACAAACGTGTCATTAGCAATGTTATAAAGTATATTCTTCTTTCAGCAAGAATTACGCGAAATCTGTTCAACTTTTACTTCTTTTCTTGCATTGTTCAGTTCTTTGGCCCAGTAAATAGCTTAACCGTGTAGAACATTAAATATCTTTATATCTATTCGTCTTTGCATGTTCCATATCTAAAATATTCCATATGTCTAAAAAGGCCAATGGTGCTTACTAGCTAATTTTCAATCATTACCTGTTCGTACCCTGGGGTGTGCACCATCAAGATTGAAAGTCCGCTTTCCGAAATCTTGCCAACAAAGATCCTATTAGCTCTGTTTCCGTGATTTTGTTGTTGTTGGCTGTTAAGGAGATAATTCGAGCTACATAAAAAAAAAAACTCCACGAAAGCAGGTTATCGTCTGCTCCACACAGCCGACATTTTATATCGTCTTATTCTTGTCCGAGACAGTTCCGTTTCCCAGTTTTCCAAAAGTGCATCAAATGCCTTTTTATAATGTTCATTTTTTGTTTGTTTTGTAACTTACATAAAACCCGTCGAGAAGCATTAACACTGCGAGTTTCACGCGGTAGATTAGACTGATATGAGAAGCAGGCATAGAGTCTCTTTAACTGCCTGTATCTATAATATGAACATACAAGATGTAGTCTAAACTAGCGATGCCCTAGCTCTTAACCAGGTCATATATACATGTGTATTGCATGCGTACATTGCACACAGACCTTCTCAGCATTATATTCATTAGTTATCAAAGGTTAGTTTCGTAAATTGGCCCCTGTGGATATTATCAATTTATGGTTAATATGCAGATACTCTGCTATCTATTTGATAATGAAATATATAGACATATCGTTATCTGTGAATTTGGTGTTTCAGACTTTTCTTGAAACTGATGAGGCATGTACACCTCCCTCAGATTACAGCACACTGCAGAGACACTGAAATAAAAATAATCAACCAGGAACAGAGCTCGGCCCCTGAGCAATAGACCCGCTGGGTTCAAGGGAAGTAGAAAATCTAGAAAACAACGGTCTAGATGAAAACTTTTGATTCTGAACCATCACATCGGGAAATGATTTGCATTCGCTTTTCGATGATCCATATGTGTCAAAAATGACCTCAAACATGAAGAATGTACGTGTGAATTTGGGGCTGGAGAGCATAAACGTCGATGCTATGAGCTTTGATTGACTTGTCGGTCACGTGATTGATGTGTTTAGGCTTTGATGTATTATATCTATTAAAATATGGACATTTGTGACTTCACCCCATATTGTATTTATGTCAAGTTTAGACAGGTTGATGCGACATCATCTTAGTGCATAAATACCGTCTCTTGTACCCTTAAGATGCCAAGGTAACGACGAGGAGAGCAAAAGCTAAGTGTGTGTGCGTATGTGATTTGTATTTTTAACGTAGATTTATCATATTTTGCACTCATAACGCTACGATGTCTGCAGTGTGTCAGTTTACAGTGATGTCTAGCACTGGGGCATCATGCCTCAGCCATGTAACATGATGACCCACCCAGTCACATTGTTGTGACACCAAACCAACCAGTCCTAACATTAACCACTTAATGCTGGGCGCCAAGCGAGGCAGCTGCGAGTACCAGTGTTACAAATCTGTGGCATGTCTCAGCCGGGGATCGAACTCGCGACCTTCCGCATCCGAGGCGTACACTCTAACCACTAGGCCACCGAAGTGAAAAGCTAAGCTGAAGAAACTATTGTCTGTATTGGAATAAATGAGTATTCGTAATCAAACTTTATACGTGTGTGTGTGTGTGTGTGTGTGTGTGTGTGTGTGTGCTTACATTAAAGATTAAAACAATGTATGATATACTACCATCGAAATCTAATTATTTAAAAGGCTATATTAATCGGATCATGAATACTAGCACTGGCATGTGCTGTTGTAAATGTTGCAATTTTGTGGGAAGTTTGAATTTAAAATATTTTGTCCTTCTCATCACGTACATATGCAGCTTCAACAACTGGTTGCACAGACAGAACTGCCAATTAAGGAATTTTGCTGCATGACTTCGAATGTATACAGCAAAAACTAAACATTGCAAGGAATTTTAACTTCTGGTAGTATTTGATAACTGATAAAAGATATTAATTTAAACTAACAATATATGTTTTGATAGTTTATAAAACTTAATTAAAAACTGACATTGCGTTGGGAATGGTAGATGCTTCCTTCAGTGATCGATATCAATGTGCTTGATAAACAATTATGCACATTTTCAGTACGAAATTCATACACTGGCGACGTCAGATAGACAATAATTGAGTATTTCTTGTTGAATGTCAAAGTTGTCAGAATAATGATAATTATAAGTATAATATGTATTAAAAAAACACAACCACTACGTTCGCCTACCGCTCGGGTTATTGTATCGTGCCTTGGGTGAATGTGGTAGCACTTTCGTACTTGTTGATTTTCCTCGATTTAAAAAAGAGCAAAATATTATATATATATATATATATATATATATATATATATATATATATATATATATATATATATATATATATATATATATATATATATATATATGTATATCGGTGGTTTGAAAAATTCTAGTCATTTTACCAAATGGCGTAGCCAAGTAACTCTTGGAATCTTTGAGCTCTACCGTCCCTTTTTCCATATAAACGATTTAATTCATAGATGATCAATTGCGGGGATTCGGTTACTTTTCTGTAAATATCTCAAGAAAACCTGTCCGTCGTACCAGACATATTGTAAGCGATCGGTGAAGCGTATTTATGACAACTGCTGTAACAGTCTAAATCGTCCTCCCAGTCTTTAAATGAATCGAGTAGCCACACAGCGAAATCGGAAAAAGCGTTGCGTCCACGAATAACTCTTATCACTATAGTTGCAGAAGTTTCACATCAGAGGTTACTCTGTACTGTAGCTGCAAAACCAATGTGGCGCACAAAGATAGGTATGCGAATGCCGTTTTAATCTTCTTTTATTTTGTTCGTTGAATTATTCAAAGTTAAATATTATGAAGTTCTTGGTTTGTTTCTTTATCTTCTTTTTGTGCTAGTTGATATCCAACCCTTCGTCTTAGTTCGTTTAAATATAACTGAAATATAACACTGCTACATTCTATTTTGATCGTAAATAGCTCGACTCACAAATTTGAGTCTGCTTGTGGAACACAAAGTCATACTTTTCCGTTTGGGAACACGTGTACTCGGCTCCCAGTAGTGACGAAATTTTTCTCTACAATGTATATGTTTTTCCTCGTTGTTGAATCCTTCGTCACATTATTCGCAATACTATATATGTTGAGAAATCCTTTGATGTTGGAAATTATTTAGGTGATGATACACGTGGATATTTTTCCAGCTGGAAAACTGGACCCTCGAAACATACCTCCGCGCATCACGTGTGGATGTACTTCACAAGTATAGCGACAATAATACCATTTGAAATTTCGGCAGCTCATGATTCTCGCAATTCAAGCCATGCCTTAGAGCAGGGCAAACGAGGTAACCGCCTTGGGCCCCGCGCTTTCAGGAAATCAACTCCGCAGTCCAATTTTGTTTGCTTGGGTTCTACATGGTGCATTGGGCCCCGCACATCATAGGGCTGGGCCTGCTGCACTTGGTCTCTGTACAAATTCCTGCTGCTTGTTCCGACGTGTCTCTGCTTTTATTCGTTGTTTCGGTTTGTATGATTATCTAGTATTTCTCCATAGTTGTCACATTTGCCTGCCCGCGATTACGTAAGTCAGGAACAAAGGAATGGGTTAGCGCCATGAGTATGTCGACCTTGCACTGTCGTGGCGATTCGTGTTTGTACAAGAGTTCTCTTCGTTAGGTGTCAAAACTAACATGTAGACGTTAGAAGCTTTGTTCTAGAACAAAGGACCCTCGATGCTGTTTTAAATCTCCCCATTTTGACCGATGGCCTGAGGCTCGTCTGTTAATCTGGACCGACTGGTGTAGAATTGATATCCAATCGGAACTGAGGAAGGGTGGGGCCATCAATTCGAACCAGAATTTAACAGTCATTTGGGCTGGGAACGAATTAGTCATTGTGAAGCATCGTGCTGACAAGTTGTAGCAATAACTCCGGGAGCCACTCGTGATTTGGCGGGAAAAGAAACCTTGGTACATTCAAGGACAGAAAGCTTCGTAAAGGTCAGTGAGTTATTTGCTCGATTGTTGCAGAATGTTACGGCATTGTAATTGTAATTATGTGCAGTATGTATATTTACTTACTAGAATCGTTAGTACGTAGAATTACCTTTGCATTGTTTAATTTACATGCGTACTTGAGAAATGAGCTATGATTATGTAGATTGCTCGCTCGTCAGAATTAATATTCTAATTCGCTATTTAGTTACTTCGTGGTAAACTAGTGTATTTATTTATGTGATATTCTAGAATTTGCAATTGTTGAATTAAATTGTAACTTTAGAAACGGTTGCAGTGTGTAAAATTAAGTAATAAGGATATTTGAATATTTGTGTACACTTGCGGCAGTGTAATGTACAGAAATGCGTCGGATTGTTGTGATATTGTTGAGGATAATGAGATTATATATATATATATATATATATATATATATATATATATATATATATATATATATATATATATATATATATATATATATATTGTGACGCAATTTAGTGATGTCTGTATGTTAAGTAGGTTACCGCTCTTTATTGCAACGTTGTTTTCTATAAGAACGTGTGTGATTTTCGATGTGCACGAATGCGTGACCGAAGATGTAGATAGCCTTTATCTGATGCTTGATTGTTGATGTAGTGTGAGGCGAGATGGCTAACAAAACATGCTAACGCCCTTGTGTTTTTTGTAGGAAGCTTTTGGAGACAGAACTACCGGGTAGTCAAGTCCCGAGTCTCAGAAAGACAGGATAGAACAAGGCAGTAGGCCGAGAACAAGCCTAGTTGCGGGAGGAAGAGAGAGAGAAGGAGGAGGAGAAAAGGAGACAAAAGGGGAAGAGGATAGTAGTCGGAGTACGGCGAACGCCGGAAGGAAGAAAGGAATTGACGGAGTAAACAGATGAGTAGAAACCAAGTACAGGGGAAAGCCATCTCACACTATAATCACGTGATGAAATAGCTTGTTACATGGTCGAGAGGAAGATTGGTTGAGAAATTAATATCGTTTAATTTGTATTAAAGTGTTATTCTTTGAATTTCACCTTTGTGTTCTTAATAATTTAATTGTCGGTATTGCTGACTGGGGGCTCGGAGCTTTACATCTCTCTATCACTAATTTCACTTCCTACAATACGAGCCAGGGTGGGAATTCCACAGTAATTCAAATAAATATTGGGAGCATCCCACCCCAACGCATAATAGTGGGTCACATAGAACTTCACAATAGTTTTCGTTCTAATGTATCCGTTTTCTCAGCTAGAGTTCTGGCTACGATAATAGCGCCATAAACACACTCTTTTTTTTGCCGTTTTCAATCTGGCTATACTGATTTGATGGTCAGGAGCAGACCCACGGGTAATGCTAATCAACGTGGTCACGTGACCGAAAAAATCATAACGAGTCACATAAAAGGCCGATTTCCATCCGTGTCGTCGACTTCGTCCGTTCGGTTGCTGCACGTTTTTAGTCTTTTCGATGATCTTGGAATCCGCTGATTCATCAAGACTGGATTTCGATCTATACAAAATACTTCAAACTGTCATGTGTGATCGAACATCGTAAACAACCTCATTCTTTAATCCGACGATGTCGTTTCAACTCATCGATATAGAATCAATTACTAATGCGGCTGATTTGAATGCAGGGACTTCTGAGTTTAAAAATCCTTGTAACCAGCAGTGTTTGTGTATGCTGTGGTTCCTAAATGTCAAGAAGTCAACTTGCTCGAGGGATGGATATGAGGATAATACACGGGTAATAATGTGATGTCACTCTTTAACGATTTTGACTCTCACGGTCGAGGTGATACTAGGGGTGCTGGTGGTTTTAGTGGTTGTGGTGAGACATAGAAATCTCATCGGAGAATCGGTAGGGTACACTTGTGCTGATTTATTTGTGTAGTACGACAGAAAACGGAGTCAACTTCGCCGTCGCTTCACTTATGGCTTTTCTATAAAGTTTTAACATTATTTCAGGATGACTGAATATAGTAATATACGGCTGTGTTCGATTGGGTTTCGTATAGAGTCTAACCACATCAGTCGGACATCCCTTTACTCCATCGTATTCGCTATATGTATAGAGAGACACGATCTAATACATCTACATCGTTCAGTGCAACTTGTTAGTTTGTACGTACGAATATTTGCAAGCGTGTGTTTGTTTCGAAGTACGAGTGTTTGTAATCATCTCATAAGAACATACCTGTTGACATTAGTTTGTAAGGATGAGTGTTAGATTGTAAATCTTGTTGGCTTGTAACAACGAGTGTCTGTCGTCAGTAATCGCATATAGATTACCTACATACACATGTGTGTTTGTAAGTGTGGTTGTTGGATAGCAATAGTCCGAATATCAACGTTATCACATCCCTGTACATTGGCTTGTAAATATTGAGCGACGGGCTGCACATGTCTTGTTTATCATATCATTTCCCTTCTCTTTCTTTGATTAGTTCTAATGAAATACTATTTCATTTTTGTTTTCTTCGTTCGCTGATTCGTTCATCCACTCCAATTTAGGTAAATAAATAATGTAACCCAAGCAATCCTCATCTGGAAAACAACAATGTACGTTTGCTTGCTGCTTACAAAAACGCAACGATGAACAATGAATTTCATGAAGCATTGAATCATCAAGCCCGATTTTTCTACTTGTGCGACTTTGTTTCTACATCCACTTAATTAAGAAGAATCTGTTAGAATGCATCACAGGCCTGGTCGAGGACATGTTTATCCTCCTGAAGTGAATTTTTGTTGTTGTTGTTGTTGTTGTTGTTGTAGTGTTTAACGCCATTTTTCAGCACACGATAGGCTATACATGGCGGCCAGTATTAATGGTGGAGGAAGAACCCGGGAAAACCCGGAAAGAACCACCGACCCACGAGAAGCTACTGGCAAGCTTTCTCACATACCGACATTGGCTGAATAGTGAATTTTTGTAGAATTTATCAGTGGGGTTAGGGTCAGGGTGTAGGACATATGAATCTCCCTTAAATTTAAGATGAAGTGATGTTTTAAAAATAATTTATCACTGGGCTAGAACGTGTAAATTCCCATGAGGTAAATTTTGTTACAGTTTATCACTGAAGAAAATGTTAATTCCCCTGTTGTGAAATTTGTTACACAATTGATTACTGTTCCAGAACATTCTATTTCCTCTGATGTGAATTAGTTTTCAATGTATCACTGGTCTAAAACAAAATTAATTCCACCAAAGTGAATTATTGTACAACGTATCACTTATATTGAAGAAAGTAATCCCCCTTATGTGATTTAAATTTTAGTTTGCCACTAATCTAGAACATATTAATCTCCTTGAAGTGATTTTTTCTTTACAATTTATCACTGGTCTTGAATAAATTAATTCCCTTAAATCGCTGGTCTGGAACAAATTAATTTCCCCGGAAGTGACGTTTTTACAATTGATCACTGGTCTTGAACAAATAAATTTCCCGGAAATGACGTGTTTACAATTTATAACTGATCAAAAACATAATAAAAATGCCCCAAACAAACAGAAGCAATAATATCAACAAAATGAATCGCGAATACCTTTCGGAATTAATATTTTGGTAAAGAACTCGAAACCGACAAAATATACTATTATTATCAACATGTACACTCCCAGGTTGTACAATTTATGTATGGTAATTAGCTTGATTTAAATACGTCATTTAACCCTGGGCCGGAGAAGGCTAACATATAAGTTTTGTTTGGTTGTTTTTTTATTGAGACACAATCTACAACCTATTGTAACACATCAGTAAATACAAAAACAAATGTATTTGCCACCCTATTGTGGCTACGAGTAACATTACAGCAGTTGTAGCCAATGACATTTCGTGAGACGAACAATATTGCAGATAAATTCTTCCAACTTTTCACCTTATTCTTAAGGCATGTGCAATTTACAAACTCGAGTGGTATACGGATACGGAGTTTAAACCAGAAATATTATTGGATCTTTGGATTTATACATCTAAATTTATTTATACATGTCATTATAACATTTAAGTGAAAATAGTAAAGTCTCATAGCATTTGAAATATTTATTCTTAGAAAAACGCACTAAATATAATGCACATACTTTTAAAATCCATCTGTCCATTTGGTTATTGTACGTTCACTCTTTTTAGTGGAGAACCAATATTTTGGGATTTTGTGCTGCTAGAAATGACGATTTTCAGGTTTTAGGACCCAAAACAACAAATATTTTCCCCTGAGAATACTACCGACAAAAATCACCAATAAAAGTGTCAAGTTTTTTTGCGAAACAAGAAGTATAATATCCAAAAGGAAACGAATTAATAACAGCATTCGCATTTATCCATACAGCAATCAATGCATACATTCATTTATGTACACGCATACATAAAATTATCGTGTAACACGTGTGTTAACGCATGGTGATTTACACTGGATATGTTAATAAATAAGTATCAGTGGTTACGATCACAAATTGCTGATACTGTATTTTCTCAATACTTTTGTTCTATTAGATATTACGGATTTTTCTGGATAATTGCCATTTCCATCAGTCAAAACTTCTAGCAGAATGAGAATGCCCCGTTGATTCGCGACACTAAAAAATTCCTCTACGATTTCCATTCGAACAACCCTCCACAGTCCTTCATCCTCCAGCTTTTGAATCATGGTTTCCATTTCCTTGTCCTCCTGGTCATCAAAGTTGCTGAGGATTACGATGTGTCCACCTGAAAATAGGTCATGTATCAATTATTTTATCGCCAACGTCATCCATAGTATTACGATCAGAAATATGGGAAAAATTAGCTAGCACTAAAGCTCGACCTTTTACCTTTTAGTTTTTGGACATTTCTTGTTAGCATCAAGTTTTTTGTTCTATTTTGTGGGATCGTACGTCATTTCCAGCACGTACTGGGTTGTACAAGACGATCAATATATTTGTTGGGAGAAGAAACCGGGAAGGACCATCGACCGAGACTCGAACTTATCCGACAGATGAGAAATGTGTGAATGATTTGTAAAGACGACTGCCGCCTTGAGATGCTCGGCTTCCCGGATATTCAGTTAACATTACAGTTCAAGACGAACAAATGTTCGCATGATTCCCGATCTCCCAGATCTAGAAGTGTCGATTTTTATAGATTCGTTAAAATTAGACATACCACCGCTAAACTTAATTTCGATAACATCCAACTGAATTGGATTCTCTCCAGCTTATGAAGACGTCATCAACTTGCATTTCTCCTTCTGGATCTCAATGAAACGGTAAGTCGAACTTCTTAATCATGCTGAACGGATTCAGTTTCGTTTCCGTATATCCCACACAGAGTTGATATTTTTGCAAGGACCATAAAGTCTGCAGTTTCCTCTTCCTTGTGGAGCGTATGTACTAAGATTGTTGACAAACGTAGATGTGATGTTTTATGTAATTATATGCCGTTATCAATCAATGAATTAATCAATGTGTATTACAAGAACTTAGATATGCAAGTCAATAACAACATCTGAAACAAACACCTTAAATAATACAATTATACATTTCATCATTACATCTATAGAGGAGGCTCTTCAATATAATCGTTATCGTCACTTATCTTTTATGGAGACACATTAGTCATGGGAAATTGTAATAATGTATAATTAGCAAGGTTTTCCTATTACGTTTTCCTAATCTATGAAACGTGAAGCTACTGTTAATGCATGTGGTAAAGAAATCTCTTTACAAATGAAATAAAAATATTCAGACAAATAATTTTCGAAAGGCACATTTGTGTATAACTTAAATTTAGTCATACAATCTTCTTTCAACAATAACATTTATAAAAACATATTGCCGATTGATCTCAGTCGATCTTTACATACGTTTCTTTTACAGGCTGATTTGTCTCCCTTTCCGTCATTTTCAGTGCAATCATGATTATTGTTGACAGGTATATACATTTTTAGCGTAGACTAAAATGTATGATGTCGCTGTGTTTAAACACTAAAAGATAAGACCACAGAACAAAAATTTACCTTGCATATATTACCAATGACACACATAATTTAATTGCGTTATAATTTTAAAAGTATAGAGACCATATACATCATGCTAAAGGCAGCTCGAGAAATATCAATGGGATGGGGGAATTTGTTTTGCCCCAACATGGATCCGCCCTTGCATCATTAGTTTATTTTGCGGAATGAATTCCTCCCGTACACATGTTCTGAAGACGGACTTATGTAAATCCAGATTAAACTTTGTGCAGACAAAGAGATTTGATGGATTCGCAACCTGGAGTGTCAAAACTGGGAAGTAAGACTTCTGTTTTCAATCCTGATTATGAGTTACTTCTAGTTGAGCAGATCCTGTCCATGGAAAAGGCATTATTTGGACTTACCACAATTGAAGTACGGCATTTGGCATACGACTTAGCAGTTCATCTGAATATTAAAAACCATCCATTTCAAGGTAATGCAGCATGTATTGATTGGCTGAAAGGCTTTATAAAAAGGCATCCAAATCTAGCCATTAGAGCTCCTAAGCAACCAGTGGCAGCAGAGCCGTGGGCTTTAAGCGGTCACAGGTAGTCAATTTGTACCAAGTATATAAGAAATCTGTTGACGCAACACTTGCTGATGGTCTCAGAATATGGAACATGGATGAAACAGGCATTAGTACTGTCCGCAAGCCAGCAAACATCATTGCATCAAAAGGTGTTAGTAAAGTTACAAGCGGTGAACGTGGTCAAACTATTACTGTAATATGTGCCATGAATGCGGCCGGTACCTTTGCACCGCCAGCTTTTATCTACCCACGTAAACGAATGGTTCCGTCACTGATGAATGGCACACCAGCCGGAGCACTGGGTTAGTGTAGCCCAAGTGGGTGAACAGTCATATTTTCTTGCAATGGCTGGAACATTTCACTTATTTAGTGAAATGTACGAATGACTCTCCACACATTCTTCTTCTTGATGGGCACCATAGCCATAAAACGTTGGAAGCTGTTCGCTGTGCACGCGAGAAATGGATTGTGTTGATAACCTATCCACCCCATTGCAAACATCGGCTCCAGCCTCTTGATGTCACATTTTTCAAGGCACTAAAATGTGCTTTCAATCTGGAGTCTGGAAACTGGATTACAAGCAATCCAGGAAAGAGAATAAGTGCATTTTGAAGTTGCTACAACTTTTTCTGCAGCATATAACCGATCTGCCAAGCTGTCACTGGTTCTGAAGCCTGCGGACTTTGGCTTTTAATCCAAATAAGTTCACAGATGACGATTTCGCTCCTTCTGTGGTAACTGGTGAACCTCAGCCAGTATTAGATAGGCCTAATGCGTGTCAACAAATACTACCTATGTCATCACAACTGATTGAATCAAATACGACAGCTGATCACCTGTCGGTTACTAGCTGCATATATATGTAGGACGGGTCAGGTGATGCAGAAACATCCGTTCAAGAGGACAAGACAGCTGAAAATCAGCTGGCATTCCTATAGCTATTGCAGGTGGGGCAGGCGATACAAAAACACTGAATGATGGAAATAGGTCAGTTGATGATCAATCGCTTAGTAACGTTATGATCCCTTCTGACAATGCAGAAACACTGACTGAACCAAGCAAGACGGTTGAGTTTCTGCTAACTGGTAGTTCTACAGCCACTGTGGATGGGTCGGGTAATCCAGAGACAGACAAACAAATAATGCTCAGTCATGTGATAATCAACAAACACATCACTCTGCCATCACTGTCGAGGAGACAGGCAATCGAAAAATGTTTGACGATGCTATTCTTGCTGGAAGAACGGAAAGTGCTAACTTGTGGGTATCTCATATCGAATGCAAACGTGCAGACGATTCAGCATTTACGAACATATTGCTTACACTTTCTCCAGAGCGTAGAATATCCAGTCAGCGCACAAGAAAGCGAAAGGCAGAATCAGCCATGAACTTAACATCATCACCGTATAAACAATGCTTATTGAAAAGCAAAGAAAGACGATAACAATTACAAAAGGCAAATGTGACAGGACTGTACAGGCAAGTTAGAGCAAACGGAATGAAACCAAAGTTTCAAAACAGAAAGAAATGCAGAAGAAAAAGAATCAGACATCTGGAGATGACAAAAAGATAGTAGAAGATTCCTGATCGCAGTGCAAGGAATGTTCAAGGTGGTGCCATGAACCCTCAATATGCAATTTTGCTGTGCTAAGTGTGAGTAATAAAGAATTGACCAGGAACATTCACGACTTTTGGGCTTTGTCTTTTTCTTCTTTAACTATGGAAATTAGGGACTATTTAGATTTAAGCATTGTTGTAGCTGCTTGCTTATCCGCTCTGTTGTGCTAATTTGAATTTTTGTTGTTGCTGTTGTAGGGTTTAAAGCCATTTTTCAGTACACGATAGGCTATACATGGCGGCCAGTATTAATGATGAAGGGAGAACCCGGAAAAAAAATCCGGAAAGAACCACCGACCCACGAGAAGCTACTGGCAAGCTTTCTCACATACCCACATTGGCTGAATCCGAGACTCGAACCCACACAGACAATGGTGAGATGGCAGTGATCCGTAGCGGAGAGCGCTGTAGACCACTCGGCCACTCGGGGCCCCTAATTTGAATGAAACAACAGTATGAAGTTTTATCATCTTTGCCATATATAAAATGTCCATATAGGAATACTACTTGATTTTACAGCTCAATAGTATCACTGTAGTTTTACAGACTTTTACAGATGTCGAATACAGTGTGGGCCAAAATGCCCCGGAGGGGGCGTGTTGCCCCACCATAGGGGCAAAATGCCCCTTTATAAAGTTTTAACTTTTTCATTTTTATTGTAAATAGTTTCTTCATTGTAACCAAACATTATTCCATTAAGTTAGACGTAACGCATACTTTAAATAAATTGTCCAATTGCGAACACAATCATGTAAATCATGCCATAAAGTAACAAAAGTTGTTAAATGGGGCGTTTTGCCCCCGTCTACCTTACTTATGAAGGCCAATTGTAACTTAAAGAAATTACCCGTACCTTTCGGGGCCTTTAGTGGCCGAGTGGTCTAAAGCGCTCACCGTTACAGATCACTGCCGTCTCACCTCTGTCTGCGTAGGTTCGAGTCTCGGGCTCGGCCATTGTGGGTACGTGAGAAAGTTTGCCAGTAGCTTCTCGTGGGTCGGTGGTTCTTTCCCGTTTTCTTCGGGTCCTTTCTCCACCATTGATACTGGTCGCCATGTATAGCCTATTTTGTGCTAAACAAAATGTCGTTAAACCGTAGAACAACAACAACCTAATGCTGTCCGTCTGTTTGCTATTGGAATCTATCAGAATTTACCTGGTCTCACAATCCGGGCTATTTCTGGGAAGCCGTCTGAAAAATGCCTGGCGCAGCTGCAAGCAGTAATTACATCGTAGTAATCTGAAAAGGAATGGTGCGGTTTGATTTAGTTTTTTTATGGCACATTAACACAAATAGGTCAAAACGCAGACAATGAAATTTTATCACTGTAGTTGTAAAATGAATAAAGTTTGGTAATACAGCCTCTAGGTTAAAAGGGGTACACTATTAAAATTTGCTAAAATTTTCGATACGTTTCAAAACATTTTCACAAATCGTACCTTGTATATATGAATGAACGCTATTCTTCCGTCCTCCACTGTAGCATGACTGTAAAGACAGTAGTTCCGAAGTTATCTAGAAAATAAGTATTGTAAATCCAACACGACACAAATTAAGTTGACTTTCCTATGCCGCGGGATAGTTCCTTAATATTTAAATTGGAAAATTATTATTCAAATATAAACATTGCAGTCTTTATTCATTTACTATTCTATAAATTTATTGCTGAAAAAAAAAAAAACTTTGCAACTTTTTAAATTTGTCTTGATGTATTATTTTAAACTCGGTAATTGGTAAATAACACAAGGTGATAATTCTAGTCAAAACATTGTTTCACGGATATTTGCCGCAGCGAAAATCATACGGCATTGCTCGTGGAAACGCAACATAGACTTTAGAAATGGAGTTCCTTTTACACGAGCTTTAATTTTTTCGTATCGTTCATCTTCCCCGCTAACAAGCTCAAAAAGTGTCAAGACTCTCGTAATGGTAAAATTAACAACAAACAAATAATTGTTTCTCCTTGCAACTAGCTCATAACTAATTCCAAATAAATAACAATGTCAGTAATGGTTTTAAAATAGTTTTGTTTGCGTTTCATAACAAAAAAAAATGTTTTTCACCTACGTTTTATTATTACTTTTTATTAAGAAACATTATGATTGCAAATTAAAACAAAGGTGATGAACTGGAGCACACGATTGTTCAATGGACCACCCACCCACCTGTTTGCAGAGCTATAACAACGCTCGTGGCCAGTCGACCTGGGTGCTTAAAATCAATATTGCAAAAGTCTAGAATATTCTTGGACTAATTAGATGCTTACCGTGGGAAATAAAACACAGGGCAAAGTGCAAATTAATCGACAATGTTCTTGAATGTTTAATTCACCCGAGATCACATAGGGTTATCTATGAAAGAAACGCAAGCTTTTAATGCCCAGCTGTTACACCTTTTTGGGCAATACCATGCAGCCAATATTTTTTATGACCCCTCTCCTAGCTCTTTCAAGAAGTAGGGGGATGTGGATTAGATGATAGTAGGATGACAGTAGTACAGGTAAAAGTACTCCTTTAAGTATCAGAATGTTTTTCAATAGTTTTATACTTACTATCCTGAATGCCAAGCTTGACATCGGAGATCAACTCTATGATGTATCTATCATATACGTCCTTTTCCATTGCCTCTGCCATCATTTTCTTCGATGGTTCAAGTCCATCTATGTTTTTGAATCCAAGCTTCCGAAGCTATAATGGGTTAAGCAGTAAGGTTCATTTTTGCTATATATATATATATATATATATATATATATATATATATATATATATATATATATATATATATATATATATATATATGCACACACATTTGGATGAATGTCATGAATGTATGTATGTACGTACGTACGCACGCACGTACGTATATATGTTTTGTGGGATGAAAAATAATATTTTTCGATAAACAAACCTATTTCCATATTTTTTGTATCCCAGACTGCTTATCTACCGAAATATGAAACGAATATTGTTGTGTTATTTATGGAAATCGATGCTTTGCAAATATGAGAATTATATACATATCAATGCTTTAATGGATGTCAGACTGGCACCAATTTAATTTATGACAATAAAGACATCACACGACGTCTTTTGGAGACACCCTCCACGTCAAATTGTCATCCATTCATGAGTAATAGTAACAACAAGAGTTTCACGACATCAGTCAAAGCCGCTATTTTGTACGTACGGCAAGCACTATTCCTATTTCTGACCAACCAATTATCATATGAAGTCTATTCGTGAAAACCCCATGTTGATATGGCTAATCATTTGAGCGTACAAGATGATCAAGATTTTGGATCAAGATTTTGGATCCAGATTTTGGATCATGATTTTGGATCAAGATTTTGGATCCAAAAATCCGTGTTGTTATGTCTTTGAAGTCTAAAATTCCAGGAAAACGATTAGCAAGGAAGTGTATGTTTCTCTTGGAATCATCTCTCCACCCCACCCCTATGTTCTACGTGCGAATTTATATTGGCCAACTCAACGCGTCATTTTCATTTCAAGGTCGATACAGAATCTTAAGTCAGTACAGTTTTTGTGGTAGTGTTACTTCTGAATTCAATTGTATTTTGGCAGGTGGGCCAAGTTGCAGGCGATGAATCGGGATGTAAAGGTTTCAGAAAGTCTGACCGAAACTTTCATGGCATTACCTCGTTGTGATAGTGAATATCAGAGACAGGTCACAAAAACCTGGGAATCGTTAAATATCGTAATCATGAACAGTTATGAGCGAAGCTTTAGGTTCTTACAAGATACCATTTTTGGGAGGTATCAGTACTACACTCTACCGTGTAGTAATGCAGCAGTCTTCCCTGTTTTAGGCAAATCTTTTCTTGACAAGGAATATTTCTTAAATCAAGCAGGTATATAGGGAATCTTGATATATAAAAATTACAAATCACATGAAACAGTTACGAATAGGCGGCCACATATATTGTATTTCTTTTTTCAAACAAAATCTTAGTTTGTACATGTGGCTGCCTCTAACATACGCATAACAAAATCAAAATCACATAAATACATAAATAAAATATATACCTCGATTCCACATAGACCAGTGCCAGCTCCAACATCTAAGACCTTGACGCCCTTTTTATCGATCTCAAAGGGATACAATTCTTCCAAAACCTCAGCAGTCCTCCTAGGGGCGTTAAACACGTCACTGCTAAACACCTGTAAAATTAAGGGCGGTTGACTGTCAAGATAATAATGGTGTATAGAAAAAGTATAATTTTTACCTTCCGCCTCCCATCAACAGAGACTAAATTGATTCACTGATTAAAAGCTAATGCTTTACAGATTTTAGTAACAACCTATGTATGTATGTATGTATGTATGTATGCATGCATGCATGCATGCATGTACGTACGTACGCACGCATGCCTGTGTGTGTGTATGTATGTATGCATTATTTAAGTAGCAATAAGGCTAATCTAATGACAAACTCAGTAAATTATGTCATTTCATGGCTTAAAGGAGAATTGCCACAGAGTGTTATATCAGTTCCGTTTAAACATAACTGAATTATATAGATAGTTTAGATGTTTGTCCTCATATGTGTGTTGAAAGCGATAACTTGCACAAAAAAAAATAAAAAAATAAAAAATAAAAAATCCCACAATATAGCTAATTCTGTTTTAATTACCTTTTCATAACCGGTCTCTGCCCACTTGTTGTACGTTTGAACTATATCTTTCCGGTCAGTGTACTTGAGGCTGCTGAGTTTCGCAGTCATCTCCGTAAGAATATCCGTTCTGGTTTTATTATCCATCCCTAGCGTACAAAAAAAGCATCAAGTACTAACGTTAGCTTACCAAGTACATGATATTAACATAACACTAATGCTGAGCAGGTGTGATATTTCGCTTTAGTAAGACTATTTACTACCCTGAAGACATAACCAAGGTTGGAAAGGCTATTATGCCGTATAAGGCTTTTATTCGGGACATATAATACCCTTTCTAAAACTGAAAATATATAAATCCGTATATGCCCCATACAAGACTCGTTTTAAACCCTTTATAATGTAACTTTGCGCGGCGTTCTATTTCACTTCATAAATCACACAGTGCCTCAACTGCCATTTATAAGAACAAAAATTGTTATGCAACAATGAATTTACTTGAGAAATAAAGTGTCATTAGGCAAGTTTTCCATTTGATTAGTGTATCCATGTCGTAAATTGTTTCATTTCCAAGCATAATCTAACTCAGAAATGGGATTTAACATATTTGGTTTACTTTTCATAGGCTTCATGTCATTTTTCAGCACGTCATAGATTATACATGGAGACCAGTATATATTTGGTGGAGGAAAACCCGGAAAGACCTCAATGGGACTCGCAGCAAAAATGATATTGAAGAATGGGAACCAATCTAGAAATGGATGATGATAAAACAAGTATATATATATATATATATATATATATATATATATATATATATATATATATATATATATATATATATATATATATATATATGTTTGGCTGGCCATGATATGCTGATAATGAAAAGTTGTCGTTTATGTGGTTTAACGCAAAGATTTTGCGCAAGATATGCCATGCATGGCGGCCAGTATAACTTGTGGAGGAAGAACTCCCGAAAATCCCGGAATGAACTAGAGCTTATCCTAACGGTAACGGAAAAAAGTCGCGACATCGTTTTATTGACGGATTTTAAAATCTTTATTCAGACTTTAGTTTGGTAAACTCGTTACTGAAATTAGCACCTGATTATGATGCGGAATTGAAACACATGTTTCAAAACACATTGTAAAGTTACAATAGTAAGCTTTTTAATTGCATAGGTGTACATATAGTGAACTGAATGAGTACCGCTAGTCTTATAAGAACCACGTACCGTCTCAGGGGAACAATTTGCAACCTTTCTCACATTCTCATATTGGTCGTTCTCAAATTATAACTCATGCGCGTCGAGCTGAGATAGGTGAAGCGTCACAGTCCACACAGACACCTTGGCTCTCCATTTAATTTTATATATACACATCCACATTTGCCATTCTTTCTGCATGTGACCCTGATGACAAGAGGTAGTGAGCTCAATTTGTTTGATTTTTAATTTTTTTTAAATTTGTTTTTTTTTCTTCATGCTCATACTTTAAAAATAAACTGATCATTTCAATTTCGTTTTATTTCTTTTTAACGTCTTTTTGATTTTTATGCTGAAATTTTCTTGGATGGCTCCCATTCTAAGAAGGGCAATTAGTACGTACTTAAAATATATATGTCCACATCAGTAAACACACACCATTCAGTGCATTGAACTTGCGTATTAACGGGAGCGATCATGAACATGGTGACCGATAACGTGGGAAAATGGTGCGGCATCCCTTAAAAGTCTGGTAATAAGTTAAACTTCGTGCAGGCATAAAAATTCGAATACTTCAGTTATTCACCGGTATAACCTTTTATGCTATGCGAAATGTAGCTTGAAATAACAGCTTTGATTCTTAAATAGGTCCCGCGTGAAAGGATAGAAATGTCCTCCCTTGTGATACTGCATGGTACGTGTATGATATATGAAATGATATAATCGATTGAAAGTTATTCTTGTTGGGCAGGGCCGGCCCAAGGGCAAGGCGAACGAGGCAGCTTTGGGCCTCACGCTATTCAGCAATGCAATTTTTTGCTTGGGGCCTCGCGCTTATTGCTTGATGCATTGGGCCCTGCACATCCTAGAGCTGGGCCTCTTGTTGGGTATTATGAGGCGCCGTAGCGGCCAAAGCTGGTCCAATCAGAATGCTGCCATTGAAATTTTACTCGCATGTCCAGAATTCCAATTTCACTTGTTGTATCAGAAATGCTTGTCCTTAAAGTTCCATTTTCTAGGTTGAGATTTTAGAATATATCTGTTGAATTAAACAGTAGTGGTTGAAAGTTATATTGCCTTTGTCTAGGTTTTGGATTGTGTTGTTTGAATTACACGGCGGTGGTTGAAATTTCGATGTCACACGTCGAGAATTCCTAATTTACGTATTACTTCAACGAGTTTATGTTGAAAGTTTATTTCATATACACATCGCTGATTGAAAATTCCATGTCCCATGTCGAGTTTTATGATTGTATCTTCTGAATTACACAAGTCGAGAGTTTCAATTTAACATGTTGAATCATTGATTGTGCTGAAAGTTCCGTTTCGTATCTTGAGTTTTCATATTGTATCTGTTGAATTACACAGCGGTGATTGGACATTTTATTGTGCTTGTAAGAATTGTTAGTTTTATATGGTGAAATGATGTGTTCGTGTTAAAAGTAACATTACACAATGCCCACTTTAACAATTCAAAATAATATACAGCATAAAGATACATTGTATGTGTACTCAATTATAAGGCGCCATTACATTGCATGCATTTACAGTTTGAAAGTTACCATTTATATGTCGAGAATTACTATGAATTTCTTTGCTAGACGTCGCTCTCGTGAACGGTCCGCGTTATTTTTAAACAAGGAGGCTGCTTATCATTCCTATGAAATTTAACAGATGAAAAATAAATACTCGCCATATGAAATGAAACTTTCTTCAACAACAGTTACATACGACGTGTAAAATAGGGATTCTCGATGTATATTAAAATTTCAACCACCGCTGTGTAATTAAAAATATACAGCATATAAAATCTAAAATCTCGATCTTGAAAATGGAACTTTAAGGACATGCAGTTTGATCTAACGCGTGATATCGGATTTCTCGACATACGATATCTCGAAATTTCAATTGCAACTTTCTCACTGGACCTGCATTTTTGACCTATATGGCGCCTCATATGGTATACCGCTCTCTCACTTCCACATGCGAAAAATCTAATAGGACTGTTTGGCGTCCAAATGAACTAATATTTGTTTCGTGCTTGCGAGTTTAACGCCATTTTCAACACATGATAGGCTCTTCATGGCGTCCAGTATATTTATTGGAGAAAACCCTGAAAAGAACCCCGACCGACGAGAGTCTACTGACAAGATTTCTTACGTAGCAACATTTGACGAGCAGAGACTCGAACCCAATCGTACCTAGGTGAGTAAACCCAAAAAGCGAGCGTCTTAGATCAATCGCTACTACAAGCAATGTACGGTTTTGGAGCTTTGTGTCAAATGGAGTCGTCGGGGATCCGCATTCCGGCGCGTGTTAGGAAATACAAATTTGCTTTTAATATACATCATTATTACCATCCGTACCAGATAACGGCAATAGGAAACCCTCAAGAAATTTTAATATTCGTCCCCTCACCCTTACAAGAAGTAAATTCACTACGTTGCGCACACCCACCCACAGAGAGCCGGGCGGGGCCCTGAAACAACTGCTTCGCTTGCTCTTCATTTATTCCGGCCTTAATTATTGTCGTCATCGTCAAGTTCGTTCTCGTCAACATTATTAGATGCAACGAGACAACTACTACAGTGACTAACTTAAATACAATTGCAACAATAAAGCAACAAAAAAAGCAACAACGATAAAACCGCCACAATAATACCATTTTATTCTTTAAAATATTTAAATTAAAGTATAATGCCCTTGTACATATGTTAAATCCAAATCATTTGCATTTAACTGTGTTTAATACTACAGCAATATGACAAATATTATAACACTCATGCAAGAAATACTGGTAGCATAACATTATACGTGTACATATATGAAAACTACATTGTAAGCCATGCAACATTATTTGATAAAAATAATTAGTACGACACACAAATGGATAAATAATTATAGAAAGCTATATTAATCAGCTATTATACTTCTACTACAATAATAATTACAATAATTAGGAAATTGTACATGGTAGGGTTGCAGATGCACATGTTTAGCAGATTAAAATATCTTGCTAATATATACATTTTATTGTACATAAGTGTAAATGAAACAACGTTTTGAGGAAAGAATCTAATAGAACAATACATCTTACTGTACACTAATTAATTAATCCCCCATCCTTATTCACTTTTCTGAGTGAACAACCCATGTGTACATTTGTTTATTTTAACTGATTTTGTTTTCCTCAGCATTCAAACATATATTTATAGTTGAATGCTCGTTGATATGGAGAATAGACACATATTTTCCTTCACGCGCTTGGAGCGTGATTGTAATCAATGGAAGCACTGTTTACTCGTATGGGGTCACTGACTGGTCATTGGACTATTGCTCGCTTATATTAAGTCGCACCCACCAGAACGTTTGACGTACAAGGTCGAATGACCGCACACATCTAATGTTTAAAATCGGTCACAACCAGGGGGCGCCCCCGGGATAATTTTCTTGTAGTGGTCAGCTATTACGTTTTAATAATGTAGGCCCAAATATGTTTATAGGTGAAATCATGGGTGCGGGATGGGGAGTGGCGGGTTGCAAATGCCCAACCCCGCTTCTAATCTTATATGTGAGCACCCATGGTCACAACCTTTGTCGCTATAAACTCAGAATAGATCGAACTTTAATTGCACTACCTTGGTTTTTGTTAATGTCTTTATGTTCCTACTATCCGTCCGTTCTTCATGATGCTGTTACTCGAAATAAACATTCACCTCAGCAACACAACGATTAACCATGCTTCTTAAAATTGTGGCCAGGAAGTTTTCTTTAAGACTGGTGTATATTTGCAAGATTGGTGTATGTTTGCAAGGACCAGGCTTCAAAAGATGTATAGTTGAATATTTATATTTTTAAAATAAAGAAGTACTTAAAAATTTGAAAGTCTTCAAATAGAGATCAATATATATATATATATATATATATATATATATATATATATATATATATATATATATATATAACCCTTAGATGGCTACAAATTTTAATGTATTAAAGTAGTACATTTTTCATTATTTTATGAGGGAGAAGAAGAGGAAGAAGTACAATTTTCAATTGTAAAAGCCCATCATTATCTACCAATGATCTATGAAGTTATGCTTTTCTTGTTTCCATACAAGTGTATAAAAATTTCACTAAGCATTAATTAATCCAGTTAATGCATTTATCAATGATTATTGAGTCATTTCTGATATGGGATTAATATGGCAATATCGCGGTAATAATTTATATATTAACTCATAGGTAGACATACAATTAAATACTGGTATTCATTCTCTATTTGATGTAGAATATAAAGCTTGAACGCATCAGAATCTAGTCAAGGGCTTGTCTTTATTTCCTTAACGGAATACAAGTTAATTGTTTTTTTATTTTCTATTTAATACTTTGTAAGCTTCAATTTTTGACGAAATATCTAAATCAGAAAACCAAGTTTATTGTTTGTTTTTTTTTCAACTCTTATAATCATTTAAAAAAAACAAAAAAAACAATCGTACCCATCATATCAATCTATAAGATAAAAACTGAGAGAAAACCTAGAGAGAAAAATATCTAAATTTCACAGCATAGATATTTTACAGAAATGTCAGATTGCTATTGTCCAAATCATTTGTACTACAAAGAACCCATATCTCTCAACCATAAGGAATTCGTAACAAAACCATCATGTCAAATAATATATATATATATATATATATATATATATATATATATATATATATATATATATATATATATATAGTAAACTTATTAACCACTCAATCATAAAAATGACATGTTTTGACATTTATGTCCCTTAAAAATGATTCCTTATCTTTTGCTAGTAATTAACCTCATTGTCCCATTCGTCACAATATTTCAGTTTAATGGTATTTACCTCATTGTCCCAGTCGTCACAATATTTCAGTTTATCGGTATTTACCTCATTGTCCCAGTCGTCACAATATTTCAGTTTATCGGTATTTACCTCATTGTCCCAGTCGTCACAATATTTCAGTTTAATGGTATTTACCTCATTGTCCCAGTTTTCACAATAATTCATCCACTTCTTCAACAAGAATTGAACAACTTCTGACGTCCCCGACACACGTTTCGAAATCAGTATTATTTACACATCGTTATTATTGTCGTCATCGTTATCCTAATGAAAACAACAACGATGACAAATTCAATAACAATCAGTAGCAGTAATACATAGGTTTACATTTATCATTAAAACACTGTATGATTTACTACCATTACTGCAACAGCAGTTTCTGGTTCTACTTATACACGAATTTTACATCTGCAGATTCGATGGGTGAAAACAATGATGCTATTATTTCACTATTGGACAGCTTTAATAAGCGTATCATAATGTACATTATCATACCAATGTCTTACACTAATTAAGATCGTTACCTACCTTCCTTTTCCACATCCCTGTTTGAATCATCCACCTCCCTGTTTGAAACATCCACCTCCCTGTTTGAAACATCCACTTCCCTGTTTGAATCATCCACCTCCCTGTTTAAATCATCCACCTCCCTGTTTAAATCATCCACTTCCCTGTTTGAATCATCCACCTCCCTGTTTGAAACATCCACCTGCCTGTTTGAATTATCCAATTGATCATTCATTGTTCATTCATTGAGTTAAGATTCCTTCTGATCAGCTTCAACCCTCGAACATGTATTTATACCCAGATGTTCATTGACGTCACGAGAGTAATGCGGGTTTTCATTCAAAGCAATGTTCTCGTGGTTGTAGCAGTAGTGTGTTCTTTTCTGGGGTCACTGACCGTCCTTGGACTTTTGCTCGTTTGGACTGCTATCCACATTAAGACGCACCCATCACAACGGTCACAACCATTGACGCTATTCACTCAAAAAATAGATCGATCTTAGTTACACTGCGTTAGCTTTAGTGATTATCTGTATTTTCCTCTACTCCGTCCTTTTTTTAATGATATTATTTACAAAATATTTTTGTTCTTCCATCTGAGCAACACAAGTAGTTCCACTTACGTACTCTTTTTGATTATTACACCATGTATTTAGGCAATTTGATTTAAAATAAACCCAACATAACATTATATTTTAATTAATGATAACAGACGGAAGGAGTAATTTGGTGTAGCTTGAATTTTTGGACCCTGAGGGGGGCCCCCATGCTAAGCTTTCCGAAGAACCCAGGGCCGGATGAGGTCACGTGTTTGCGGGTTTGGTGTCCATGGCTTCCAAAGAGTTCTGATTTTTCTTGAAAGGGCACCAAAACAAAAGTCTATGTATCTATTTACTCAAAGTGTGCAAAATACCCAATGAATGTGCGCTAGAATAAAACTATGGTCAAATTTCAAGCGACAAGTTGCTGTACATTTGTGTGTACTTTTTTAAAAGCAGGTTAATCATTTATTAAAAATATAGAATAAATCAAGAAATTAAAAAATTACCAAACCGAACTTTTATTAATAACAATGAGAACTTTAAAATAAGTGATGATCTGATGCGAAGGGGGGGGGGGGACGCACAGTTGAATGTTGGCCTAGGGCACAAAATAGCCACGCACAGGCCCTGCTAATGACAATTTACATAGCGCACATTTAGATGTGTGTGTGTGTGTGTGTGTGTGTGTGTGTGTGTCAGAGAGAGAGAGAGAGAGAGGGAGACGTTAACGTTAGCAGCAGGGACGATGAACCCTACAACATTTTAGGAGGGCCAGTTCGCAAAAATAAAGCTTCCTGCTAAAAATGAAAATACATGGTCAATAACGCCTAACCGGAGCTATTAACCAACCGAGATTTCTCTAATTTGGTTAGTTCATTTTGCATTTTGTTACTTTATTTTGACACTCGTGTTTTCAAATTTTAATGCGTCTTTGTTTACCCACCTGCCCACTCAATTTTTGTCGTCATCGTCCCTGCTGCTGTCTCTTAACAGAACATTTTATCAAGACCTACGCGACATTGTGACCGATTATCATGTAAATTTATCGTGATAAATCCGTGTGGGGTAACTTGCGCATGTGGAAAGAAGTTTTTAAACTTAATCATATCCATGTCCCAACTACACCAAGTCTGATGAATGTTTCGCAGAGCATGTGTATCAATTCCATTAAACACAATTAAAATATTGCAGATATCTCTGATCACTTTAGATATTTGTGTATATCACTGAGTAAGAGAAATCACGCCTGTGTTTTTGTGTCTGCCTCGAGAAAAATATCCGAGCTGGATTTGATTGTTCGTCCAACATCACATTAATAAATCCATCGAGGTCATCTACAGATGGGGCTTCATCGATATCGGTGATAAAATCAACAATAGCATTACCATCCTTGTCTCAGCTCAAAATATACAGCTTTGCATATGTTCATGACATGTTGGCGCAGTGTGAGAGTACTGTCCAGAGTAACACCTTGGTTTCGCACTGACTGTGTGCATTTAATGTTGGTGTTGCTGATATTTATTGTTTGATGCAAAGGATGTAAATGAGAAAGTCTTTGTGTTGTGATCAGAATGGCCTCAGTTTTATCATCATTCATCTGCAGCTTGTTTACATGTCATCCATGATTTCACATCAGAAATGCACCTCTCTACACCTTGGATGGTAGTATCAACTTCAGTTGGGTGGCTAGATTTGTATATTTGGGTGTCATCAGCGTACAGTTGGTGAGGCACTGGATGATGATATATGATATTTGAGAGCGACTGAGTGTATAGAATAAAGAGAACAGGTCCAAGAACAGACCCCTGTGGAAAGCCACAACATAGATTAACTGGGCTGGTGTGTATTCCATTTGCAGGCACAATTTGTGCCCTGTTGACTAAGTAGGACTTGAAGCACAGTAAGGCTGTGTCATGAATGCCAAATTCAATCTGGAGACGGTGAAGTAATATATCATGGTATATTGTGTCAAATGCTGCATACAAATCAAGGAGGTCGAGGACTGTAATCTTTCCGCTATCCAAAGCAGAGAGAATGTCATTACTATTTTTAGAAGAGTAGTTTCAGTACTGTGGCAAGGAGGACATGCAGATTGTATATTGCTGAAAAGATTGTTTGCATTCAGATGAGATACAAGCTGGGTTAGAATAACCATTCTAAGAGTTTTTAAGTGAATGGGAGATTAGAAACTGGGCGGTAGTTCTTTAAATCGTTTTGGTCGAGTGTTGGTTTCTTTAGCAGAGGATTTACAAGTGTAACCACACATAAATGTTCCAGGTAGTAAGATCTAAGGTAGACCTGCAATCTACAGACTAGATTTAACTTCTCATCAACGTGAATTTGTACAAGAACAATTAAAAGTAATTCCTAAGACACAATTACCACCGCCTTCACTTTTGTGAACTGGCGTCGATATCATTCAAGACAGGTCAGCATCACATTTTGCTTGTGTGACTAAGACTACTATTACTTCTATCTAAGGTAAATTGTCTTGGATTATTATTTGAATACTGCCACAACATTACCGTGTTACAGCTCACATAATGATTATTCTATTTTTCAATGTCATGATAAATTCAGCATCGAGATCAAAGTCCGTTTAATTTGTTTGTCACACTGCTTATAACTATCTTTTTTTCTAAGTGTACCATCGCCATTTCTAGCAGTTTGATTTTTTTCTGCGAAGTCTATGACAACCGTCCACAGCTGAGATATTGTTATGACTCGAGATACTGTGAGAAAAACTAAATTGGACCATTCAATACGATCATCAACAATCCAAATATTAGTATCCGAAATAGTTAATTCATGTGACGAATGAATCATTATAGCATATCCTAACGTCCATGGAGTTTTTTACATTGTTAACACACTCTCAACAACACTCACAGGAACATAAAAAAATATCATTTAACACAAGATTTTGTTTACTACGGCAACCTGGAATTTCAACTTCGATATTTTGCCGTCGTGTATATGCTGGGCGATAACACAATGGTACAGGTAGATTTATGTAAGAGAAATAATTGTTATTAAAGTGTATCACGAACTATCTTTCTACTTGCAACTATCAAATCATCTGGTCTCCACATATTCCTAAAATCTCATATGTGTTTCTGAAATTATCTCGCGTATTATTTCACGCTGAACTTTATCTGACTGTGGTCTGATTAATTACTTAAGCTTTCTTAATTCTGGATCAAGCGCTCTATGATCATCAGTTATCTCCTCATAATAATCCACGAATTATTTCAGCCATTCATGCGGAGACATTCCAATAAAAGGCGGTGGTTGACCATGATCGCCACACATTATCACAAGTTATTTTGTCAACATCCAATCAAGAAATATTTTTAATGTCTCCAGCGACACTGTACATATTTCATCCCAGATGATAATCACTGGAATATAATTTTCACCCATTCGTTCAGGAGTCCACGTATCTCCCTTCTATCGGAAGAAGCTGTGATAAATACGAGATTTAACTCCTCGTTCTGGCGAGTCTATGTGTAGGTGTCAAAACAACCAATTCTGAACAACTGCTCAGGAATAATTCAACCACACGTGTCGTTTTTACCAGAACTCCCGCTCCATTAAGATGAAAAGTCGACAGAAATGTATGTGCGATTATTTTATACGGTGTATTTGGAAATTGAAATGATGATTTTATTGCAGTATAATAATCATTTGTAGGAATCCAGTATAGGTAACTTCATAATAATTTCTGAAACATCTATCTGCAAGGATGGTTGGTGGTGCAAAGTTAGCGTGGCGGATTGTCATACTCGATGTCTGGCGTTCCAATCCCGTGACTGACAAATGTCAACGGTGGCGAAACTTTCGCAAGTTTTAATTGAAAGTGGGGTCCGCCCCATTATCTCGAAGCTCAGCAGAAAAAGTACACCCTCCCACAATGTCACCACGTGGTGGGTGCTCTTTTGTACTTTCCGGGGTTGATCGTGGGAGGGTGTGCAGAACGTAGAGAAGACCCCCGTTTGTATGTGTTGTGCGGTACATATAATTAAGTTAGTTAAGATTGAATGCTGTGTTGTCCACATAATTAAGATTATGTATACTGTATATCTATACCCTCTGGACCTGCTAGACTGTCTTTCGGCAAGCTTGAGATTCGCATGGGGGTAGTACCGTCCTTAGAGGGAAGATTGTATAGAATATTGTAAATAGCTTGTTACGATATAAAGCTATAAATATGCTGCTATAGTTAAGATTGTATGTTGTGCCGTCCTTAGATCTAAGATTATATATAATGCTGTAAATTGCTTGATATAATGCTGTAAATATGCTACTATAGTTAAGATTATGTGTTGTGTCTTCCTTAGATCTAAGATTATAAAAACGCTGTAAATAACGTGATATAATGCTGTAAATACTCTACCATAGTTAAGATTATGTGCTGTGTAAATATTTTTTTAAATTATAAATTCAATAATATATATAATGATTTTCGAAAATATTAATGTTATTATTTCTGCAATTAAAAAATTAAAATATGACGGTATAACAATTTCTCATCAACGCGATCCTGAAAAAATTATTTGTGATTTTGAATCATTACAACAAGGACAGTTGGAAGATAGATATACATTACCAGCAGAGTACCGATTCATTAAGCTTATTCAGCAGTCTATGTTGCGATCCTTGGCGACAGTCAAAGATACACAAGTTCAACAATTCGTTTCACTCGCATCCATGATTGAGAAAATTAGATCAGAATTGTCTCACGAATACGATACAAAAACGACTGTGAATACGCGCGTAAGGCAGTTGAGAGAGATTATGTCCGATCGTGAAACGATCCATTGTAAAAACGGTGACAACGTCCTTGACGAAATCAAGAGTCATTAGACAAAGTCATTAGTGATTGTGAAAGTGTTAATACCGAATAATAATGTGTCTATTATTTATTCTGATTCAGATTATATTTTTTCTATTTGAGAAATTATTAATATATAATTTTTTTATATGTTATGCCTTGACGTTGTCAAGACGGTGAGATTTATATTATTTTGAGGACCATTTTCCCTAATAAATTATGTAATCTAGACGAGAATCAGTAAAAAATAGTGTTATATTTATGTGTTGTTTGTGAAAATATTATATGTAACCAAAATGTTATGCCTTGACTTAGTTAATGGGATGAGATATTTATTATTTCGAGTACCAATTACGCCATCAATTTGATAAAATTTGTTGATAATCTTACAAATTATGGGCACTATACAGGTCTAATCTTTGAAATTTTTGATAATACGAAGAATTATGGGTACAATCCCCATCAAATCTGTGATATAATTTGATAATCCCACAAATTATGGGAAATATACCCGTCACATCTGTGAAATTGTTTGATAATCTGAAAAATTAAGGGTAATATACCCATCAATTTGATGAAATTGTTTGATAATCTGAAAAACTGACAGATTTTTGTATATATAACAAAATACTCATCTTGGTGTTTTCGGCATAGACGTTCTACGAACATGCGACCGCACATACATATTTATATTAAAGAATATCCCCTTAAATCAAGCAAGTGTCCGGTTTGGTCAGTAAGTTTGAAATGGATCTTTGATAATAGCGGATTATGGCATCGCAGATAAAACGGATTAACGGGTTCTGATACAATAAAAATTCAGCGGGTGCTTGAGACGTAAATGTATATAAAATATATCCCTGCTGGGCCTGACTGGATTTTTGAAGATCTACTTGATAGCTGCCACATAAAAGGTTGACTGCGATTGTTGATGTTATATTAACAACACCTGGAGAAATAAGACGGCATCCGCGGTATTGATCATTGTTGTACTTGAGAATGTTTGCAAAAGGGGCTATTTTTCTCCATGCGGCAATAATTTTGGTTTGTTTTCCTCGATGATATCATTGACGTTTTTCTTAAGTTCATTATAGTTAAATCCTGGTAAAGTGAAATTGGACAAATCTGGCTCGGTAATTTTATAATGCACTAGAAATAACTTTTTCATCTCATCAAGCACAAGACCACCTTGGATAACAATTGTGTTGGTCTTGTAAATGTCAAGTGCAATTTGATTTAAATGTTGTATAGTTTCGATGATTTTTGTTATTCAGTTTTGTCGTTGGGGTATTCTTATCCGTAGCTCTGGAATAACCGGCGTAGATTCGATGCTGTATTCGCATGTTCGCTCTTGATATAATTAGATAACGAGTTAACGTTTAATTCTTGTATATCTCATCTCTTGGCAATGTTGGTTCGATATAGGACTTTTCTTAGTTCGGTTACACTCCGTTGAATTACGATTTTCCAACAGTGGTGTAATTGGATTTGTGAGTCTGTGGTAATCTCTGATGAACAGGTGCTATCTCTGACCATCATAACACACTTCGGATCGACAACTTATATATATCGACGGGGTATTCTAGCGAAATTATTTCTATCCCGGCAGATAATGTTGGCTTATGAACCGTAATAGCGATTTTGGATTTAATTCCCCGCTGAAACTCATAATTTATCTGTTCGATTTGATAGTTGCCTGTAGGTATACTAACAACATTCTAGTCTGAGGTGCCATCGGGCTTATTTTTAAAAGCAAATACCAGTGAATTATTTGCTTGCAACCCACCGAATGACGTTGATTTAATATTTGGCCAACAATGATATACTCGTAATTGTGAAAATGCTATTTCTCTTGCTGAAATTATAATTGTAAGCTAACGCTAAATTCAGGATTGGTTGAGCTTGCTGATATCATGTGGCTTTTGACGAAGTTGTATTAGCGACGATCTGTTACAGTAATTCTTGCGATGAAGACATCATCATTATTATTTGTTAAATCGGAGGTATAATATCGCTTTTTGTTCCAGTTCTCATCTTAAACGTCGATGATTTCATCATTTCCATATCTAAGTATTGAATAGGGTTTTCTATATTTACTTCAAATGCCTCGTTGTCAATCTTAATCATTTCTGTGAACTCGCTATCTGATAGTATTCCATCACTGAAATATGATGAAATCAACAATTATAATTTGGAGTTTGTTAACGTCGCCGCGTGGAGTTTATTATATGCTAATGCAATTTTGTATGCAATTTTGTATTTGTGCACGTATATATTTTTTTGGATGATATTAAGAATACCAGAAATTTTTATTACAGCTGAATCACAAGTTGTTACACCTGCCTGCGATGTCATTGTTATTGTTGATAGCAATACGTCGGTCTCATCGATAACAGCAGACGCCGAATACACAATTATTTGAACGACAACTACACGTCTGTGATATTTGTTTTACTTTTACTGTAATCTCGTCAACGATATTTGTCAATTTGGTTTGCCACTCTCATACTTGATGGTATATGTAATGTTGAACGTTGATTGGGGTTTATTATATTTTAAGTAGGTGGTAGTTTACCGACTAATTCAAGACACCAACTATAAAACAAGCCGAATGTTTTTTCTTCGGGTTGCACCACGATTGTTTCCTCGTCGGTTTGATCAAGCGTAACTAACACACATACAGTAAATTCGTTAACTGGGTAACGCCGTTGAATTGTGGTCGATATCGTAAATGTTGTAACACCAAATACTGAGAACCTGTATATGCCGGTAACCTCAGCGCGATGCTTAACGCATCATTTTGTTGCCTCATCATCGTCTGATTTTGGTTCTCTCACATTTACAATTATATTGAGATCGCCGTACGTAATATATCCAGTTCTTCTGATGTGTCCAGTAACATCTCCCATGAGTGTTAAGAGTTATTCCTCCGAGTTTTTAATTTTTGCCTTTCTAACAAATACCACTAAGTTATCTTCGGTCGGATCTGGAAACCGCAGAATATCTGTCAAAGGGATATTGCTAGTCTATAATCGTCATTGTTTATTCTGAGACACATTTGCGAGACTCAAAAGATGAGCGAGTTCATCTTTGACCTCATCACGGGTCGCAATTTAGAAAAGTCGCCTTGCGGTTTGCCCTGAGTCTCAGTCAGAGTAGATCTTCCGTAAATATCTACCATTATACTTTAAGACCTGTTTAATACGACGGTGGACGGCTATATGGTCTACTTGTATACTCATGCACGACTTTATGAGGTGGTATTGTTGATGATGTCACAGCGTCGAGTATAGCAATTACTTCTCAGCCACATATTGGCGGATCTGTTACTGTCTGTGTTGGTAATGTTGAACACCAGATTGCAGGAATACTACGTATTCTAGTGTTCAGTTATTTTAAAATTTCTTTTGGTGATGCCAGTCCATACGAATCGAAACAAACAACTACACGTGGATCAATAGCGTATGAACCCAATAACTACCTTTAGCAGAACTTCCATCTAGATTAATGATACAAGTTTTCATCATTGTTTGGTTGTTTTGGTAATTGATCGCGCATAAAGCACCTCTGAAGTTTTTTATGCTTAATTTTTAGCGGCATTAAGTAAATCGAAATGTGACATTGGAATAATCAGCGAAGTATCCCGGAAGGTCTCAGCCCTTGACCGTACCACGAGTGGGCAGTTCCTGGCAGTCTTAGACCTTTCCCTGTTGAATGTTTGGGAACTCTTTATTCCGTGACCTGCTGCGTTCTTTAATGTCATCCCGGCATCAGTTCCAACAACACCAATTGCAGCTGCTTTTTCACCAGCTTCGGAGGCAGCTGCTACCAACATTGGCATAGCTGCAACAAGTGGAAATATACCACCCGTCTTGACTGAAGTGCCTGAGTTGACGTTCTATCAGTGATAGTTTATGGAGCTTGTACTTAATTCAGCCTTGTGCTAAAAATAAACCATGACATCATTGCACCAGGCTGCGGCCATATTGTTTTCGGACAAAGCCGCTAGCGACGCGTTATAACACGGATGCTGGCAATATTTTGAAAGTTATAAACAAGCTATATATTCTTCCGTAAAAGTAATTATTTAATATGGTAACCACTAAGCATTGTTGCTATGGTTCATGGACAAGTGATTCGAGATGCCAGAAAGATGGTGCTTGGTTCACTGGATTTGGAAACGGTTTTCCAAAGCCTGACAAGAAAAGAGAAAGGTGAATGCGACGGGTACATCATTGCAGCCGACGTGATTTTACCATAAAAAATTGTGACGAAGGATACATATATAGGTAGCTTGCACTTTGTGTAAATGGACCCACCAAGAAACATCCTAACCCAATTAAACTGGGATTCATAGTACGTATTATTTGTTTTCTTTCTATCTCTGTAATTTCTTCTACAGAGTTTGTATCATTAGAGGAATCGGCACAGTTTCTCAAGTCAAACAACCTGGATACCATCAATAATAATAATAATAATAATAATAATAAATTTATTTATTAGTTAATTAAAACAACTACAAATAAGCTCATAAACTCAACAATGCAATAGCAGAAGGGGGTATACATCTATTTTTGTTTAAAAATATCAAGATGATATATTTTATAATGCAATAAAATTTAAATGTTAACTTAATTTTACAAATTATTTTGAGAAATGTTGACTTGCCAGAAGAAGAAAAAAATCATTTGGTTCTGCAGTCAGTGACTAGAATAAAATATGAAGACAAATGTTATTTTTAAATTTACAAATTGACCACACTTTACATTTTTACCATGCACATTATGCATATACTTACAGATTTATGGAATATCAAGAAGAGCATCAGTATTAATAAAGTGAGTGCTTTTTATTATTTTCATCATTAACCTTTTTAGTTATTTTCTCTTTTACTTTTTATTGTTCAGATGCAGCAGAACAGAAACCCACCAAAGAGTTGCGTGAAACCCACATCAAAATGATCAAAAGAAGACGTTTCCTTGAACAGTGTTTTAGAGGATGGTGAGGAAGGTGCAGGCACAGATATGTATGGTGTAACAATGGGAATGATTTTTCATGTCAGAAAACAGTAGAAGTGCAACATACGAAGCATCAACACAGACCAGTAGATATGTGGCATCTGAAACACTGCAACTGAGTGTCCAGAACAAGATTCTTGATAATGATTTGAAAGTGACACTCACTGAACTTGACCTGTTTAAGTCACCACCTAAAGGACATGAACCAAAGACCAGCGACAAAAATGAATTACCTGAAGGACGAGTAAAACTTTATCAAATATTTTGTGAGAGATGATGACATTATGTTTCCTTTTAACACTGGCTTACCGTATAAAATGTTTCTATGCCAGGGAAGTTTCTTGGTGCTTCTGCTTTGAAACTAAATTATTGGAACTCATCTGTTTCATGCCGAGAGAAAACACCAAGTAAGCGACATGGGAAAAAGAGAATAATTAGTCCCATAAGTGAACTGCTTCTCACTTTGATCAGACCTAGGTTTGGCCTCTAAATACAGATCTTTTATACCGCTTTGACCTACGCACCAGGAAAGTATCCACAATTTTGCTCACGTGGACTTAGTTCTTATATTAAAGATTCAAGCCATTGAAGAGGACAATATTTGCAAGCAGACATTTAATCAGAAAACATTTACCCAAGAGCTTTAATAAATATACGTGTACAGCAACCAGGAAACTTTGGATCACAGGGAAACACGTATTCGGCATACAAAGGTCACACAACATTCAAATTTCGGGTGGTAGCTGCCCCAAATAGTGCCATTATGTTTATATCAGATGCATTTGAAGGAAGCATTTCGGATAAGGAAATTGTAGTACAACTGGAGTTTTAGACATGCTTTAGATGGGTGATAAAATAATGGCTGATAGTAGATTTTTTATTAATGACATACCAAATGAAAAAAAGATCTCCCTAATAATCCCTACCATTTCTAAGAAGTAGAATGAAACTGCTCTTTAGGAAGAATCACTAACTAAAGATATTGCCAAGCATATGGTGCACGTTGAACGGTCCATTGAGAAAATTAAGAAATTTAGACTGTTACAGAAAGTAATCCCATACAGTATTCAGCCTGTCTTTTCTCAATGTGTATTTATTATAGGTTGTTTAGTCAATTTTCCAAATCCTCTTGTGCAGTAATTACAATCTAAAAAGTTTGTATTGTTCTGAAATTTAACATAGATATACAGACAATAAAGTTATTTTGACATGTGCTTCCCTGTTGTATGTAAAATGTGAATCATTTTAAGGCTAGCTGTCATTGTTAGAGACAGCTGTTTTCGTATTACAGTTTCTATCAGTACATTCATACAATTATACTTCCAGACAAACATTATAAACTTTTACAATTAAGCAAATGTGTTATGCACATATCATAAATATAAGACATGAAAATAAACATAAATTTTCTCTCATTTGTTAACAGTTACCAATCTACACATGAGATTCATAAAAAGGGTATTGAAATCACTAATGCATATTACCAGAACAATCTACATTGATATATTTTTTGATCAACTATCTTGAATATATATGCAAAGTTTGTAGAATGATGCATGAGCCATATTTAATTAAACCTTTTTATACCTACATGCATTACGAAACATTCACTAAGCAGAGTTTAAATTGATGCACAAAGCAAAAAAGAAATAGTTAATATCCTGCATGTACATTCCACATTCTTTACATGTTCACAACATCAATCACATATAACAACACTTTATTCAGATAATTCAACTGGTGGCAGTTCTCTTGGAATTTTCATCTAAGAATATTCATGGCCTATAGATTGGTCATTAAATTTAATCAACTTGTGCATTATACTGTTGCAAAAAGATTCATCAAATCTGATCCAATGCATTACGCAGTCTACATCTGACCAAACCACAAAGTCACACCAGGGAACATTCATCACAGCCATCTGCATATGTATCTGATAATGGTATTGATGGTTTTTCCTTTGAGTAAGTGTACCTGTCTTATTATAATGCATACAGAACTCGTTTAACCGGTCATTTTTTAGTTCATTCTGGAAAGAAGATATAATCTTGTGTTCCAGAATTTTAGGAGATTTCATTTCTACTATTCCTTACTTTCATGGCTCAGTTGCATCTAAAACAAGTCCACGTGGGCAACAAGCAAGTTCAGGATACCTTGGATTTACCCACATACATATTTTAATAACTTTCACTCCTGGGTTTTAAGGCATAACTTGTCTTGATAACATTTGCGAGCCAGTGGTTTATTCCTTATGTCATACAGCATGGCGGAAGTGTAAATAGTGTTTCCCCATATTGACAATTTAAAATTACTGGTTAATGCCACAACAGTATTTGAATTGAAAATGTTCTTGCATTATGATGATGTTACCCGTATTCGTCTCTCTCTAATCCATTGGTCCGGATAAGGTCCATGTTCTTTAGAAACAGCAAGATTGCACAACATAGTTTCTCTCTGACAATTTAGGACTTCATATTGTTTGTCATCTAAAGTGTAATCTTTGTACTGATATGCCAGTATAGTTGTCCACATACTAGTGCTGTCAGTGTGACATCCAATGCTCCATAAAATGTCTGTTTTGGCTTCTTCCTATGTTGCTGACTGTAACGAGAGTGGCTTTGGATCGAAGTTAATAACATAGTGGACATTTTTATTTTTTGAACTGATATGAATAAATTCTGTACTTTCATAGGCCATTTTTCATGTTTCCTTCCTATATTCCATGTAGATATGCGGGACATACAAGATGCTTTTTCATTTCCGTACTTCTTAACATAGTCTACACAGCAAAAAGAAAGCAGCATAGTTGCATCTACCCATTGCGGATGCTACACGTGTACAAGCGACATTTTTTACATAGCCAGAATCATAAGACAATGTCACTGTGGCATCATAAATACATTTACTCTATATGATGCCATAACCTCGGCTTTAACAAAACAAAATGAATTTCATTTACAGTCTTTCATGTTCTGTATATGTCCGCTGTCACAATATACCTTTCCTTTTCTTAACGGTTTGGAGGTTTGCAAATCTTGTGTATAATCTTCATCACTGTCCTCAACGGATGGGTCTGGGGTTATGAACATTACAGACTCTATAATATGCTGATGCATGTATCCTTTGTTAAAATGTCTTGGAATATTAGTTGATGAAAATGTATCCCATCTAATGAGAGGCATAAAGGGTATTGATTTCTTCAGATCATTACCCTTCTGAGATGTTAAGTTTTTTGTACCTTTTCTCATACCACTTACCGCTGTTCACATCAGTTGTGATATCCCTGTCTTTCCCTGCACTGATACAGTCTTGGAGTCTGTCAAGAAAACAACAACAACAACAACAACAACAACAACAACAATAACAATAATAATAATAATAATAATAATAATAATAAAGTGAAGGGTCGAATTTTGAATTGCTATAAAATTTAAAGTTGAACGCATTGCGCATAAATTTTTTCGCATTTAAGCCAGAAAAGTCTTTGTGAAGAGTCACTTCTACCTTTCTTCGTTCATCTCCCCCCATGTCAGTGTAAACTTCAATGGGGCAGAGTTCCAGCTCAATGAAATTGACCGGGGTATTTTAACACGGTCCTTAGAAAGCAAACAGTTGAGCTACCAACCCTAACCGCTTGGTAGGAACCTATGTCCACTTATCATTTTTTCAAGATCCCTGGCTGTATAAACCTGATAATAGGAATTATTTCATTGGGGAAAATTAGGGACCGCTGCCTACGATTGGGCAGAATAAATATGGGCGTACACTTTAGAGCAATCAGAATTTAAAGTGACGACCCTAGTCGAAATTCTTTAGTCTGAAAATTCCCTGGAAGAGGAAACTTAGTCGACCCCGTGGAAGCATAAAGAGATTAGTGCTTTCCTCGTGAAACAAGAAAGGGACCAGGTGGTCGTCTTGTAAAATGAAAGACAGGTCTAGTGATAGGACGCACAAGTTCTGAAAGAGAACATCAATAAGGTACGCAATTTTAGATTCACGTAATATTCTAGTATTTGAGTGTTTGTTTTATGCAAATGTGTTTGCTATGACTAGGTTTCCATATCATGTATCGTTGTATCGTTTATTAAATTTTATCGAAATGTGTTGATGTTAGAGTTGTATGCAAGTTATTTTAATCAGTCTCATGGAAAAGTGTTGATGCTAGAGTTATTATGCAATTTATTTTATTCAGTTTCATGAAAAGTGTTGATGCTAGAATTGTTATGCAATTTACCTTTTAATTATACAGTTAATAGTTCATTGGCAGAATTGATTGCATGCGATCCAGATGTTCATAAGTGTAGGATTTCATAGGGTATATGAAATAACTTCCTTTGTTTGTTAGGACGTTCCGGACTATCGTGAGTTGACGATACGTACCTAATTATAACTGATTTTGTCATGTTTGAATAATCTTGTAGGTTAAGGATTCCTGTGAGTTACAATTTGTGAATTTTATGCAGTAGTAATCGAACATGTAGCAGCATACGTAAAAGTATACGGTAATATTCGATATATGCTCACGTGGTAATTTAAGAGCTACCGCTGGAAGCGAGATCAAAGTCCTACGGTACTAATTCAGAATTTACGCAGTGTGTGGACCAACATGCTCTGAATAAGGTAAGTGAATTGTATGTATCTCTAGAGAGTGGGTATACCGAATTATAGGGTAATGTTGTCCTTTAAGGAACAGCTTTCTGAGAGAAAGACTGGACAGTCTAAAGACAGAAGTCCGAGGGAAAGAATGACGAGGTCAGAATAAAAGGACCAGGAAGTCCATGAAGGGGCAAGCATAGAGCTTAGGAAGGATGAACTAGGATACGTTGATATACGGTCCAGAGAGGAAGGTGATGCGAATCGGTCGTGGACATTGCGCTATTTTCACCTCTCCTTATGATGATGAAATAAATCCAAATTAGACACACCTATTAAATTATATTGAGATAATCTAACTTGAATTGGAATTGCCGTTATTAATTTGTTTTGATTAAATTTGTTATTTTCTTGTCAAAGGGGACTCGTATTGCCTTATTTCTTCCCAGTATTCTCATTCAGTTATCTGTTGAAATTCCATTCTTCTTTCACTCCCGCCGGGCTATAATATCGAGGGAGGTCATCCTCTAGATAACGCCAGCCAAATTCAATTAACCACGCCTCTTACTAAGATGGCGACGTTACAAATAATAATAATAATAATAATAATAATATCAATACTAAAGGACAAAAAGCACTGGAACAATAATAACAATAATAACAACACGAATAATAAATTGCACTTGATGTAAATTTGAATATCAAAGTAATGGTGGGTGTTATGGGATGCCTTATTGTTTCAAACTGTACATACCCATACAAGAATGTAGCTATAAATCAAACACATGTCGAAGTGACCTCTGGTTGGTATGATTAATGTATATATAAAATATACTGCATACAGCAGCAAATCAATATATCTGTTATTTACAAGACTTTGCATACAAAAGAATATTGAAAATACAAGATACAAAATGCACGATTCAAGAAACTATATTTAACGATCTTTGTCTAGAAAACATAAATACACTAGGTCCCGACATGTATTTTATGCGACTCACGTTTTAAGCAGTAGGCTTCTTTTTCCGTTCTTGGGCAGGCATCGCCATTCTAACCATCGCTGTAACTGAATATGAGAATGCTCATCTATATACGGATGAACAAATTTAGCGCTTGGTATATCGTTTTCAGTAAGAACAATAATACGGAAAATATCACTGGTCGCCATTACGCTTGTTCGCCTTGTCCGAAAAGCTACTTTTAGAAACTGATGTCCCTGCGTGTAACGCATCAAATAGGTAAAAAGTACAAGCGCCATTTGGACCACCTGCCATCTGTTCTTATTTTAGTTACTTTTGTTCCTCATTTCTTTGATGATTTCCATTGAAGTTTTTTAATCTGACCAGTTGTCAGAGTAACAGTAACATGATGATATGACAATATCATGAGCGATTTAATTACATGTTTTCTACTGGGGCATCAATAACTCTCATTCGTCCACCAACACCTTCAAGTATCATTGTTTTATCTGAATGACAGCGATTGTTCTGTAACCACCAGCCGGCACTCGAGCTACACGAGCTCGAAAATGTATATCAACGACTGATTGCCTGAACAAATCCAAATGTTCTAGTGAAACGTAGATCGGATACAGCGTTATGAAATTCCGCTGTGATATCTGCAAACCAGAATCGACATTTTGATCACGCTCTTTAAATATCATCCAGGGATGATAAACGCGTTCAACATGATTATTATCAAAATTTAGCAAGATTTCCTTAGAAGGTTCTTGATGTCCATTTATCCTCAAAGAAATTTCACTAAGCCCAAGCGTGTCAAATACCATTGGATTTCGTTCCTGCGAAAATATTTTCGTTATTTATTGAACATTCATAAACATCATTAGACTCTATATGTATTTAATTAAATGAGTTGTCTTAATTTTTATGACTGTTTTCTAATAATTTTATTTAATTTTCAGAAAACATTTTGGGTTTAAGACAGCTCATAAATAATTTTAAGGATTGCTGTAATTAATGGAATATGATCCTAGATAAAACTGTAGTTATGATCCTTAAGAAAATCTGGTCCATTAAGGCGAGGTGAAGTATATAATATAGACTCAAATAATATTGATTGTTTGCTATCTTGTCCTACCTTTTTAAACATAGAAATCTTTTTATATTTAACAAACATCAGAACTGATAGCTCTTCGAAGACTGTGTTTATTTATAATTTGAAAGCAAATGTTTTTTCGTTATTGGAAAAATATAAATCTTTTTCTATATAGACGCATATGTATTGCGTTAGTTTTGAACTTTTCAGCAAAAGAAAGTTGTGACCAGGCTGACTCCACTGAATGTGTACAACGAATGTTTTTAAAATATATTTTTTTGTAATTTACAAACATCAACTTCTTACGCCTGGGTACATTATGACAGTGGAAGGATCCAACTTTAGCTAATTAAGGTAAGTCAAGTTTTCTGTGTATTGTTTCAAAATGGACATACCTGCATATATTAAACAATCTGCAACATATAGACAGTTATTGGGTGAAAGTGAAAAAAATAGTATTAATTGGGTTGCATTCCTAAACGATCATTAAATGCTTTATGGTTTGGAGAAATTTCGATGTTTGCCGATTCTATAAATTGATCAAAGTTTATTCTACTTTTTGAACAAAGTAATACAGATGTTTTTCAATCACACTGGAAAAATAACTACAAAAATAAAACGGTTCCTTCCATTATAATTTGTTTTAAAAATATTTTTGTCAGAAACTGTAATCATGTAAAATCACAAAGGTGAAATATCCCCCTCTCCTTCACTCAGGTTCCTCCCGCTCGTCAACGATCTTAAATTCATTTTATTTCCTTTGACACTGATAACAAAACAGCAAATGCCTATTAATATACTTCTAGTCTGATTCAATGAGTGCATATTTCCTCAAAGTCCGCATTTTAGTTACGACTGCAGAAGCATCGATGGATAACAAAATAAAACTGAATTTTCTATCGATCGAAATAGCTTTGCTAAAAGTGCTATACCTTGAAATTCGTGCATCCAGTATGTTCTCTTTGTCAGCAATCTTCCCTGAAGCTGAAAATGAAAACTATTTACTTCTAAATTACAAAGAAACAAGATGAAAATTAGAATGCTTATCTTTTCTTCGTTTTTAATTTCGACCCATTTCTTTTCGTGGGATGTGTAATAGACCCAAGGCATTCTTTTGCATGTCGTAAGAGGCGAATAATACAAGCAGGAGCCGTGTTGATTCTGTGGTTAGCATGCTGGACCCGTAATCCAAAGGATAGTCATGGTGTTAGCTACAGTGAGGTATCCTTGGACAAATTACTCCATTTCAGTGCCGGATTAAATCCTGTGGAGGCTCTTAGGCCCTTAGACAGTCTAAATCATGCCCCCCCCCCCGCAAATTATCTCATAACAGATTTTATCAATATTATTTTGATCCGTTGTCGCGGGGCCCCTTGGCCGGTGCCTTCTCTCCCTATTTGGTAATTCGGCACTGCTCCTATTCCTCGTCACTAAAAATCCTACTATACGTTGATATGCCATAAAAAGAAACACCCTGCCAAGTCGAAACATATTGATTTTACTTAAATACAGGCCGTCTTCCGTAACTGTAGACAATTGCGAGGATTTCTTTAATACATATCTGTAAATATCGGTATATTTACACTGCATAACGTATATATTGCTCCTTGAGTTTAGCCACACCTGTTACCCGGACCTGGAACGTTAACTTCGATACTTTGTACTGGATTCGGTGTTTTTGAGACCTTTCTATCAATACGATAAAACTAATATTTCTACTTCAGCCATAAATTGATTCGTTTGTTCATAGTATGATGTTCTATAGCCCCAAAAATATCCCTCAAAGAAATGTACGCCTAGAATAAGGATGAACCATATATTGTGCCAGGCGGAAGTGGAACCGAAAGGTCTTGTAATAGCTGGTGCAAAATGACTCGTCTGGCACAATTTTCGAAAGAAAATCATTCAAGAAAGATCTATAATTGATATCATTGCCATTTGACGGAATGCAGATTAGTAGATGAGGTTTGGGAATGGAAGACGAACTTACTGTCTATATTCGATTATACGGTAAACCGAACTAAAAACAACATAAAACTTAATCTGCCGTCGCATACTTCATCGTCAGATCAGAGTCTATGCTGTTTGTTCTACTGATTACTACTGACAAGCTGCATAGACCCAATTCTGCCGGAGCATTATGCGACAAAACATCAGTGTCTTTGTTGTTTGCTGTTGGGCTGCCTACGTGTGTGGACATCATGGCATCCTATTGTTGGAGGGTAACTAGCTAATACATGCTTTTCAGCCATAGAAGAAGAAGAAGAAAAGTCTTTATTCTATATAGACCTATCTGCTTTTTGCAACCATATCAATATATAAAATGAATGAATACTAAAGTGAAGCAATAATGGACACTTAATAAACAATATGGCACAATAATAAGTATTGTCAAATACCACAGTGTATTTTGAAATGCCATTCTTTAAATCGTGATGAAAACTTCGAAAGGTATGCTTCAAAATATGGATCATTATGATTATTGAATCTATGTTTATTACTATAGAACTCGATTCCCGGGTGACTGAGTGCTCTGCTAGCCTTTACGGAGCACTAACATCTCATCTCTGTCCACGTGGGATCAGAGTAGCAGACTCTCCCAATAAGGATATGCGAGAAAGCTTGCAAGTCGCTTCAAGCGGACCCCAGGTCATTCCATGTGTTTTCCTGGGATCTTCCTTCTACCGGTCATAATTGCCACCATATCCGCTAAAAATTGCGTTAAACCCACAAAACGATGAACCGCGACCGCGAGTGAACTAACAACTAATCTGAGTAAGAAAAAAGAAAGGATTTTTTTTACTAAGATTTCGCATTCAACAAAAGTGCATTACCAGCAATTATTATCAGGAGCGCCGCAGATTTATTTTTTTGTTGGGGGGTGGGGGTGGGGGCAAAATGTAGTTGTCAGCTATTAAGTTTTACGGATGTAGGCCAAAACATGTTAAGATGTGATGCGGTCGTCCATGACTGCACATAACTTTCATTGTATATAGTACAGACTGAGGTTAATGGGAAAAATATAATTTTTATTGAATCTTTGGTAAATTATCTGAAAAATAATGATACGGACTTTGCTGTTATGTTTATAACAACAGAACATAATGAGGAAATAAATCAATAAAAATAACTCTTTAGGTAATGTACATCTTTTTTATAATGAAAAAATGCTTGATAGCGGTAACACGAGTCCCACTCTTATAACCACAGGACAGCGTTTTTCCAAAACAGTTTTCGTGAACAGCTTGAAAACCAATTCTTATTTCATTAATTTATGGCTTTATGCGACCAACAATCAAACAATATTTAAATATATCATTATTCAATTAAAAGAAAAAGTTGTATTAAGATGAAATTGTATGTACTTTACAAGGATGTGACATTGTTCTGACGTCAGTAAACGCACTATATTTTGCTTCTACTCGAGGGTCACTGACCAAATAAAGGGCATTTACGCGTTAGATTGTTTGTGACTGAAACAGCATTTTTGAGCTAGCTCTATTAGACCAAAGAGGACTGACTAAAAATATTCTTCGTTGTTGTTGTTGTTGTAGGGTTTAACGCCATTTTTCAGCACACGATAGGCTAAACATGGCGGCCAGTATTATTGGTGGAGGAAGAACCGGGGAAAACCCCAGAAAGAACTACCGACCTACGAGAAGCTACTGGCAAGCTTTCTCACATACCCACATTGGCTGAATCCTAGACTCGAACCCAAGCAGACAGAGGTGAGATGGCAGTGATCCGTAACGGAGAGCGCTTTAGACCACTCGGCCAATCTGGGCCCCTATCCTTCTTCGAATTGCTCACTAGAATACATATATCCCCTACATTGCCTTCGATACTTTTCTTGCATATTCCGCTTATAAACAAAAATATTATTGCTACATTGCTATCGACACTTTTCGCGCACATTCTGTAACCAAATCAAAAACTATTGCTAAATTTTTATCTACACTTTTATTGCATACTCCGTGTCTAATGAAATGATTGCTCAATTGCTATCGACACTTTTCATGTCCCTAAAGAAATGATTATTGCTACATTGTTATCGACACTTTTCATGTATATTCCTTGTCTAAATAAATGAATGCTACGTTTGCTACGGACACTTTTCATGCATACTACGCCCCTAAGAAACAATTATTGATACATTGATATCAACACTTTTTACGCATATTCTGTCCCTCAAAAATGATTATTGCTACATCGCTATCGACAGTTTACCCAGTTCTAATGAAATGATTGCTACATTGTTATCGACACTTCGTTCATACTCCGTGCTAATGAAATGATGGCTCCATTGCGATCAACACTTTTCATGCATAATCCGTACCTAATGAAATAAATGATCACATTGCTATCGACCAGTTTCATGTATATTTCGTCCCTAAAGAAATGTTTATTGCTAAATAAATATTCAATCTGATGAACATTACACAGAACACGATCCTTCCGAAGAAACGTAGATCAATAAATCAGTATTGTAAATCAATATGTAGTTTCAGAAAATTTCGTTAGATAGCACATAAAGTATTGATTCATTTTCTTTCCTCTTCCGTATTTCCTGTTTTTCATTTGATTTTTGTGTGGCTCTTTTAGAATTTAGGTGTATTCTTTATCCTCAGAAGAAAAGGAAAGCTTAGAAGTATACTCAAAACAAATTAAAACGAGAAATCCACACATAGACAGAATCCAGACATCCTACGTGAGTATGGTACTAAGTATGTAAGTCTCAGATTGAAATTACTGCCTGCCAGCTCTCCGCGATTGTTAATTCAGTATCTTCCACCTGAACACAATCCCCGCTCCACGTTTTCTCTCGAGCGTCGTGTACGATACATATCTCATCGGGCTGTTACAGTGACTACTTGAATAATGTTTGTCCAAGAAATATTGTACGATGTCACGGTAATAGCAAAAATTTATTTTTGACCTTTGAATTCTCCCAAGGCCACCATACCTCTATCTGAGTTGCAACTAATTTCGCTATAACGAGAGTTGACCGTACATTGTTTTCAGCGTATTAGGTATGCTGAAGGCAGTCCTTCTATAAAGGCTATTTTATCGTTTGTAATCCTAGGTTAGGACCTCTACATAAGTGTTAAACATTATACTCATAATTATTGCAGTACAATACTAATACTAATACTAATACTACTACTACTAATAATCAAGAAACCTGAACATAAACACTTAAAGAACGAAACTCTATAATAAATTTAGAAAAAAGTACATATGGCCGTCCAGTCCAGAAATGAATCATTTGATGACATTACTTAGGCACATCAAACAGCGCTAAAAGGTGTCATATTTAAGACACACACTGACCACATGTTATTGGCATGTATTACATTATTGACGACACTAAAATAGAATTATTTATTCAGATTATTCAATGGAATTACAACGTTATTGAGAACTCATTGAAAGACATTCTGGATTATATCATTGCGTACATCAAGACATGTAAGACTCTAGGTACATCACGACATTCAAGATTATTGAAATTCGTTCGGAAAATTCTATACCTTTTGGATGTGAGAGAGCAATTCGGATTTTTGGGACTTAATTTGGGACTTAATTCACAAACAGAAGATCTTCTTCAATTTTCACTTTGTGACTTTGAGAAATAAAAGGGTTTTACAAAATGTTGATTTCAATTTTTCTTCCTGTTACAAAATTTGAAACCATATTGTCGTAAGACCCGCAAGCAGAATTTGCTAAGTGATGCAATAGGAGTTATTCTCTACATATGTCATAATAGCTAAATTGACTTGGTACTCATAAGTATTATCAAATTAAGGCGAAACAAAACACGAAGTGTTTTCAAAACACTAACGTACAAGTCTGTGCAAAATAATAAATAATTTCTTCATTAGTTTGTTAAGTTCTCTCTTATTCATTCCACAAGGCCGTGTAGAATGAATCACACACATCATTCTATTGATGATCAATTGATTCATCTGATACACAAATTATCAACAATTAGTAAATGAAAAAGTGCATTTTCGGCCGGATTTTATTCCAGTCTGAAGCCATTACATGCATAAATCTGGTCGTGTCTGAGTCTGATTTCATGAATAATGGATTACAGTTTGCAAGCATATCTCTCAAATACGTCTGCATACAAATGTTCCTGCATTACTTAAACTTTAAACTGCAATGGTAGTAATTCGTTCGAAAGGACAGGAATATGGTTTCCTCTTAAACGCCAGCTTTATAATTCGACGGCAACACTCACACGTTAATAGTCCAAACAATTTATGAGAAATGCTTTATGCTCAAAGACAATAACAACATTAAAAGGGACACAAACTTTATCAAGAGCGTGCCCCTACCAGAATTATGAATTACCTCCCATTCTGTATGTTTGTGTGTATGTTTGTTATGTTATTTTGGGTGTAATGCCGTTTCTCAGCGCAAGGTTGGCCAGTATAATTAGTCCAGGAAGAATCTGGGAAAACCTCAGTAAGAATCATCGACCCACGGGAAGCTACTAGCAAGCTTTCTCACATAACCAGATTGGCAGAGCCTGAGACTCGACCCCACGTGGACAGAGGTGAGATGACAGTGATCGGTAATGATGAGCGCTTTAGACCACTCGGCAATCCGGGGCCCCGCTTAGCGATTGCACATTAGTACAATAGTGGCTATATTTGGCAACTAGATGCTAAGTTCCGAAAATATAAAATTTACTTGCACAAATATTTTGGAACATAGACTCTTCCAAATGCACGTGACAAGATAAAATATAGCTGGAAAAATGTCAAATGTAAGAAAACTGTATTTACAATATCTCATCCATTAATAATTTCAACCTATTCAGCAACACATAGATTCAAAAATAAATAATAAAAATTACCACACCGAGCAACATATTCAACTTTAAGAAAAGAATTAGCTAAATGTGGTGAAATTTACTATATCGTTGGGTTTGTTGTTGTTTTTGCTGTTGCATTGTATTTAGCGCCATATCTCAGGGCAAGATAGGCTGTACATGGCGGCCGGACTAATTGTTGAAAGACGAACCAGGGACCTATTCCCAATTTACGGATTTATGTTCTGATAATTTTTTTCTTTTCTTTCCTTTTTGTTGTTACTACATTCTGAAGATGGTAGAAGAAAATTCCCTCTGTACTAGCCCTTTAACTTCATCAGGCGAGAAGTGGAGGAGAAAATACGTTCTACTTCGACGATTTTAATTTTGATCTGTTTTTCCTCTGCTTTTGTTCCTCGGAGGAAGCCGAGGAGCAAGCATCAAAAGATGTGTTAGTCATGACATTATCACTAAGGCTCAAGCTAAGTGATTACTTGCCTTATGATTTAAGTAAGTCATTGTTGCAACAGTATTCTAACGTCTCTGTTTGCTTTCTTGGTTCCTGTTGAAGAAATCAATAGCCGGTCAGTATCTTTCTTTAGCTACTCTCGCATACGTTGCAGATGATTTCCTTTCTCTCCAGTTTTCCTTTTGGTTTGCTTTGCTGGATTTCAACCTTGAGAATCTGTAATTTCTCATCCATACCATGAGGGGCACAATATAAGCCGAGCGGCCAAAAGCAATTACTCTCGTATCTTACCTCTGTCCGCGTGAGTTCGAGTCTCGCCTTGACCGAGGAAGGTAAGTGATAAAACTTGCCAGTAGCTTCCCGTGGGTCAGTGTTTTTTCCAGGGTTCTTTTATCACCAAAATATGTTGACCACAATATATAGTATATCATGTAATAATAAATGGAGTTGAACCTTACAGCACCAAAATCACCCACATGACGAATGCGATTGTTATACGCTTGCCATACGCCTGAACGTATCCGAAATAATATGGTTTGAACAGATAATCACAGTAAGACACGTGTGGATATACTCTCAAGTACTCTTCTAGGGTTGGGCTCAAAATTGTTTTGGGTTGTTTCAGGCCTTGTCATTTTTAGATGAAGTTTTAAAAACTGCAAACAATTCAATTGCATGTTTATTAAATATTTTTTTCCTGTTTTGCAATTGCAAGACGAATAAATTTTATCCGACATGTATAATTGAATTATAATGTATAGCTTCTGTTCTGGTCAGTGAAAGTCATAAGGTCAAAAATACATGGCGTAATGACCAAGAACTAGACAGAGCAGGGGCTAAACTAGTGAGGAAATATTCGTCTTTGACTATGTCAAGACTTGAGTGAATAATATGTGGGGCGTACAACAATTTAATTATATCTGTAACGAACTCTTCTTCGTTGGAGAATTAGTTCTCAGATAATTTGCTTATTGATTTTAATCTGTTAAATTAGGCGTCCATACACAGGTAAAGCAATCTTGGACCGCCAAAACAAAACTTCAGAGACTGAATCATTTGTTTTCAGTTTTGTTAATGCCCGAGGCGTAGTAGGGAATTTGAAGATGCATCCGATTATGTATCCGGTGTTGGAAACCTTGACAGCCGGAATTACATCACAATTAATACTTCCAGTTCAGTACCCACGAATGTAGTTCTAGTCTATTTTTAGAACATTTTTTCCTCTCTCATTTTGATGGTGATAGAAGAGTTTTATTTATGCAGTTTTGGTAGGGATTTAAAGGTAACTGTTTATTCTTGATAATATGAGCTCAGGGTGTTGTTGTCTGTATGTATTTTGGCGACAGTGCACAGTGAGTAATAAGGCCTTGGTGATGATCCGGAAGTGAAATACGTGTTCTGGTTACATGCTGTTATGTTGAGAGTCAATGATCTAAAAAAAGAGCAGGTCAACCTTTGACAAGAACTTCACCGTGAAGTCATCTTTGAAGGTATTTTAGATTAACATATGATTTGCATTGATTGTCACACAGTGGAAAGGTCAGTACTGAGAAACAAATGTAGAGAACATATAGTAAAATTAATTGTGTACTATGTCCAGCCGAAAAGGATGCGATTGAACCAATCAGATAAAGTAGACTTGAGAGCTAACAACGAATAGGGGGCGGAGTCTAAAATGCAAAATCTAACGCTCCGGTATAAGAGCTTCAAGGAGAACCAACAGCCTGGTTACAGCGTCAAAACGCACACAGCTTTTAACGTTGTTCGATAGCGAAAAATATAGCAAGTATGTGCTGCGAATCTACTTGCTACAAAAATAAAACGACTGAAGCGATCTACAGTAAAATACAAATGTTATAATGCAGAAATAAACCAGTGTTTGCAAATGCCATTCAACGTAAATCGTGTGGACGGCTTATAACATGCAGGTCAAACGATCACGATACGATCACTGAAGACAGTCGAACAGATTCTGACCATCCCTGAATTGTTACAAATTTAAACTATTAATCAGCAATCATCTAGATTCACAGGAATCTTTTGTGGCGGCGAAGATGTGGTCTTTAGCTTCGAATCTGTCAATTGTGTAGTTACATTTTACGGTCGATTTTTATACTGCTCGCAGTTACTAATATGCAGGGGAGACTATCACCAACTTTCTTCATCTATGTGCCTTTAGTCCTACTCAGTTTATCTTTCCCTAATATGTGGATATGGCGGGAGTGGGGTGGGGAGGAGGACGGTAATACTATTGAGAGGAATCTCTTTATTCGTATAATTGACAATCTTGGGCGGAAAACGACTTTATTACTTAAACTTCGTACTGATAATGATCACGGGAGTTGTTAGGATGGCAGTCGATCAGGGATAACAACTTATATCGTGACTGTTCCAATACCGGAGAGAGCAATGTCACCTTCAAGTTTGGCGTGTTATCTGGAAGAAAATTATGTTCGCCCGACGACCGCACTTAAAAATCACGGGATCGAGAGTTTCTGTGTAAGAACGTGTAATTTTAAGAAGAGAAATATGTGCATTTATGATCAGACACACATTTATAGATTGGAGTCATTCAATTACCACATAATGTTTATATGAGTAAAGGCGCGTTATGTGATTGTGACGAGCAAGTTGACTCATTCATTTACCACATACAGTTTATATGAGTAAGGGTACAGTATGTGATTGTGAAGAGTAAATAGACTCATTCAATGACCACGTACAGTTAATTAGAGTAAAAATGCGGTATGTGATTGTGAAGACCAAATACTCATTCAATGACCACACACATTTATTAGAGTAAAGGTGCGGTATGTGATTGTGAAGAGAAAATAGATTCTTTCAATGACCACACAGATTAATAAGAACGAGGTGACATGTGGCGATCACCCAAACGAGGCTGTATAACTGCAATATATCCCGACGTCCAGACGAACTCATTTACATTTATACAACTGACGGTTGCTAACGAATCTTCTAAGAGATAACGAACTAACAACTGAATAGATAAATATTTCAAACTCATGAAAATGAATCCTTGATGAAATATAGAAGGAAAGAAATGACTGATGTTAGAATAAGACGAGAAATTGAAGTTTCACCTTCAAGTACAGAAATTGAAGTTCAGATTAGCTCAGTATTTCTAAACTTCGAGAAAAATAGGTTCAGAATAAACACTCAATAATTACAGAAGTAACAGAAATCTAAACGTTACGCAGAACCTCCTGTCTTACTACAGGATGACAGGGAAAACTTGAAACATGATTTACAAATAGCATGGTTTAAAAAAATGGTAAGATAGCATTCTTGCAGCTTAAAGAGATGAGTTTAAGATGTGCTCTTGAATAAGAGCATGATGTCATTGTGTCTAAGTGGCAATTAGTTTCAGGTAAGTTGTCTCCGATATGCATAGGAACGTCGCTCTTCGGATTTATTTTTGCCGGTGGAAGTAATGAAAATACGAGTGTCAGTCGTGGAGTGTAAGTTTCTATAATGGGTGTACATTGACGAGGATAGGCAAATAACTAAGTGCACCAGAGAGTGAAACGTTTATGTTTGTGTTTGGGCAAACGGGCTGTCATTGAGGTTAAAGAGCAGGGGGATGAGTGCTCGGTTCTTGGTTCTCTGAGGAAGATCCGAGCAGTGGAATCTCGCATTGTAGGTAGTATAGTGGGATACTTTAGCTCGAGGGGACTTTAATGTTAAACTAGGTGGGTTGTACCCTGGCGTCAAGGGGAATTTAACATGGGAATATCGTGGGACTGTATAGCGTCAAGAGAAATTTAACAGTGGAATATCGTGGGACTGTATAGCGTCAAGGGAAATGTAACATGGGAATATTGTGGGACTGTATAGCGTCAAGGAAAGTGGGCCTGTTCTATAGAGATCATAGGAATAGAACAGGTGAGGTGAAGTCACAGTACTGAATATGGGTAACAATGTAGCAAAGGGCTGACCTCAATTGGGACCAAAGAGCGGGGGAAAAAACCTTGAACGTTTGGTCGTGACAGAGACATTTATAGCACATACAACATACAAACACAAACAACTATACAAACGACTAAAATATTTTTAGGCAAGAAAGCAAATCTTTTAGAGGCATATGAGTGGCCCTGAAAAGGGCCTTCGGGTTCTTCTTCCATTTTCTCCAGTTGTTCCAACAGCTCCTCACTTTCCCAATGATTCCTTTAGCAGCAGAGAGGGTGAACAGACCATAGAATTCCGACAAAACAAATAAAACAAACAAATAAAATCATCTCGTAGAAAGGTCAAGATTTTTACAAATGAACTTTTCCTTGAGATGTTTTATTTCTGTAATGACCGATTGTACTAATAAAACCTCAGTTCGAAATAGTAGCTGAAAAAATAAAGTACTCTACGTGTTTATTTATTTTTGTTTATTTTTTTGACGACCAACGTTGGTAGGCACCCTCTCTGCTGCTCCCCTGTTACCCAAATATTTTATCAAGACCCACACGATATCTTGTTCTTGGATCATGTAAATTTATTGTTATAAATCCATGTGGAGTAGCTTGCGCTCGTGAGAAGAAATTTTTGAATTTAATTATATCCATGTCACCGCTGCACCAAGTTTGATGAATATTTCTAAGTGTGTGTGTGTCTATGCCATTAAACACAACTAAAATGTTGCAGTTGTCTCTGATCACTTTCGGAATTTGTGTATATCGTTGAGTAACATAGATCACGTCTGTATTTTTGTGTCTACCACGGGAAAAAATCCTAGCTGGATTTGATTGTTTATCTAGTATCACATCGTCGTATACAACTAAATTATTAATAAATCCGTCTATGGAATCTACGGATGGTGCTTCATTAATATCGGTTATAAACTCTATAACATCATTATCCTCATCCAGTAATCGCGCGTTTTCATTGAAATCTTTAAGTACATCATAACATCGCTGATCATCAGCGGATGGTGCTACTAAATACAATTTATCCCATTTCAACCATCTCATTATCAGATTAAGTAATAATTGCGTCTTACCCGATCCAGATGGTCCTATGATAATCATTCTGATGGAATTTGGTAACGCAGGGTGGTGTTTAACTGGCTCTCGTTTTCTTGTTGCTGAGAAATCAATTATATCCATATATGTTATAACATGAATCTATATTGTTTACGCTGTAAAGTTAAAACTCCAACCACTGATTTAGCTACGGTTATAACAAAAAATCAAAAAATAGCGTACGGTGGAAAATGTTCTGTATGCGGTAGAAAGAAATTTTCGTTTTTACCTAATAGGCGCGGTGGTGATATTGCTAATTTGATGTCAAAGTTTCCAGGTGCTCCATGGGCTAAATACAGTGGAGAAAAACATCTACCAGGATACAATTATTGCGGTCCTGGTACTCGACTCGATATCAGGCTCGATAATCAGGATCAACCAAAACCAGGCGAGGAACCAATAAATGCTATTGATCGAGCTTGTCATGTTCATGATGTAGCTTATAAAAGTCAAAATCTACAAGATAGGCATATTGCAGATGTGAAATTAATTCATGCATTAAATTCTATAAAAAATAAAAATATTAGAGAATCATTAGCTAATTGGTTAGTAAGATCCTCGATGAAAGGTAAATTAGCGCTTGGGGCTGGTAATTAATAATGGAATTAATTTATTATTCACCAAGAGGATACTGGAGAGGCAAAGCAGCAATTGGTAAACTCGCTGATGCAGCAGCGGTTAAACATTCTACTGATAGCGCGTGGTTATCCAAACAAGCAATATGGCAAATTTATCTACCACGTCCTAAACGAATTCAGTACGCGTATTTCGATGTCAGTGTTCCTAATGAAGTTCATCAAGCTGATATTCTGTTTTTACCGCATGATACTGTGCGTAGAAAAACGTACAAATACGCGTTAACCGTAGTTGATGTTGCAAGTAGATATAAAGAAGCAGAACCGCTATCAGCGAAAACATCATCTGAAGTAGCCGATGCGTTTGAACGAATTTATCAACGAGGACTCGGACCACAAGGTGGTCTGCGATGGCCACAGCTACTACAGGTTGATCCTGGTAAGGAATTTCTTGGTCCAGTATCATCGCTGATGAAACGACATAATACCAAAATACGACGAGGTCATACTGCAATTCATCGTGATCAAGCAATTGTTGAGCGATTTAATCGAACACTTGCTGAGCGGTTATTTGGATATCAATACGCGAGGGAATTTATTCAGGATAAAAGATCTCGCGAGTGGGTGGCAAGATTACCAAGCGTGATAGCTGCATTAAATAATGAGATCACACGAACAACCAACATGAAACCCATTAATGCAATTACAAAAAAAAAAAATATACCAACACAACGAAAAGATGTTAAAAAACAGAAAATATTGGGTGATGTTACAGTTAGATATTTATATGAGCCTGGTGAACTTGAAGGTGGTAAACGAAGAGCAACTGATCCTATTTGGAGTGTTACCACACACAAAATATCTACCGTGACAAGATCCACTGGGAGAAACGCAGGCGTTTCCAGACCTGCAATCTACAGATTAGATTCAGCTGCTCCTCAACGTGGATTTACACGTGAACAACTACAAATAATTTCCGCGGATACACAACTACCACCAAAATCACTTCAGTGATTTCGATCACTTAACTAGCACCCAAGGCGCTAGCGCCAAGGGTGCCTGCACGACGACGTCGATTACACTCAAGACAGGTTAACATGGTATTTTCTCGTGTATGACCGCGACTATTATCTTTTCTATCTACGGTGAATTGTCTTGAATCATTACTCGAATACCTCCACAGCATTATACAATTGCAACTTGCGCAATGATTATTCTGCTGCTGTTTTAACTCAATAATAAATTCAACATCAAGATCAAAGTCGTGTTTATTTTTTTTGTCAGATTGTTTGTATCCGATTAATTTTTTTCTTATTATATCATCATCGATGATGTTAAATTTATCAACGATTTCAGGAATTATAATTCTACGTAATTGAGATATATTTCTGACCCTCGATACCGCTAAATAAACTAAATTTGACCACTCGATGCGATCGTCTACAATCCAGACTCGTGTATCAGAAATAGTTAATCCCTGAGACGAGTGGATTGTCATAGCGTATCCCAACACCCATGGAGATTTGTCAGCGCGTAATGCATCTTCGACCACACTGATATCAACAGCGACAATATCATTTAATACGAGATTTTGTTTCCTTGACTCTGTCAAGGGTCCTGGAATATCAACATTAATATTCTGTTTTCGTGTATCTGATGGTCTATAACACAACGGTACGGGTAATTCTGAATATTTTTCTTTATGCAGCTGAAATAACTGCTGTTGTAAAGCGTCTCTGATTATTTTTCTACTTGCTACGATCAAATCGGTGGGTCTCCATAATTTCAAAAAATCACTCATTGAGGTCTCTGAGATCACTCCACGTATTATTTCACACTGAATTTTGTTTGATTGTAATCTGATTAATTTTTTAAACTCCCTCAAATTTGCATCAAGAGCTCTATGGTCATCATCTATTTCTTCGTAATAATCAACGAAATTTTTTAACCAATCATGTGGAGATGGTCCAACAAAAGGCGGCGGTTGACCATGATCGCCACACATTATTATAGCGGTATTTTTCGTCAACAACCAATCAAGAAACTTTTTTAATGTATCCAATGAGACCGTGCATATCTCATCCCAAATAATTATTTTAGGTATATATTTTTCTCCCATCCGTTCAGGAGTCCATGTATCTCCGCGCCACCGAAAGAAACTATGATACGTACACGATTGTACTTGCCGCTGTTTCATCTCACGTGCAAGTCTATGTGTGGGTGTCAGCACGATTATATCTGAATTTCTAAAAACATTAATCGTTCGAGTTGTTTTGCCGCATCCACCAGGTCCATTGAGATATACTGTCTTATATCTGGTTATTGGATCACTCAACGATGGTGCTTTCGACATTTCTGATATTTTATTACCCTTACGATAAAAATCTCTCATTGGAACATCTGCTGATTCTGCATAATTGTGTAATAGTTCCTTTTTTATTCTCCACGAACCCCATCGTTCATCATTACTTGTAAATTTCATAACAGATTCTAAATATTTACTTGAAATATAAAACGAATCTGTTGCGACTCTGACTGCGGTCTCAGGAAATCTATTAATCATCGATAATAAATTTATAGAAACATAAGCTAACATAGAAGATTTTAGATGAGTATATTGTGGGGAGACGTCATTTATGTAACTAACGATCGTACCCAAGTTTGTTCCGTCGGAAAAATAAACACTTTCTCGATTTACAAATATATTTTTCGCTGTTGTGTCAGCGATTATAAAATCGTACTCGGCATCATCTAGAATTAATCGTGCGTGATGTCTTTTATAATCATATGCACCACCTTGAGTAAATTTACCTATAATTTTTCTACCGAGATCTTTTGCGGTTTTGAGTTTATTAGGAATATCATCTTCGGAAACATCAGGATATTTTTCCTTAAACTCGCTAATAACTTCAGAATCTGACATGGGCAACCAAACATTGGTCTGTGCATGATATGATATAATTGCCTCACTGACCACCAACGACGTCAGTATCATACAATCTAGCATATATCGTAACAAAACTATAGGTGCCCAACGTTTTTCACAAAAATGTCTACCAAACCAAACATAACAAATCTTGTGAAGATTTTCGTTAAACTCGAATGATTCAATACAGGCGAATCCAGTCAGATCAAAATCAGGTAATGGTCCATTAATTGCCACTCTCGTCATCTCGTTTGTTGGGTGACCAAATCTTTCAAAGTACACAGAACAATCTCCGTATCCTAGAAAACTTCCCGGATAACATGCAACCATATCAACCGAAATAACATCATTGTAATTATATTTGGTATTCCATAATCCGCCATGTCCATATTCGACGCAACTTGCGCGTACGTCCTCGAGTAAATCAAATCGTGTTGGTTTCCATGAATTTCTTTCTCTGGCGAAATGAGCCGCAACAGATGGAACGGTAAAACAATTAGTTAGTAATTTTTCAGTATTTTCCGCGTGCTTGCACTGTAAAAACGTCGCGAGATTTTTCATCTCGTCATGGAGGGATTCTGTTCGATACATTTCACCGTTTGGTTTGACAAACTGATCAAATTCACCTTCTTCATTACTTTTAAATAACCATACCGATACAGGATCGGTTTTACTTATTTCTTTAATAAAATCAAACATACTATCTGCCCCAGAATTATCTGTGGGGTAAAATCTAACGGTTCGATCACGTGGAAATATTGTTACTGCGTTAGTCCATGCGTGCGCGTTATGATCGATAATATTTATTGGAGCTCCCTTCGATTTATGTTTCGATTGGTACAGTACTTCTCCCGTTATTGTCGCTACGGTTATTGGAAATTTTAATATTTTTCCTAACTCAGCAACATCTTTTATTGTAGCACCGGTATCCTTAACTGAATCAGCCCACGAGTTTATTTTTTCACGCCTTAAATCAGTTAATCCATTTCCACGCATCACGTTTGTAAAGTGTTCTATTACTCGCTCGGCTACACAATTTAACCTTGAAAATTTCATCGGCGCTAGTTTATCAACGTTGGGTTTTTTATTTATCTCATAGATTCCATAAATAACCGCTGTTACAGGATATGCTCGCTCATAATACGGTTTGTCAATACCCGTCAGTAGACCCGGTCTGGAATTTTTACTTAATATGACAGTTTTATTATTGCCAAGGACAGGATCATATTTGTCACGGATAATCCAACTACCTGTTTCTGTTAATACAATAAATTTTACTCTGAAGAAATATTTTTGATTGCCCTCGTATTCAGCGATGTAGTTAATGATAGTTGCCGCTCGCTTGTCGTTCATTGTGGCGTCCGTGACTTTGTCAGCTTTCTTGATTCCGTCAAGGCGTATGATCTTGAACGTTGACCATGTATGAGATGCACCATCCGTGTAAAATTCTTTCTTGGCGTCGTGAATTTTCGAGATCAAACTTTTACTTTTCGGATCAACCAAATCTCGCACTGGCAAGTCAGAAGATAATCTGTCGAGGTTGAATTTATATTTAACAGGCCTAGTTTGGGATAATCTCTCAAACTCGTTCATATAATTAAAACAAATATTTAAAATAAAAAATATTATATATACAATGTCTCAATGCAGATGGTTGATGATCGGCTCAGTAAATCGATGCAACAAATCCTGCAGAAAGGAATTTTGTTGGATGCACTCACAAAACATACGACGAGTAAGTCTAGGACCAATACCATGTCTGCGGTGTGGTATTGGAGTGCGAGGAAAAACAGAATTATGTGGAAAGTGCGGCGCAAAACGGTTCAGAGAACTTAAAAGATATTATGACAAAAAGAATAATAGCGGTGAAAACGCTATAAAATCCGTGGAGGATTATATATCAAGATTTCAGACAAACAATGATTTAAACAAATAATATTATTAAAATGGAGCAAAATAAATTTGTCCCACATCCTGTCATAACAAACTATGAATCAAATATTAATGGTATCATCAGACACTGCAAGTTGAAGAGACAAGTTGGCGTTGTTTCTAATACTGGCTATCTTAGATTTACAGTTGGAAAGAAAAGATATCATTGTCATCGTTTCATCTACGAATGTTTCTTCGGAGTGATCAAAGACGGTCTTGTTATTGATCATATTGACGGGGACACTCAAAATAACTCCCTGCACAACCTTCGAGTTGTCACACGAAGCGTGAACTCTGCATGTGGTAATACAGGAAGATGTAAGACAGTTTCTAGAAGGGCGGTAATTTCCACAAACACAGAAACTGGCGAAAAAATTATATTTCGTTCAATGTATTCAGCTGCTAAATATTTTGATATTGACTCGCGTGTGGTAAAATACGTCGCAGAAAATATAACCAGATCTACTTTCTCGAAAAATATAAACAGAAAATTACCTTTCAGTATCAATAATTATCATCACCACATTATTAACTATCATCACCACATTGAATTGATTTTTTTAATTTATGTCACAGTATGTCCTCCATACACTACTGAATTTTTGATTATATAAAAGGGAGATTACTTTGTAATATATAGTTTTCTTCGTAGATTTTTGATTTTTTTATGATCGTAATTAGTCAGTTTAACTAATTACATCGTAATTAATTACTCGTTGACGTATTATTTATGGTTTTTATATATTTCCCATCATACAACATTACGAGAAATCATGATAATGTTATTGATCCGCAAGGAAGCTGTAATACAGGTACAGAACAGAAACCGTTGTCATGGTAATCGATCTGCAGGTGTGTGTTCATGCCACTGTTATTATTGATTCGCAGTCTGCTTAGGAAAAACGCTGTTTTATATTCAGAAACTGTTGTTATAAATACAGAAACTGTTATTATTCAGAAACTGTTGTTATAAATACAGAAACTGTTATTATTCAGAAACTGTTGTTTTATATTCAGAAACTGTTGTTATCAATACAGAAACTGTTATTATTCAGAAACCGCTGTTTTAGTGTAAATATTGGTTCCTTAGCTATATAGCTTAGCTATATATAAACTTCCGAAACATATGTTCGTAACAAGGTTTGATAGCTCAGTCAGTATGGTATTGGACTGTGACGCTCGCGGTCCAGGATCGAATCCCCATGGCTGACAATTTGTCGGTGGTGTGCGCATAATTGCGATTTTTATAATAATGGGGGAACCGCAAAACCCCCCGCTCAGCAAAATTCAACCACAATATTGACTTGTGGTTGATACATATTTTCGTATCACCCACTGGATTAATTATTGTGGGTGGGATTTTTGCTGAGCGTATATGTTTGTACTGTCCTTAGTTAAGTTATATGTTTGTGCCGTCCAATGCATAATCTGAGCTCGCTAATACACTCGATAGGGGCTCTTCATTCATTGTATATAACCATTTCATTGTATATATCCATTTCCTTAGTTAAGTTATATGTTTGTGCCGTCCAACGCATAATCTGAGCTCGCTAATACACTCGATAGGGGCTCTTCATTCATTGTATATGTTGTGCTGTCCTTGAAACATCCCGACTAACTCGCTAAACACTCGATAGGGGTTCTAGGGATATTTTTTTTTATTTTAAAGATTTATATATTATATAATGAACCATGAAAATATCAATGATGTAATTGTTGCTATTAAAAAATTGAAAAAAGATGGAATTAATATATCTGATGACCTTAATCCTGAAAAAATAGTTTCTGACTTTGAGATTTTACAAGAACGTAAAAACCAGGGAACACACACACTATCATCTGAATACAAGCTCATGAAACGGATTCAGGCGGCAATGTTTCAGTCGCTAGCTACCGTAGAAGATGATCATGTGAAGGAGTTCGTTCCTCTCTCTGCCGCCGTAGAAAGAATTAAATCGTTATTATCCCACGAGTATGAGGCAAAGAAAACGATTAGTACCCGTATAAGACAATTAAGAAAAATTATGTCAGAGAGTAACTTCGTTACTGGTGAAACGATCCAGATTAACTTCGTTACTGGTGATAATGAAAGTTTTGGTAACTGGGGTCCCTGTCAACGCTGACCACGTGTAGTGTAAAATGATCAAATTTTCAGAAAAAAAAATATTTTTTTTTGCAAGGCCGATTAATTTGTACCAAACACAAATTTGTGCGGCAAAAAAATAAATAAAAATCAGGGAAAAATAATATTTTTTCACAAATACGCGATTTTGACTACCAACTACCCCGTCAGAAATAAGAAAAAATCGATATTTATTTTACAAAATACAAGAAAAATACACGAATTACTTGATCCTGACGGGGTAGTTGGTAGTCAAAATCAGGAAAATTTAACTTTGTCAAATTGTTTCTAGTAAATTTTATTTATTATAAATTAATTTTATTTATTAGGAATATTATTTTTACTGAAGATTTATTTTTTTTTATACTAAAATCAAGAAAAATGCACGAATTACTTGATTCTGACGGGGTAGTTGGTAGTCAAAATCAAAGACAATTGTACGAATTACTTGATTTCTGACGGGGTAGTTGGTAGTCAAAATCAGGAAAATTGAGCAATTTCGTTGTATTTTAGTAAAAAAAATAAAAATCTCAGTAAAAATAATATTCTTAATAAATAAAATTAATTTATAATGAATAAAATTTACTAGAAACAATTTGACAAAGTTAGAATTTTCTTATTTCTGACGGGGTAGTTGGTAGTCAAAATCAAGTAATTCGTACATTTTTATGTTTCTGACGGGGTAATTGGTAGTCAAAATCAAGTAATTCGTATATTTTTATGTTTCTGACGGGGTAGTTGGTAGTCAAAATCAAGTAATTCGTACAATTTCAGTAAAAAAATAATAAAAATCAGGAAAATTAATAAATCTTATTTCTTTTTGTGATAGAAATTTTAATTTTTACTTTCATCGACCAGCTTTTTTAGCTGCCTAGGCCGATTAATTTGTACCAAACACAAATTTGTGCCAGTAATAATAAAATATTTTTTTATTTATTTTTTTAAGTTGATCGAATTTGAGTCTGATCTCTGTTACAAATGTTCTTCTAACTGTTAAGAAATTCTCGTGTGTAAAAACCCTCCATTACATAAAGATCTACGATTTCACATACAGATTTATCACAAGTTCTTCTCCACGTATGTCAATTAAGCGATTAAGGTGGTCTGTGAGCTTAAAATTTATTCGTGTTAACATATTATTGTGACACCGCAAATACACAGGATTAGTTGGTTCTTGCACGATTAAACTTCCAGGGGAAACTTGTGGTGTAAATGTATATAAAATATATCCTTGTTGAGCCTGATTTGATCTTCCGAGATCTATTTCATAGCTGCCATCGATTACGTCAAAAACCAGATTGACCGCGACCGTCGGTGTTATATTAACGATTCCCGGAGATACGTGTCTTCCGCCGCCATGTGGATCATTATCATATCTAAGAACGGTTGGATATGGTGCTAGTTTTCTCCATGCATCGAGTATTTTAGGAAAAAACTCATCAATGACATCATTGACAGATTTTCTTAATTTATCCGGATTATAATCAGGAAACTTAAACGTTACAATGTCAGCTTCGGGTATTTTGTACTTGGCTGCGAAGGATTTTTTATAATCGCTTGATGACTTAAGAACCATATCTCTAATTCTATTATAGATAACTTCAGAAGAATTAACTATATAATTTAAAACTTCTATGTACCTAATAATATTATCGCGCGCAGATGTTGAATCAAATAAATACTCTTGAAAACTATCACGTAAATTATTTACCTGTATTTCATGGTCTAAGTTTATTGAAGCAAATATAGAATCAATATTCAAAGCAATAACACGTTCATTAAGATTATAAAAAAAGAGCTCTAGGATTATATACAGGTGCCCTCCCCCTCCATTCTGGTTTTACTTCTATGTAATCTAACCATTCTGAATTCATTTTAATATCATGACGAAGACTGGTCTTTGACGTAAAATCACCCCTCGTTGGTTCTGGTGGTCCTTCATACACCGGGGGAATTTCAGGCCATCCTAGTACGGATCTTATCGTGGATTGATAAATATCAACGGTATAATCAAGCGAGTTTATTTCAATCGTCGAGGACAGGGTGGGTTCATGAATATTAATCGATATTTTTGCTTCCTTTCCTGTTATTGATTTTATTCTACGTTGAAATTCATCATTGATCTCCTCGATCTCATAACTACCAGTGGGTATTCCAACAACAACCCAGTCAGGTGTTCCATCGGGTTTGTTTTTATTAGCAAATACGAGCGAATTATTTGCTGGTGTACCATTAAATGATTTTGATTTGATATTTGGCCAGCTGTAATATACCCGTAATTGCGCTAGTGCAATTTCATTACCGTGAATTGCAGTTGGAAAATTGATATTAAATTCAGGATTAATCGAGCTTACCGAGATCATCGTTATCTTTGGCGGAGTTGTGTTGGTCACAATCTGCTGGAGTAATTCTGTCATTATTGATACTTGTATCTTTAATACCGATACCTTCGTCGTATATTTTGGTTATCATTGAAAATTCGAAATCAGATATAATTCCATCACTGAGACTCGCTGATAACAACGAGGATAATTTCGAGTATGCTACCGTCGCTGTATGTAATTTTATTATGTAATCGGATAATTTTTCTTTCGTGCAAGTACATATTTTTTTGCGATGATATTAAGCACACCTGCAATAGTTGTTGCTGCTGAAATACAAATAGTTACAGCTACTGGTGCCATCGTTGTCAACGCTGATAATATGACACCGGTTCCAGCAACAACAGCGGATACTGAATAAACAATCACATGAACGATAACCAATCGTCGTCGATATTTTTTTACTTTTACTGTATATTGATCAACTTGATCTTTTAGCGCCGCCTGCCATTCACGCGCTTGATTGTATCTGTATTGTGCACCGTCCATATATATTTTTATGCAGTAACCAGTTGAGGTGTTTCAGCTACAAATTCCAAACACCACCAGTAAGATGTTGCGGTTAATTCCTTATCAGCTGCTTCCAGAATAAATATTTCTTCGTTTGCGCTATTTAATACAACAGATACAACCCCGGAAAACCTGTCGGTGGAATGACGCCATGGAAACGTTGTAAATATTTCAAATTTTGCAGCACTAAACACAGACAGCCTGTACACGCCAGTGACTGTTGCGGTATATTTGATAGTATTATTTTGCTGCGACCATGTTGCAAATCCCGATGATACCGTGTATACGATGTTTGTGATGTGCCCGGGAGTTATTCCAGCTGAAATTTTAATCAAATTGGTTTTATTGATAATCTCAGGAATTCCCGCTACGATGTCTTGCTGTGTTCGTTTGATCGTGTCAATGTTGGTCTTGATATCCTGCTGTGTTTGTTTGATCGTGTCAGTGTTGGTTTTGATATCAACGAGTTTTATGTTGACGACAAGCGGAGTGCCGAAGAATTCTTCTGTGGTTTTTTGATGGTTTCTGCGAAATCTTGCAAAAGCGCCCGCGTGAACGTCATACTCAGCCCGTAACGTGGATAATTTACCATCCACGTTGTCAACGTACTTTTTTGTTGCTGCGTCTTCGTCAGATGTTGGATCTCTTAAAACTACTACTTTATTTCCGTTCATGCTGAGTTCACCCGTCATTGTGTTGCCGGTGCTTTTCACACAATTAGCAACGCTTTTTGTAATTTCATTTCTAATTGTTGCAAACGATATACTTGAATCTCTGATTTTGCCGTTGTCAGTAAACACGGGAATATTATCCGTAACTGCACCAAGTACTCGCCGAACTATATCATCCCATTTGATATTGCTGGTTTTTAGTTTACCATGTTGATCCTGAAAAATAACAACCTCATCTTGGTCAAGTCCAGCCAGGTTCATAATATGAGCGAGGTCATCTTTAGTCGCATACTTCGACAGATCAACGTCGCCGGATGCTCTCTTAACACGTGAAGAAGATCTTCCGTAAATATCAACCATTATATAAAAATCTAAGATCTGTTTAAAACGCTTTACGCGCAACATATCGGTTGCTTGTATAATCGTGCACGAATTTATGTGGCGGCCTGGATGATTTTGATATAGCGTCGAGTACATTAATTACTTCACGGCCGCATATTGGCGGATCTGTCATTGTTTGTGTGGGTAGCGTTGAATACCAAACTCTACAACCAGAGGTTGTTGCGTGAAGTGGTGCAACATACTTGATAAATTCAACAGGTGGAGCTAACCCGTACGAATCAAAATAAATGATTCCACGTGGATCAACCGCGTATGATACCCAATGAGTACCGGGTCCGGAACGTTCGTCAAGATTAATAATACCTGTTTCGAGTTTGTTTGGTTGTTTCGGTAATTGATCTCGCATAAAAACACCTCTAAAGGCTTTTATTTTTAATTTTTTAGCGGCATTAAGTAAATCAAAATTTGATGCTGGAACGTCTAACGAAGTGATCCTGGAAGCCTTAGGCCTCTCCCCCAACGAGATCCTGGCAATTTTAAGCCGCGTCCCTTTTTTTTGTATCCTTGCCCTGTTGCTTTCTTTAGTGCCATTCCAGCAGCTGTTCCAACAGCACCTAACGCGGCTGCTTTTGCTACGGCTGGGGCAGCTGCAGCTATTAATGCCGGAATGGCCGCGAGAAGTGGAAATATACCACCGGTTTTAAACATGTCTTTGATGGCGCATTTGAAAGATGAAATTGAACTCCAGTTTTTGATTCCAGGGCTTTATTGAAATGTTTAATCTGATTATTTGTCAGCGATAATTTGTTTGGACCACCACTAATCTGATCTCGTTTTAGTGATATTTTAGTTCCGCATTTGTTGGCGGTTTTTGATTGAAGCATTTTTACCTGACCGGGAGTCAGAGTAACATTAACATGACCATACGACATTTTTATATAAAATATATTTTTCTAAATAATTAAAGATTTTCCACTGGTGCATCAACAACTCTCATTCGACCACTACCACCTTCAAGTAACATGGCTTTATCGCTAAGTATAACCGCGATCGCTCTGTAGAAAGCACCACCACCTGGCGGGTTAGTAACATGAGCTCGAAAGTGTATATCAACGACAGATTGTTTGGATAAATCAAGATGTTCTAGTGAAAAATAATAAATCGAATATAGACCTTTAAAATCTAGTTGTGATAATTGCAAACCGGTATCCACATTTTGATCACGTCCCATGAATGACATTAAACGATGATATGCGCGCGCTACATGATTTTGTGCATAATTTAGTTGTATATTTTCTGTTGGTTCTTGATGTCCATTTATCCGTAAGGAAACTTCATTAACTCTAAGGTTATCAAATGTTGTTGATCATTTATCCGGTCAATATTTTGCAGTGCAATAAAAATATGTCGTGGTGCAGAAACACCCTGTTGTGATGCTATATGCCATGTAAATAAACCATTAATATTGCTTTGAGCAGCATCTGTGGTTACTGTTAACCATGATAGTAATGATTTACCACCTTGATCCATAAAAGATAGTAATTTTTGTTCCTCAGTAATAGATGGAGTCATTACTGGCATCCACAGTGAAAGTTTTGATATATTTACTTTACCAGCATCAGCAACACCAGCACCTCGCCAGATTGCATCATTATCATCACCTTTTCTTACGAGCACAATTGTGTGTTTAGCTCCAAAGATTACCTTTCTAACATTTCTGCAAAATCCAAAGATGTGAGATAATGGAATTGCACACGAAACATTTCTATTATCTCCCGACAGCGCTGCTCGGCGCGCTGCAAACCCTAAGTTGTAAGTCGGGGCAATATCTTTTATGATTTCAAATTCGCCTGCTGGTCTACCTTCACGGTCTGGGTTGGCAGCTTCTGCCTGATTAGCAACAGAAGTATCCCGTGGTGTGAGTACCTTGATATACTGATTATGGTTAGCGTTGTCGGTGATATCTTTAGCGAACATCATTGTTGGACCAGCTGATCTTGTAAAGTCGTCAGAATATCTCGCCAGACCAATTATTGTTGTAGCAACATCAACATCCTTCTGAATTGATTCAATATTTTTTCCATCAATCATGTATGTGGCGCTATCAAACAGTGCCATAATTCTGTTGTTGACAAAACCAACACGCAAATTGGCACCATATGCCGTATCATCCCACTTTACAAGTCTACCTTCTACTTCAATAAACGCTTCAGCGGGCAAGAAATATCTACTTGTATCATGAACCTGTAATTCGATTCTCCCCCGCTGATTTGGTAGTCTTGCATCATAGGAATAAAATTGATAATCACGTACAGATTCGTACTTAAGGACAGGTGCCTCCGTATCAAATGCTGGGTCTGATTCGCGCCTGAACATTTTTATTATAGTTACCATTTTTCAAATGATGATCATCGTCGACGAAGACCGCTTCCTGCTATTAAATTTGCTGTTATATTTTTTTCTGCTTCTTCAGATATCGCCGCTAGTTTTTGATTTGCAGCTTGATTTATTATTTTACTGACATCTGCAGGCATCACCTCAGTACTTGCCAGTTTCACTGGTGGTTGTTGTTTTCGTCGCAATAATCGTGCTAGTCTTTCCTTGATCGCCGAGAACGCCTTACCAGCAACATTGACAATTGCTCCAGGAGCTTTATCACGAACAATATCAATAGCCTTCATCGATAATTGTTTTGCAACAGGTGCTACTTTGGGAGCTATCCTCGTGAATAATCCCCGAATGACATCACCAAGTCCATCTCCGTAAATAACACTATAGATTGGTAATCGTGAGTTTACCGCTCTGACCTGTACAGGTTTGCGATGATTATTATGTATTATCATCTTATTTTTATTTACCATTTATCTAACAACTAGTCATCAACAAGTTCATCGATAAGTTCTCGGTAAACGCCGATATCCATGATACCACCTTGAAATAGTCGCCGACAAATATCAGCTGCTTCATTGGTTATTTCTGGTGAATTATTTCCGGCACGTTTTCCTCCTATGAGAACTTCTAACCGTGACACGTCATTGAGGATATTATCAGGACAAATAAAATTATTTCCCAGACCACTGCCAGTAGCTCCTTCTTCTTCTGATTTCTTAAATAGTCTTAAGGGTGATCTTTTATCTGTTGTTCTCTTAAATAGTCTTGAGGGTGATTCTTCTTCTTCTTCCTCACTTATTGTTCTGAGAGATTGTGATACTTTTGGTTCTTGTGCAAGATACATGTCTATTTTTCTGCGATAATCATTATATACCTCATCATTGGAGTAAACTCTATCTTTATTGTAATATATACGATATATCCATTTATACCAGGTTTCAGGATCACTAATACGAGTGGAACTATATTCAGGTCTTAAAAGTTCTTTTTTTTTATCCACACTTGCAACTGCAAGTTTTGATAACGTATCAATATCCTCAATTTCTTTTATGAATTTGATACCCACCTTGGTAAATTTATTGCTCAGCATAATCATTTTCCCTTCATCATCTTTCATATCACCTATCTCAGCACGAAGTTGTCCAATTTCTTCAAGTATTTCCTCACCAACAGGTGGAGGCTGAGCCGAATCTGTTTCCCTGGCTATGCCAGGTGGAAGATCTCGTAAAATCTTCTTTGCCTGTTTAGTTCTTCTTGCTATTTTTTCAGTCTGCGCCGCAGTTTGTTTTGATACCGGAAGAAGATCTTCTTTGATGACTGTCGTAACTTTCTCAGTAGCTGCAGTGACGGGCTTAAATAGTTTTTTAGTTTCTTCTTCGTACTCAACTTGTGCTTCTTGCTGCGCTTGCAGATTTTTTCTGAATGAGTCTCTGACAGGAAGAAATTTTTTAATTGCTTCTAATCGTTCTCGTGCTGTTCTTGCAGTATGAGATTCTGGATGTATCATTTTATTATAACATAATGATTTAATTAATATCAGCAGAAGGGGTGTAAATTAAATTAACAGATAATGAACAACTGTGCGTGGCTGCGTCAAGGAACCACTAACAATTGTAATAAAAAATGCCGTGGAGAATATTGCAAGAAACATAAAGAAAAACCTTCATGCTGGTCCACAAAGTTGTGTTGAAAACAACTTCGTTAGAGGATTATATCAGATTTGCAAAAATTGTGGTGGAGATCGATACAGAAGTTTGATGATATATTATAAACACAGAAAGAACATAAATCCAAAAATAGAAAAACCACCATCAGAACTTGAATATTACTTGAAACATAGAACAAATAAAGATGAAACAAATAAAGATGAAACAGATGAGGAAAAACGACAGCGAGAACGCGTTGAAAAATATTCATCAAACTTGGTATGGTGGTAAATTAATAGCAGCAGAGAGGGTGCCTACCAACGTTGGTCGTCAAAAAAATAAACAAAAATAAATAAACACGTAGAGTACTTTATTTTTTCAGCTACTATTTCGAACTGAGGTTTTATTAGTACAATCGGTCATTACAGAAATAAAACATCTCAAGGAAAAGTTCATTTGCAAAAATCTTGACCTTTCTACGAGATGATTTTATTTGTTTGTTTTATTTGTTTTGTCGGAATTCTATGGTCTGTTCACCCTCTCTGCTGCTCCTTTCTTCGACTTCATTTCCTTCTCTGGCATCCAGTCAGGATGGCCCATCGATCTCAGTTTCTCTAGTATCTGGATCCAGTTGTTATTCAATCTATCAACTCCTCTTTTTTTCTTTCTATTGTCTTGTTCCTTTCTCTCCTTTGTCCATGTGTCATTAATTTTTTTCACCTATCTTTCGTTAATTTCTTATCATTTCTTCTGATTATTTTAGCTGGCCTAGTCGCCACTTTATAAAGGACCACTCAGTCCAATACAATGTCTCTTCTAGAAAGCATCTGCCTTTGATTACGTTATCAAGTGCTTCCTTCAAGTTTCCGAGGGGCCACCAAGTGGCCGAGTGGTCTAAAGCGCTCTCCGTTACGGATCACTGCCATCTCACCTCTGTCGGCGTGAGTTCGAGTCTAGGATTCAGCCAGTGTGGGTATGTGAGAAAGCTTGCCAATAGCTTATCGCTTGTCGCTGGTTTTTTCCGGGGTTTTCCCGGGTTCTTCCTCCACCAATAATACTGGCCGCCATGTATAGCCTCTCGTGTGCTGAAAAATAGCGTTAAACCCCACAACAACAACAACAACAACAACAATAATCAAGCTTCCTACTTTCATATACAGAGGTTGAATCAATCTTCTTTTTTTTCCACTTCTTCCTCAATCATTCCTTGTACCAGGTCTCTGGCTAATTTCAAACTGGTCACGAAGTCTAGGGTACTTCGATACTTCAATTCTGTCTCACGCCCTTGCACCACATAGGTTGCATTCATCATCCAGTACCAACAGTTCTTTAAGTCATTGAACAACTCAAAGGACATTTTATTTTATTCTGTGCAGAATGGCGCGAATAACGAACGCTTTGACTTGATATTTGTAAAGCACGGACGTGAAGGAAAACATCCCTTACATACACTTCTCATATTATCTATTATCGACACACGCAAAGAGGAAAAAACTATTATATACTATCCATATAACCATATTATACTATCCACACACGAGAAGAGAAAAGAAAATAAAACCCCAAATATACTATCCACACACGCGAAGAACAAGAAAAACTAACCACAAATATACTATCTACACACACGATGAAGAAAAAGCAAACCACAAAAATACTATCCACACACGGGAAGGAGCAACAACAAACCACTAATATACTACTCACACACGGGAAATAGAACAAAAACCTAATATACCATCCTCACAGAATGGAAGGGAAAAAACCACACTCTACTATTCACAAAAACGTAAGCGAAGGCTTAAAAACCCAAACAATCTACTATCCACACAAGCGTATGCTGACTTATACAAACACACACTCTACTATCCACACAAACGTACGTGAGCTCACACACGCACACACACACACACACATACACACACACACACACACACACACACACACACAGAGTAAAGGAGTGAGCGTTTATAATCACAATGCTCCACATTCACACGAATTGTCAACTTGAATAGTCTCTTTTCTGTAGAATTGAGAAGGGCTCTTTTGAACTCCAGATCCAGCTGTAAGTGATTACATCTCCCAGGCCGTGCTCCCCCCCACCCCCACAACATATCGCCTACTCCAATCGTTCTCCCAATTTACCGTTGTGGTTGGGAGCGCTGAGGGAGGTTGATTTGCTTCACTTTCCCAGTCTTCACTTTCAGGGATAGAGAAGACTTCCATCTGTCTTCTCCTATTCCACACTCTAGGAATTTAGTGTCTCCTTATAGCCGTAATGTTTGCCTCGGTGGAGGTGTCCTTGTCTCAGGGTTGACCTCACACACAGGTCTCATCATTACGTGAGGTAGGATATTTGTTTTCTTTTCCTCTTCTTCTTTCCTTTTCTTTTCCTTCTACTTTTCTTCTATCATGGCTTCCTCTGCAATCGCATCTATAGCCAGCTCATCTAATAAACGCCTGGCATATTCCAGATGTATCTGGAGTTCAAGGAATTTGCTTATCCTGCTCATCTTCTTTTAGTTGTCTCGTTGACAATGGGTAACCAGACTTGCTTGCTTGCTTAGTTGAATTAAAGTGGTGTGCGTACATAAGTACATGTAGCACTGGTTTATGACTCCACTACAGCCTGATAATTGTTCCTGGGAGAAGGAAACAGTGCTTCATCCCCCAGGCTGTTATGCCCTCAAAGAGTGCTGCTAATGTTTCATGCTAGCTGAATGGTAGGCTGTCACGAGTGGGAATAGACCAGCACGCACTAACTTGGATTGTGAAATTTACTTTGTATTTGACTTGATTAGTTGAGTGGGAAAGGTTAATGCACTCACTCAATTATTGTATGAAGCATTTATTTTTGGTGCCCGGGCGTGACAAGGGTGGCAAGGCGCAGGACAGCTGTCGTCTGTTGTACCTAGTAGTGTCCACTGGATCCAGGTTGTTGATTAGGCGAATTTTGAATTTTGATTGATCATTGTGGCCAAACGAGCGACTGATGCTATCCTGTGCTGTTTTTTTCTTGAGGTTAGTAAGAGAAAAATGAATGAGAAAAAGTAGTAGATTTCTTTTACACCCCCCCCAACCAACCAATGTTGAATATCATAAAAATATTTGTAATAGGTGGGCGACTTTGCTGAATTACTCAGATCTATGTGGACGGGTCAAAGCCGCCCGTCCTAATTGTTTATTTTTTAAGTTTGATAATGAATTGTTTGAATGGGGGGGGGATATTTCTTTAATTTATTTTAAAAATAAATATATGATTTGGGTGGGGGATAGTTTATGGGGGCACTATAAATTTATGGGGTTAGGTGGGCGACTTTGCTGACTACTCAGGCCTCAGTCTTATATTTTTCCTTAGTTTAGTTATTGGCTAAATCTTATTTTTAGTCCTGTTATTTCAAGAAATCTTAATATATTTTGACCAGTTATGTGCTTATTTGGATTTGATGTATATAGGCGATCTGGTTAATTATAGGGTGATCTAATTTCTTCTTGAGCTTTTTGAAAGTTGTTCCTTGCTATCCCGAATTTAGTGCAGTCATTGAATATATGGTTTAGGTCTTCGACAGTGTGACAGTTGTGACAGTTTATGTTTGCTGGTTTTGGACTGATACATTTGCCAAAGCTTCCTGCTAGTCTGGTTTTTCCTGTCATTATTCTGTTAATGATTTGTTGTTCTGCACTGGTGCCCTTGGGTGGTTTAATGGATCGGTCAACTGTTGTTAGGAGTGAATGAAATTTCCTACCTTTGAGGGTGGTATTCCAATGTTCCTGCCACTTTTGGTTTATATAGGTTTTAGCAAAGCATTGTGCTTCAGTGGTACTATATTTTAGTGTGGCTGGACTGGGGTCTCCTAATTTAATTTTTGCGACTTTGTCGGCTTGTACATATCCATGGACCCCTATCCACATAAACTCGACTATTTGCTTTCTTGAGGATAATTTTTTGAGCATATAGAAGGCCCTGTCAAGGAAAAGCTCTATTGTCCTAGTGTGGCGGTTTTTAATTGAGGTGATTACACTTAGGGTGTCGCTTATTGCGACAATGTTTGGGATGGTATTGTCTGCAATCCATTTGAGCGCTTCACTGATTGCCCATAATTCATTGGTGAATACTGAGTAGTAATCTGGTAATATGGATCCCATGTGGATGTTGTATTCTGTGGATCCGTCTGTATAGACTTTAGTGAATCCTTCGTATGTCATTTGAATGTCGTTTGTTATTATTGTTTTAAGTTTGTTTTCCTGATCGAGTTTATTACCGTATTCGGTGGCTTTAGTGTTTATCCTTGAATTAGTTTGCATCCAAGAGATTTGGTCGGGTGGTTTTGTGTAATCTTCCTGTTGCTCAAGAATAGGTAGTTTCTCCCTTAGCTCGAGGACTAGTTTGCCATATGGTAGATTCGGTACTAATTTGTGTCTAAATGTGATATTACATTTGTTGATATCAATTTTGGTGGGGTGTGTATTCGGATGATTATTTAGTATAAATAAGTTTCTGGGTATCATGTCTTGCCTTCTCAAGTATAATGGGATTTCCCCAGTTAGAACTTGGAGCACGTCTAGGGAAGTGGACGTGAGTGCTCCGGTGCACACGATTAGTGCTTTCCGTTGGATGGTGTCAAGTTTTTGTAAAACTGTTTGTTTTGCTGAGTTATATACTTGACAACCATAGTCCAATTTCGATCTTATCAGTGATTCGTAAATCGTGAGTAAGGTTTCTTGATTAGACCCCCATGTAGTTCCTTTTAAATTTTTTAGTAAGTTTAAGTCGTTACTATAGTTTTTAATTATGTTTTTTATGTGTTGGTTCCATGTTAGATGGTTGTCAGAATACATTCCTAGGAACCTTGCCACCTTGACATATTTAATCAGATGGTCCTGGATTTATATATTTGGATATTCTAATTTATAGTTTGGTTTTGGGGAGAAAATGATGGCTACTGTTTTTTGTGCGAGATTTTGAATCCCCATTTATCTGCCCATTTCCCTATATTGCCTAAACTTTGTTGTATTTCTTGTATAATTGGTTTACTAGCGGGGTTACCTGCACTCCAGATGCCGCTATCGTCGGCAAATTGTGATAGGTTAACTTTAGTGGAGGCCAGGTTTTGGTCTAGGTCATTGCTCATAAGGTTCAAGGGCGTGGGACTGAGTACACTCCAGACTGACGAGCGTTTCCCTTTATATTTGTGAAACACGGACGTGAAGCAAAACATCCCTGTTTCCAAAACATACTTGACGCATATCATTACCAAATAAACATGGAACGCGCGGACTTAAAAGAAACACGCACTCACTTTTTTTTACTTACAAACATTAATTCAAAATTTGATAAGCTACGGAAAACGAAGTGTTTATAGAGGTACTTCTAACACAGCTAAAGAAACGAAGTGTTTATAGACACACTGTTATTTTCTACCTTACTAACATACCATTGGCAATTGAATTAGTATATCTTTTCTAGAGTATTAGGTAGACCTGAAAAGGCTGTTTTTTGTGGATGAGGAACTATGACAATCTTACATTGTCGAAGATTGCGTCCCCATCTTGCGACAGGCTTTCCCACAGGATAGGGCCTGCTTCTTCAGAAGGAGAAGGATAACTCTTTGGTGTCTACATGGCAGTCGACAAAACCTCTGTCTGGTTCCTGCTGCTCCTCTCTCTGCTCGCTCTGCTGTTTCTGAAGTCTGTACTTCTCCGTCCATTCTTCCTTTTCTTTCTTGATTTCCTCTCTGAAGAGTTCTACTATCAGGTCTTCAGTTACTTTCAACATTCTGATATTCTCTATCTCTGCAGAGTTCGGTATCAGGCTTTGCCTGACACGACGTAAATTCACGTAAGCTTCGTTGAACTTGGCTAGTCTTGAGCACATCTTCATAGGAGGAAGGATGGTCAGAGACTATCCCGCTTTTTATTGTTCAAGCGCGGACGCGATAGAAAACATCCCTACACTCTTTAGAGTCGGAACGCTACAATAGTTTGATTTGAGGGATAGAGAAAAGTCAAAGAACATGGTTCATGATACAATTGGCAAACAAACGACAGACGCATTTTTTTCAAAACACTACGTTTTTATTTAAATAACTGACAACCAACAATCAGCATATTTTTAAATCAACAATTCAATAAACAACAAACATTGTTTTCAATTAACAATCAATTTTGAACAAGGTTGACAATATTGTGAACTGAAGTTAGACTTCCGTTGTTGGAAGTCATTGGACCATTGACGTACAATACGTTTCGTAGCTAAAGACAAAATATAACCATAATGGTCACAAAACCATCGATCTACTTTGTCGTCGTTTTAGATGAGTGACGATCAAAATAAGTCTAAAGAATATCCAAGACTGCGTTGATGAAGAAAATACACACAATATTGTCCACACACCATGGAATCTGTGCCTTTTAATTTCACATTATTGAATCGTGTTTTCTGGGCAATTCTTCGTCTTCCAAAGGGGGTAATCCATACGAATCGAAATACTCCACACAACCTTTTCTGGAAAGTAGACGGCTACCCAGTGGGTTCCTGGGAGATGACCGTCGTCCTTGTTGATGACATACACTTGATGGTCCTGAGGTTTGCGAAGAGGTAGTTCACCATTAGCGCAGACGGCATGATTTCAAGAAGCAGTGCACGAACTGTGGTTCAAAAAGTAATAAAGTTCTCAGGTATCCATTTTTGTGTTGCTTTACTTCACAGGTAATGATAAGTGAACAATTCAATCATGACTTTCTCTTTGAAAATGTCTGACAAGTAACCGTTTCTTCTTTTTGTCTCTGCACTCTGAGCCAAGAGAGTTTCGATGTGATGGATCTCTAGAGTCATGAGTGAGGAAAGGAATGTTCACGCAAGTCTTCATGCCTCTGATGCAACACAGCTTCTTCCGAAATGAGACCCCAGGCTTCGTCCAGATATTCGTCCAATTTTTCTTCTTGACTCAGCATCATACATTTATCGTGTTGAATTTGAGTGGGATGATCGTTTTGACATCCATAGCAATCTTTCTTGATTCCGTAGTTTGTTCTGCCAGGTGTTTGGCAAAACAGGAAACTAAATGTTGTTCTTGTTCTGGCCATCTGAACTTCATGACTATGTCCTTTTCGTCTTTGTTTCGGGGGTTCTACTTCCACGGTCTCCTCCATATCCAAAGGTTCTTCACTATTCAAAGAGGGAAAATAATCTTCCATTGCTTCTAATAGTCTCGAATGACTTCTCTCAAACTGTTGATTTATATGGTATTATCGATTTCAGCATACAGAATGGCGTTCACCGTTACATCAGGATCTCGGTTTGCAAACTGAATTTCCACCCGAATCTGACCGGATTGTATAGGGTGAAAATGTCCCTCTCGCTGCCTTGGTCTGGAGTGAAATCAAAATCTTTATAGGTAATTCCGTGACTGGTCTTGGTTCCTAACTGTCTGGTGGCTTCGTGCAGGGACAAGTACGATCTCAAGTAATTCGTCTGGGCAAGGTTAGGTTCGAAAGGTCTGGTAAACAAGGTCTTGCCATCGCGACTGACTTTAATCTTGGACACGCCAAAGTGTTCGAAGTTGAAAGGAATTTTTCCGTTTGTTCTGTTGAAGGCTTCATTCTCGACGATATTAGCGATTGTACTTGGGACAGATGATCTTCGATCATGGATTTCTGTCCTCTGGGAATGGTTTTCATTTCCACGTTACGCATTGGATACTTGACGGTCGTTCTGCTCAAGTGTGACTGATGTCGTTTCCCACTTTAAGTAACACTTCCAGACGTCGCACGTACAGTCTGGCTTCTTGGATGACGGTTTTGTACCCGGCAACATTAGCAACTAAATGGAAAGGGACACTGCTACGATTCAGTCTCAGACGGACATCTACTACGTTCAGCAAATACTTCTCTTGTAACCACATGTCCAAATGCAAGCGATCCATCATTTATAAACTACATTTTTCAGCAATTTTCTTTCGTCTTTCTATAAATCCCGATAAATTTTGATTATCCCCATCAATCGTGGTGTTGTCGAACTTGGGACCTATTGCGTCAGGTTTCCTTACTACACACGCATCCAGATGAGTATTCTTGGCCACTTTTCCGTACGTCAAAAGATTTTTCCAGGTAGGCTCAGTAAGGGTAAGTATCCATGCTGCTGATCACCAGTTTCTTATTCAAATACAAATCCATTCCACTGAACATGGAATGCATGCAGTTGTTGACGGAAGCTACTCTGGACGCATCAACTACATTGTCACCGTCCACTTTGGTTACTTTGACTTTCAAGTACAACTAAATGCTATTCAGATCGATGTAATCTCTGGGTTGCCCTTTGATTTCAAACTCGATGCGAGCGGAATCCGTTACAGAGGAGACGGGATGAAATTCTACCCATAGGGATTCTTGCATCGTCATGATAGTGGGTGGCATGGTAAACAGATCCAGTTCCGACTTGGAACAGGCGCAAGACTCTCGGTGCATCATTTTTATTTCTATGATTTAATCATCAAAAACGTCTAAGTCTCGGACGGTTCTTCCTGTTTTAGTCTTTCTAGCTTTATGAGTAAGAAGGTTTCGGAAGGGGTGTTTTCTTCATCATATCTTTTTACCTTGTCGTTGCTGTTGCGTCAGGGAAGAAGGAATGCCTGTCTCTACAGTGTCCAGGGCATTTATAGGCGTTTATGTCGGCCCAAATTGTCCTTGCCCGTTTCCAGCAAGACATTTTTGCCTGCTCTCAAGAATGCTTCTTTAGGTTTTTTGTTTGTCGATGATGACATTTTGGAGAAATTCTTTAGCTTGCGTCAAAGCGGGATCTTTCAAGGCATCCAATTCCCTTGTCACCATCGGTTTCAACACTGGGGCCACCGAACAAAAGGGCGATTTCAGCATGTCTCCTAATCCATGTCCTTTTTGTCGAGCGACGCCTCGGTATACTGGAAACATGACTTACGAGTCGTTAGAGAATCGTTTTCGAAAATGGAGTTTCACAGTGACTTTCCCTTTGATGAATGAAATATTTTGTCCCAGATCTCCTTTTATAGCTATGTTGTCAGTGTCAATATACGACTTACTGACGGGCAAATAGTGAGGAAATACAAATTTACGGTGAACGTGATATGTGTTTCCACCTTACTCGTCAGCGTTCGTGGCAGAATTCACTTTGAAAGAAATGACACGCAAAACGGTACGGCGGTGTGTCCCACCACGTTATATCCCACGACATCGGAGTACACAAAGATCAAATTCAGTCCTTGGTTCAGTTCTACCGGGGAACGAAATAACTTGGTAAAAGAATCGTTGTCGGAGATTACTGGTAATTCGTTTTTCTTGATCATTGCCATTCTCATATCCATGTCCCCACCCAAAATATCGAACAATTCATGACATTAGGCGACGAGCTACGTTATGGTGCTCAATGATGACACTGGTTCTGACACTCTCCAAAGCTTTAAGAAACACGGCATTAAACCTGGTAGCAATTGTGCTCACCAAAATGTTGACCGTTAAAGTAATAGCCGGCACGAATTATCAAATTACAGGTCCACTTTTGAGTTTGTAAGTTAAATCTTTTCATTTTATAATCTACATATGTATTCAAGTACTTTTGCATTTGCGCGTCATGAACTTCGACCGTAAAAAGAAAAAAAATAGATTTTGAAGGACATTTCGGACTTGTGTCGTTGAATGATTTCCACCAAAGCCACTTCCCAATGGTCTTCATGATCTAATTGGATGGCCTGAGGTATTTTGGCCGTGTAACAACACATAGTGTTATCGTGAAACACCTCCATGGAACTGTCACTGGGTAAGGTTAAGTAAAATTGGTTTTTGTTCATAATTCCAGAGTTCTGTGGCTGTCCGCGGGGTCACTGGAAGCCAGAGGAGTATCTCCGTTCGAGTGGTGATTGACGCTGGACGCAAGATTCCCGTTGTTCCCGTTTGAGGAGTATATCAGGGAAGGATTGGAAAGAAGGTAACCGATGCAGCTGCTCAATAAAATAGTCCACAATTGTTTGTCTCCTTGTTGAAAATTCAGATTGGCAATGGCCCCACCGATGACGTATTACACCACAAAGATTTGGCAGAAAAAGACAATATTTGTTTTAGGCACACGTTCTCCACACCAAATCCACATGGGCTGCTTTTGTAGATCTTGCAGAGAAGAACTGGGTGAAGGAGTGGTCACTACAGTGGTAGCGGTAGCTGAGGCTCTGTGGAAGGGCATGATAGTCACTTCTTTTTATAGACAATGACTTGCGAAGCGTCGATCCAAGAATCAAATGTGGAAGGATATCCTTTGCAACGCGCTTTGACTTCTTTGAGACGTCGTTTTCCCACTTTAAGGGTTCTGCGTTCGAGAATGCTATCGATGGCGTACAGGTCGTCTTCTTTTTTGGTGACACGTTGTAACTCGGGCAAGTAAAACGTTCTTTTTAACACTTCCCCGTCCATGTCTTTCAATTTACAGACGGCAGGATGACGACCATGCACTCGTCTAGTGACACTAAACAATTCGGTGGTCCAGTTGGGTAAGTAACCTTTGTCGAAAGTGCGTTTGGTTTTGCCAATGCGCACCCAATCTCCTACTGCCAACACTCCACTTTTCTTGGGGACAGCCACTGTCGGGGACGTACCAAATAGACGTTCAGCAATGGTCACTTCGTTGTCGGGAGTCACTTCTTGGGGGGCACGTTCGATGCTTCGATGGTAAGATTGGTTGTACGCTTGAACCAGGGTGTGGTAAGATGTCGATGTGCTTGAGAGTGTGGTGATGCGTAAAATATTTCCACATGCGTTCTTTCAAGGTACGTTGAAAACGTTCCACGATGCTGGCTTTGGTTTCGGGATTCTCGGTGGTGAAAAAATGAATGTCACGTTTCTTTAATTCTTTTTGGAAAGCTTGGTTCAGAAATTCGGTGGCTTTGTCGATTTGCCGTCGAAGAAGGTGACGACAGCTTTGCTTCAACACCAGTTGGAGGGCTCGCACTAATTCACTGCTCGATTCGGAAGTGAATGGCACGAACCAGGGAAACTTGGAAAAAACGTCAATGACACAAAACAAATATTTATAGCCACGATTGTAGGTGGCTAAATGAGAGACATTGGCTAAATAGGCTTGTCATTGAAAATCGATGCCCTTCACACGGGTGCGACGTCTAGAGAATTGTCGTCGAATGGGTTTGTGTAAAGTGTATGTGGCTTGTTCTTGTAACCATCGTTGCACTTGTGGAAAACGGATACTTTTCAGACGGGTTTTGGCAGCACGATAAAATTTTTGAACTCCTCCGTAACCTGTAGGATGGGATGGATCGAAGTAAATGCTGGCTAACACCTCCATTTTTAATAAGTCACCCACTTGGTGATGCTACTTTGGACGGGGAGAAAGTGTCGTTTGGAAACGAATTGATGTGTCCGATAGGCCACTTGAGTCGAAGGTAGTGGTGGTGATGGTGGTGGTAATGAAATGTCTTTAGTCTTATTTTCTTTTTTCACTTCTGGTTTCCCTTCTTTCTTTTTCACTTCTTTCGAAGGATTAGTGGACATCATCTTTTTAACCCAAGCTTTCATTTCGTCTCGTTGGGGTGTGGTGGAAGGGATCAACAAATACGCTGCAGGATTACGAGGAATGGGAGCTGCTGAAGGTGTTTTAAAGACTTCTCGTGCCTCTTTTTCCTCCGACTTTCGTGGGGCTGCGTCTGTCTTGACTGCTGGGGGAGTTGGTGGTGATGGACATTTCATCAGGGTTTTGAAATCTCTCTGAGTGGTCAGAATTGTTTCGTCTAAAGCCTTCTGGTGAAAGAGTTGTAGTCGTGGCAAAAGTTGACCATACTTTTGCGATTTTTCTGTTTCGGACAAATCGTGGCGATCGACCAACGGTTGCAAATCGCGTTGTAAATGGGACATCTCGGTGAAATTTGGATTGGGAGGCAAATCTAGGGTTCGTTGTTCTTGCCAACGATGGTATTCCATATATCGTTTGTAGGGCACTAAAGTTAGTATTCGTCCTTCCATTCGATTTCGGGGGGGGGGTGTCATCACTGGAGCAGTTCGTAGAGACGTGGGTTTCAATTGTTTCATCAAATGAGGAAGAACAGGAGTCAAATTGGTTTTGGCAGGCATCTCCAACAACGGAGAAGTGGAATAACCTGAGGCTACTGGAGATGCTGTCACCGTCGCTACAGGTCGTGATTTACGAATGTAAGGGTGCGTCCTGACCGAAGTGTCTCTCTTTTTTTCTTTATCTGTGGACTTTTCTCTTTCTGGGGCTGTGACCTGGTCTTGACAATGTTTGCTTTTTTTCTTCTTTGTGCTTTGTTTGGCTTTTTGCGGAGTGACTTTTTTCTTGGGGAGAACTTTTGGGGCATTAGGATCCCATTTTAAGATGGAGCGAATGATGACACCTTCTAGAGAACCTCCCCTTCAAGGTTTCAAAATGATTTGCTTTTTGGCTTGAGTGTCGATGCGGGGATCCACCAGTTTCGTCAAGTCTACTTTGTTACTGTCAAAAAAGCGTTTGGTTTGATGAGGAATCTGAATGATACCTTGTAGTAATTGACGTGCTGTCAGCGTAAACGATCTTAAGACTTCTTTGAGACTGGCTTATGAGACACGAGCACGTATTTGTGGATTTTTTTTTTCACGACTGATTCCGTACAAGGGACGAATCAATTGGACGGGATGATGAAACTGAAGGGACGTCATGTTGACGCTGTGTGAGACAGACCCAAAGTGTCCGAGGTTTTTATAGATTTTTTTTATGAAGTCCATTTTGACAATAGTGATGAAACAAATGGGTACGAAATCGCAAATAATCGGGGATGGTGGATTTAAATAGGCGTGTGGGGTTTGAGTAACATTGTCGTGCGCATGCGTACTGTTTGGCTAAGACGTGCACTTGCGATTTATCTCGAGGGCTTTTAAACAAGACCACGTAATGATCGTTGAGACTGATGGTGCGATGGGCTTTATTTTGTTGAAACAAACTTTGAGAAATTTAAATGGCACCTGTATTACGATGATGCCCTTTGCGAGTAAACCACATTTTAATGTTTTCTTCGTTTTCTCCTAACATGTCATCGAAAATGACTAGATGGGTTTGACTGGGGTCAGACACGATTCCGTCGTCTTCGGTAGGAATGCCTTCCACAAACACGATGAAATTGCCTTGACTTTCTCGCAGGATGCTGTACGCCGATTTCCACTCTTTATAACACCACACGATTCTTTGAGGTGGAAGATGGATCAAATGATGTTTTTGTTAGATCAAACGTTTGACAAATTCTGTTTCTCCTGAACCGCTAGGTCCGGCAATTAACATGTTAAAAGGATGGCAAAGATAAGAGGCCTCCCAAATGGAACGATCTAAGTGTTCGTCGATGACTTTGAAAGTGGGGGAAGAGGGAGCAGAGACAGCAGAGGTAGCCATAGTGCAAGGAATGTCACTTCTGACACGAAGACAGACATGAAAAGAGTTTTTATACCTTTTCAGGACATGTGTATTGCAATTTAAAATGGAACAATACGAAAGACAAAAATACATAAAAGCCACATGGTTAAGTACAACGACAAAATCACACCAAAACGATCAAAGTGGTATAATAACAAGTCGCTGTACAATACGTTTTTGGTAACCAAGATGTCCTAGGGACAGTGTTTAATGTTCGTACTGTTTCTACATGGGGTACAGTCACACATGTTTTCTCCCGGAATGGTCCATGACAGTCCTGTCCTGAAGGGTGTGGTTGTCCTCGGTGATGGGTTAATCTAGCACTGTCTTTAACACAGGTTTAAAATGGAGGATTACAATTCTTGAGCATAATGGGCCACCTCTTTGGCCCAAGTCTCAAAACCCCAATATTTCTAATCACGTACATCTGTCCAATTAGGGCGTAGGTCACAAGCTACACACACAGTGTCATACACATATTCGTTACCTAAAAGTTGACGAATCTTTTTTCCCGTAGAGGTCGAGAAGTATCCAGATGAAAACGCAAAGCTTTGAACAGAATGAGTTTCTCGTTCTCATTTAAAGGAAGCATTTTCATGTTTTATTTGGTGGTAAGTACTGTTCGTAAAGAGTCCACAAAGAATCGGCTGGTAAACGAAATCCCAGAAATCAAGTCACTAAGACACACACTACATGACGGCCCCAATTCAATGGAGACAGTTCTCGTAATAAGTGTTGATAATCTTCCACTGTTGTAATTGTCTCATTGATTTCCTTCCACGGGATATGTTGTATCACTGCTGATACAGATTGTGGCATGGTAACCTGTTTTATACGCTCTTTTGTTGTAGATAATAAGTGTACCCTCTGTACAGTGATGATCGTATGCTCAGAGATGATCCAGTGACGAATATAAATGGTTCAGTCACTAGTTCACACACTACACCTCTAGAGACGAAATTCGATACGTAAAATAATTTTGTAATCCTCTAATTCTTCCTCTGGAACTCATTGTAGTATGGTCAACATGAAACAAGTAAGATGAGTAGATACCAAAGTCTTCTGGTCCTCGTCCAGTTTAATAATGTCTGACCATTGGAACACTTTCAAATAAATCAGTCCCCTTATATCATTCATGTACCAGTGGTTTAAAGATCGGTGACGTAACGGATGCAATTGCTGTTTGCGTTTCACTTGTATTTTGACCAGCTCTCGGTAAATGCGTTTTCTCAACTCCACAGGTAAGCCACGAATGTTCTCTTGTAAAGTATCCATGATCATGTCCTCCAAGAAGCAGGAATCACTGGGTCGTGGCCAATAGCCTCGTTTAGATTTGTGACTAAAGTAGTGTCCTCCCATAATCAGTCTTCGTTTACTTTGGAAAAGAGCCTAATTTAAACATCGAGAAATGATGTTGAGTTTGCGTTTCACTTGTATTTTGACCAACTCTCGGTAAATGCGTTCTCTCAAGTCTACAGGCAAACCAAGAATGTTCTCTTGTAACGTATCTATTCAGGGTTTACTGATATCATCCCACTAAGGTAAGGTAGTGACAATTCGTGGACCATCGAGCATGTTCCAGGTATGCAGAATCTTCCTGTTCCCACTGGTGTAGTGACACACCACAAGTAGACGAATCCGGCTCTGGCTAATTCTTCGGTGGTAGGTCCTCCCAGATATTTAGGACATTTTCCTTTGAATGTTTGAAAACTATTTTCAAAGTCGCAGTATTCAGGCGAACGCACAGGGAATATTCGTCTTTCACAGGCTCGTTTCGATGATGGCAGGGAGAAATCGACATGAGTTTGCTCCGTTTTGGATGACAACCGTAAAGTGGTAGACTCATGGCCTCACGTGAAGATTGACTTTGACAATGAAAACCAGTAAAGAGTCCACGACAACGAGTGGCATCGCTTTCACATCCGTCATGTTTGACACGCACAGCATCACTTTCCATGGTAGATGTAGTAGTAGTGATAACAAAAATCCCATGTTGATTTACTGCATAGCTCTCATCGCAAGGCACATCATCGCACTCCTCATCAGAGTCCCCAAACTTGAATGATGTCTGTTTAAAAGAATGTATCTTTCTCACTTGGTCTTGGTAGTTACAATGAACTTTAGATCTTGGATGTTGTCCCTTTTTATACTAGCCGTAATGAAGTCTTGAGCTTGTACATCGTTCCTTTTTTATGTCTAGTTTTGGAAGTCTTCCTTTTTTCTTTCTGGACAACGGCACTACCTTCTATAAGGTACCTTCATAAATGTACCGCAGTGGGTTAGGGGGAAAGGCCATAGAAAGGTAAGGACAGTGCGAAGACCATCGAGTATATTCTAGAATAGCTGAATATTTATAGATACATTGATCCATTTGTAACTTCAGACCAATACTGAAACACTGTACTTCGTATCCCAATCCAGTCTTAGGTCCCAAGTAGACCAATCTTGTTCTAGCTAAAACATTTGAAGTAGGCACTCCTTCCCTATTCGTGGGCCATTTTTGAAACGTTTCCAATCGACGGGCACACTCACAATAGTCAGACAAGAAGACAGGAAAATGGTATGGTTTGAACTTGGAGTTCTTCTTGGGTTACTCACTCGATTATTGCTGTGGTGAAGTCATCCTTCTTGTTGGTGGTTATCCTCTCGAACCATTTATGTATACCGACCTATCCGTACGGTAAAGCGAAGTGGTTGGGAAGTCGCACTCGCTTCTGGTACACGATCTGATACACTTTTTCCAAAGGCTGACTGACGATTTGGTGAGTGGTTAAACGTTCAATCTTATGCAGTTCGTAGGTGGTCACTCTAAAGTTTCCATCCTGTCCAGACTCCAAAGCTTCTTTCAATACGCCAAAGTTCACCACTTGACTGGTGCAATAATTGAGAGTCATACCTTTCACTTTACACTGCGTGTGCAGTTCTCCTTGTTTGTTCCGGTATTCGTAGCCATAAGGTTTAGGACCGCTACTAACAAACCTTAAAATCTTCTCGTCGGGGTGTTTGTCTGTCCAGGCTTCTAAACGGTCTCCTTCTATACCAGGGTGATGCTGACCCGGGTGATCGATGTAGATGCAATTGTCCGTGTCAAAGTACAGGACACAATCACCTAACAGCTCTAAAGCTTCGTACAATTTTAAGCGAGCATGGGCTGTCACGTAAGCCACAATAATGACATTTCCAAATTCGTCGGCTTCTACAAAGTCCAGATCTTCTTCGTAATTGACTAAGATCAAATCCTCACGAACGACGTCCACGTGTTTTATGTATTTGGTCTTGTCATGAATCATCTGGAAGTAGCGGGAAGGTTCTGTCAAATACACCATCTTAGGTAAACACGGTCGTAGTGCCATTTTACCCCACAAGCAGTTTAACAGCACTTTGGCAAGCGATCGCCTTCCTTCGTTTTTCTCGATGTTTTCTAAAGTGATGCCTTCCTGCTCCCAGTATTTCTCTTTGAATTTCTTTTGGTCTTCGGGATTGTGGCACCAGGACGGATAGCCGCTGGCTTCTTGTTTCATATATGCATATATATATCCCACATAAACCCTATGATATTACGCTGCGCGATGTTCAAAACTTGTAAACTAAAAATAACCCGGCCGCCAACATTTTCTACTTTTAGAGATCAGCAATTTTTTCCCCGTCAACTTATGAGAATTTGCCTAAATGTAGAAAATGGAAACATTTTTTTATAATACCCTATACTAAATAAATGCTAAAGTATTAATGAATTTATATTAGTAAATAAAACAGCCATTTTAAACATGTATTCAATTTTTCTGTCTACGGACGGTAATTCGAGCAAATTGCTAATGATTGTGCGTTAAAACGGAGACCTCCAAAGAGTAAGAAACACAAGTCAAATTCACAAAAGAAAGACACATATCTTTAGGTCATATACTAAAATATGTTACATCGTAAAATGCATTATTTTCATACTTCAATGTTCAATCAAATGTAAGAAGAAAATGTATCAAAGAGATTATTTTGTCTGCCATCAAAGTACGCGTGTTCACACTTCTCAAGTCACATGACTTACGTCAAACAAAATATTGACCAATCAAAAAGAAAAGAGAACACCACACTTACAGATATGGCATTATGGACATTGTGTACATTGGTTGTGAAGTCGATCTATTATATATTATAGCCAATATCATTGTAAATACGATATGTTTGTAACAGAGAATTCACGTAGGTAAATAAAAGTT